>CM032335.1:25501160-26028660 GCA_019022515.1 Quercus aquifolioides | reverse complement strand
AACACCTTCTTGAGTTTGCAAATTAGGTGCTATGGAAAATGTCTTCAGATTAATGACCACCGAACTTGGCAGAATGGCTTCAAGGGCCTTTAAGCCGGATACCCCAGAGATTCCTGAGGCAAGCTTTGGCAAAATAAGAGGATCGAAACCTTGGATAGCAGGAACGATGGAGGTTCCCTCCTAAACTGATGGTGAAGCTGGCCCTATGACTGCAGGCAATGCAAGAACTAGAGCAATGAATCCTCTAATGGCAAGGGGGTTTGCCCTTTCCCTAAATCTGATGACCCCGGATCCGAATGCGTTTCCCCGATCTCTTCAATGACTATTAAAGAGGAAGGTGCTGAAGCAACATGGCCAAGGCGTTTTAGTAAATACTCGTCCCAATCCTTCCTTGACCCAACTGATATAGAATTGCAGCCGGTTTCTGACTGGGTAGCTAGAGGACATAAGCTAGCTGCAATACAGTCATCTTGCACAACTTCCCTTTCAATCCAAATGATACCATGTTCGGCTAAACTCTGCACTTATGCTCGGAGCGCTTGGCAATCAAATAAGGCATAACTATCTTCACTGTCGCAGAATGAGCAGATGCCCCAATCAAATCCTGGGGTTCCCATACCTTTAAGATCAAGGTGGCTCTCTTGGACCAAGGCTCAGAGCATAGCCTTCCATGGGAATGATGGTGAGGAGAAATCTAGAACCCTTTCTGCCACTGTGATGATGGCATTCACATTCCCTTCCTGAGGGGGAGGTAAAGGGTTTGTGATGATGTTCGGAGCGGCTGCATTATCGAACTGTATCAACTTGTTATCTATGAGATCCTAGACACGATCCTTTAAATGGTAACATTGTTCAATGGTATGCCCTTTGGCTCCAAAATGGTGTTCACACTTTTTGGATAGATCAAAACCAGGCGGTGGAGGGCCTCCTCTAGGCTTGTAAAACATCAGGGTCACCGGCTTCCTTTCCAGCAGGTAAGCATAGAGATCTATCATGGGCGTAGGTAACGAAGTGTACTTTCGATTTTCCCACCTAAAGGGACGAGGTGGGTCTGGCCTCCCTTTCTGATTAAAGGCTCGGTTAGGTGCCTAGGTAGACTGTCACTGTTGCTAATAAGATTTAGCAACTAGGGTAGCGTAGGCAAGAGCAACACCCCCTAGGCCTTTCTGATGCATTGTCAACCATATGAACATCAGCTTCCTTAGTCTTGCGGTCGGTCATTCTCTTTCCTTGTTATTCAACCATGGAACTTAGAGACTCAGCATCCATGATCTTTTTGCTCCTAATACCCTCGTCAATGCTCTCCCTAATAAGGATAAGGCTAGCAACATGAGTGACTTGGGTGCTGATCATCTTTTTATAGCAAGGAGGCTTGAGGTTATCAACAAACCACTTGATCATCTCATTTTCCATCAAGGGGGGTTGCACTTGAGCGACTAGCTCACACCACATTTGAGCATACTCACTGAAGGATTCCCCACTTTTCTTTTTTGTCCTTTGAAGAACGGTACGATCATAAGCTATTTCTATGTTGAACCTGTAGTATTCTAGAAAAGAGTAGGCCATTTTCCTCCAACTAGAGGTCTTTTCCAATCTCATATACCATATGGCCACGGGGCAAGTTAGACTATTAGGGAAAATCTGGCAAAGCAAAGGGTGATTATCCCCATAGGGAGCCATTTTCCTACAGAACATACGCAAGTGCGCGTAAAGGTCTCCTGTACCATCATACTTAACGAACTCTAGTGCCTTGTACTTGGGAGGCATAATGAGCTCAAGGAAGTTGGTCAGACTATCCAGATCAACACTTCTGTGGGTGCTAAAGTCCTCTATGATACGAAGCTTCTCAACTAGGGTTTCCACTTGGCTCTTGAATTGGCCATACCCAAATTTGGGGTTCTTGTCCTTAGAAGGATCTGTTTTCTAGTCATTGCCCTAGGGCGGTACATTGTGGTCCTGTTCTTGTACTGGTGGAGGCTAATTTTCATTCTCAATCTGAGGACCTCCTTGACTATGACTGAAAGAGTTTAGTCCTTCTCCCACAACTAGCTGTTGCACCAAGCGCATCAATTTTGACACTTGCTCCTTTAGAAGAGAAACTTCCTGAAAAGTTTCCTCATGGTGAGAAGTACTACTAGTAGACATCTCTCTTGTGCGAGACCTAGTGACAATGGGATCACGACGTGGCGGTAGCTTAGCCTGTTTCTTTTTAACAATCTTTTGATCCTTATGAAGAATAGGAGGTGAAAGAAATGAGGTGGGAAACACAACACCAAAATCAAGTTAGTTTATGTTCTTACTATTTAACATGCACTTACCATTTTTAGAAAAAATTGGCGGCGTAGATAAAGGAAGGAAGAAGATGAAGAGTTTTTCTTTTCTCTAAAAAGGAAAGCTCGGTTTATGGCGCTGAAAGCTCAAAACACATAAAAACCCTCACACGCACAACCAAGGCATGAGCTACACGTGGCCGGTACATGACAAAAAATCACGTCTCCATTAATGTGATGGGAAAAAAATTTCGGGAAGAGGAAAAGCAATCAAAAAATGCCAGAATTATTCCTCTACTCTTCTTAAAAAAGGAACGACTAAGGAATAAGGGGGCAACTAAAAAGCCACATTTGATCAGCAAACCTTCAGTTAAATTGGTCGACTGTAAGATTGCAGACCATCAATAAAATAGGTCATCAGTAATACTGACGACCGTTACACACATTAATAACCCGATCTTAAATCCTTTCCTTGACAAGGTCAGAACGTTACGGACTTCAGCAGACAGCCTCAGACAGCTAAGCTGGCCGTTGTAAAAACGTTACAAGACTTTAAACAATGATATAATGGCATTCAACAGGCTATTCAAAGCCTCCAACGTCTGGCACAATAAATGTCCTGAGCATTTATTCACAGACATGTTATATAAAGCAAACAACAACAAGTAAGTGGGGGGGGGACTGATACATTATACTCAGACTACATCTTACATTACTCTGTTTCTCAAGAAGATAAACTGACTTAAGCATCGGAGGCTCCCCCGGGACCCCAGGTGCCCTCTTACATTGTCTCTTTGATATAGGGATTGACAGTTGTCCATACCAGTGACGAGGAACATACTGATGAACAGAAAGACGTATTGATGAGCTGCAGTTTTTTGCTTCATCACATTTCATTCCCTTCCATTCATTTCCACTCCTTTATTTTAAAACATCCAAACAAAATTTTTTAATTCCATTCCATTCTGTTCCTTTTCCTACTAAATATATTCTATTTCATATCATTCCTTCAATGATCATTCCATTATATTCCCTTATGAACTTTCAAACAAACCCTTAAGGTCTCCTCTATCGACCAATAGAATGCATTGTTTATTTGTCATATGGTGTAAAAATTTTAATTGAATTACTTTTTAAAAAATCATTATCTTTTTAAATGTTATGCATTATATTAATACGCTGTACTTCATTTGGAGCATCATAAGAGAGTAAAAATTTTCAGTCTTCTAAACATACAGAAGGTGCCCTGAAATCCAACATGATAAAGAGAGAGTGGCTACCCAAACATGAAATTTATTTTGATATTAATGGTTTAGAATTCTTTTTTTTTTTTTTTTTGTAATTAACAGTTTTAAAAAAAATTTTACAAAATTAATGAAAAAACTCCAATTAACATATTAAATTATATATAAAGACTATATTATTATTTTAATACATGTATCGCTTTGACAATATTACTAACAATGCCTTTTATAGTTGAGTCTACAGAGTGAAGTTTTTCAAAATTAAAAATGATAAAACTTTATTTAAGATTGATTATTTATGTCACAATATAAATATGAAGTGATTAGACATTTTACCAATGGAATTGAATTGTTCGTGAACTTGAACAAAGATACATAATAAATAGTAATTTTGCATCTTAGTATGCAAGAAAAATAGATGGTTAGATTAATATATATATATATATATATTTATATACTGCGTATTAAATTATCTTTTATTTGAAACCGCGAATTAATTTATTTTTCAATTAACATTTTAATATAGGAAAAGGCCTCACCTAAAGTTGTGGTCTTAAATCCCAATACGTTTAGCTGGCCCTGAACAATGATCATTGATTTTACGTGTTCATCACGTGGAAAAGCATTTTCCATTTTCCCACTCAAGAAGGACTAAAGATCAATGAACATAAAATTCCAGGCATAATCTGGGAAGCACGGGTGTCGCATAATAAATAGCTGACGTTGAGTCTTCTCTGTTTTCTCAGTCAAGAAAAAAAATTTAAAGATCCATGAACGTAAAATTCCAAGCATAATAAATAGAGGATATTGAGTCCATAGATGATGATACATCAGAAAAGGAAAATGAGAAGCATTTTTCTTTTAAATTTGAAAAATGGGTCATTCTACCTTACCCCCAAAAAAAGGGGGTACGGTACCTCCTAAATTTGAACCCTTCATTTAGTATTGTTTTAATCTTGACCGTTAATGTAATTTTAATGGGTTTTGGTTACCGGCTAAATAGGTTTTATATATAAACCAAAAATTATAACATTCATCAAACTTTTCTCGCTCACGTTTGCCTCTCTTACCTATGCTTGCTTTGTCTCTCAGTTTGCCTCTCTAAAAAAAACCCTCAAATCACAGCTAAAACCATACAAGAACCAGACAGCCACACACTCACAACCTCAAATCAGCGGTGCTTCTTCTCATCCAATCCAACTCGTTGGCGCCACTCTCTAATTTTGTCTCTTCCAATCCATCCTCAAATCGGCTGCGCACTTATATCCAATCCAACTCGGCGGCGTTTCAACTCTTCCCGTATGACTCGACGACGCTTCTTTTCTACCATTCTAAATCGGCAGAACCACCCACAATCTTCAAGTTCTCTCTTTAGATATGATTAACGCTAATATGGGTTTACATTATTTCTCTAAACTTTGTGGGTTTATGCTATTATTGTTTTGTTTAAGTTTCGGTTCTTATATATTTGACAAATTAATCTTTACACCGAAGGGCTTGACAGCCCACCATTGATTACCTGGATCACTCCTGCCATGTGAAACGAAATTGTAATAAGGTTGCCGATGCTTTGGCAAAGAAATCTCGGGTTGGGCTAGAACTTCAGGTTTGGGTTGAAGACTTACCTGGGGACATTATCCCCCTTGCTTTGTTTGATGTTCATAGTTTTCTTATTTTGGGATAAGATTAGATTTGGTTGGGAGTGTGGGGAGGACACCATACTATGAACCTATGGAATTAGGAGATTTTTTTTTTCAACCACCTTGGCATTAAGAAAACCAATTTTAGTGTTGGTTTGTGCCATATTTTAGAGTTGGTTTCCAATTTTAGAGTTGGTTTCTCTAAAATTTAGAATTTGAAAGAAGCCTGGTGAGTTTGCTCAGAGTTTCAGGAGCAGATATTTTATCTGGATGATTTTCACCGTATATTTTACCGATATTATTATATGAATCATAAGATAGACATGACTCCTTTATAATTATAGTTTGTAAATAGTTGGTCCTAATGAAATTGGCTACACAGGATTCTTGTGGCACTTATTGTTCTTATAATAGTATTTTTTTTTTCCTCTTTTTTATTTTTTTATTATATTTTTGATAATTTGATAGTTACAATGGAGGAGGGGGGGGATTTGAACCTTAGACGTCTTCTTTGGAAATGCCAGAAGGTGCTACAAGGCCCTTGGCTAGTCATATTACACTCATCATTTTAACTTTATTCTGTATGCATACAAGTACATTACACCCTGAACATTCTATTATGATCCTTGTGGTTCATTTAGAAGGAGAGGAATAGGAGAATTTTCCATTGAGGGTAGGCATATGCAGAAGAAATTAGCTTTTCTTTAGTTCCTTTGGGTGCGTTGGTTATCTATGGTTTAAGAAAGAAAAGTGAGAAGTGTGTGCTGTTTAGAGACTTTGTGAATAGAAACATGAGCAGTGATAGTGTGCAAGGCCAATGTGAGAAAAAGAGAGAGTATAGGTACTCATGCCTACAACAACATGAAACGCCCGTGATCCTATTAACAAAATCACTTTTCGTTCCAAGTACCTCAGTATGGATAATAGCATACTCTCTTCTTCTACTAGTATTTGGACTTTAAATTGACCAGTAAACTGAAGATCTAAATAAAACACAATCAAAGACTAGCTTGGATTGAGAGAAAATAAACCCAGAAAACATAGAAACTCCATAAAAGTTCTACGCTCAACTCAATTTATCAAATACCTTTAATTTACAGTTGTTAAAAATTTCAGATCTATCCTTTATTGCTAAACTAACCATAATTTGTGAAATTAAAACATAAATTGAAGATTGATTTTTACCCTAGGATGATTTTCGCTAGACCTTTAAAAGCATATACCTAGGTTATGAGCATAAACTGCTTAGCCTATTAGGGGTGAATGCCCCTGGATTACCCAGCAACTAGTTTGCGTGGGTGGGTCAGCTGCCTATAGATTTTACTGGGTATAGGTGAGTCCAAAGGGCTCTTCTTTAGAAAGGTTCCCTATATATACATATAAATCATATACCCCCACTTCAATTGCACTTTGCATGTTGTCACCATACATGATAAGTTCTAAGTTGTCAACTTGTCATAACTGAAAATCACTCTAAAGGTATCGACTTGACCCTTATTCTATCATTTCTATGGCTGCAACAGTTATCCTTTTTATAATTTTTTTTTTCATGGATGTTGTTGCTTTCTCCATCTCCTTTATCTCCTTTTCAGACTTCAGATGAACCATGAAAGGCTTCCTTATTATAGGGAGGTGTTCATGCTGATATTCCACCATGTATATTTGTGCTGTGACTCTCATTTTTCCCCATTTTGGACTTTTTAATTTAAATAATTATGAAAATATCCTTAGTTTAGTCAGTGTTCATGCTCATATTCTCCTTGTCTATTTGTACTGTCACTTGCATTCTCTGTTACCTGGGCTGTGCCCCACTTTTTGTTGTGTTTGCCATACATTGTCTGGATAAGACCCTAGTCTTCACTATCTTTGATGCTTTCTACAACTCGGGGAAAAAAAAATACTATATGAAAAACACATGAAAAGTGGAAAGTGTTGGAAAGAAACCAGTGTATGATGGGAATGTCTGGGAAGATCTTTTATGGTGGAAATATAGGCATAAAGCTCACATATAAGTACTGAAAATGCACTTGTAATGTCATCTAGTTTAATTCTGCCAATGGTGAGGTTATTTTCTGCTTATGGCACCTTGGACAAGATACTCAAGAAATTTAATTGTAAAGGTAAGGGAATGGTGAGTGAGAACACAAGATTGTGGCCTTGGATGAACAAGAATGTTTATAAAGGTCATCACGGCTGTACAGTCAGAATATGGTCATTGTTCAAATAGTGGTCACAGCCATTTGTGGTTGTAGTTACATGTGAGTCCTTTTGAATGAGACCACACTTAGAACTGACTGCAACACTAGGTTTGTCAAAATTGTTCTGTTGCCACTATAGCGATGGTATGAATTGAGTTTACAGCTAATGCACTTCATATATTGAAATTGTGTTTCCTGCCTTCATGCTTTCAAATGACAGCTACATCTTTTCTTTTCTTTTTTTGGGTTCATTCACTGGTTTTCTTGTGTTAGACAGTATGTCATCTGTTGAGTGATCAACATTCTCAGTTAACATCAGATTGCCAAGTTTGATATTCTTAATTTAAAATATGTGATTCAGGTGAAGCATTACTTCCAATATGGAGAACCAAATGGTACAGTGAATGAAATCTGGCGCCAAGTCTCACAGAGTCTGCCCTTAATTAAATTGAAGATTAATCGAGACAAACGGCTTGTTAAGAGGGAATTAAATGAGCCAGACTGTTCTTGCCTCTGCACGAATCAGACAGGGATACTCACCAGCTTATGAAGCCACTTTAGTCGATGATTTTGGAGCATATACCTTGAAAACTGGCACGGTTGTCTTCCGATATCACCGTGGAGGATTCTTTTGTTTCAAGGAACGATTTGGTGGTAATTACTTCATAAATTTAGCTTATATACCAAATGCTGATAGTACCACAATTTCCTTTCTAGGCTTTTTTTTCCCCACTCTATAGGGTACTAGAGTTTGCCATTTGTTAAGGTTTTGTTACGCATTTTCTTGTTGTAGATTTGGTGATTGAAGAACAGATTCAGCACTAGTAAATTATATCAATACACGATAATGTAATTCATTTGTACATGGTAGAGAATAAAAAGATCTCTATACTCATCAAATCTTTTCTTCCTTCTGTATTAAAATTTTATCTCTCAATGCATGACAACGCAAGTATAGTGCCTCTGTTTCTAAAGTCATTCTCATCTATCTTGAGTCTTCATGTATTATTTGCAAACCATACCATTTTCAAAACATAAAATAAATAATCCTACATAGTTCAACAAAATTGAAAATTCAAAAAAATAAAATTGCAGGTGTGAAGGATTTGAACCAGAGTTGCTCGGCAAAAAATATACCAACTTGCCACCATGCTAATTCGAACAAAGTATAGAGATGAAAATTGACCTTTTAATAGCCAATTATATTCAAATTATACGTTCCAATATTTTATAAGAACAAATACCAAATAGCTTTAGAATGATGAGTTTGTATAAATTTTGCGAAACCCTGAGAGAGAGAGAGAGAGAGAGAGAGAGAGAGAGAGAGAGAGAGAGAGAGAGAGAGAGAGAGATAAGTGTTTTGTGGCACCGATAAGTTTTCAACAACGAAAACATTTCATTGCTATTAGGGCTCTCTCAGACTTAGCTAGTGGAGGCTCTGCTGTATAAACATTTTAGTTGGGATGGTTATACTCATGTTGGACACAATCATTTGACACTTCCGCACACGTGGATCTAATGAAAATGCCTAAAAAATATAAAACCTGGTGCAGTAGCCTTGATTGATGACTATTTCATACTGATTTGTAGTTTCAATTCAAGTGTTTACTGAAAATTTTAAAATTGTCAACAATCTTTGTATTGGATTTTTTGCATAACTTGCTAATTGTATAGTTACCCTATTTCCAACCTTAGACACCACAATAAACACACAACTGTGATTAAGTTACAGATGTTGCATAAGAACAATTAGAGAGCACATAAGGTTATACATCTTCGGTTTTATAGTATATATTAATGATGCATAGAAAATCAATGGGCTGAATGCTTCAGGCTTCAATGGGCTTGAGATTGCTTGGAAGGTCTGAAAAGAAAGAAGCACAAGATCAAAGGTGACCAGGGTGAACTGGCCGAGAACCCTCTGATGCTTAAGTTAGTTTTCTCTCTTGAACTCAGGAATTCCAACTCTATAAGTGGTGAAAAACTTACTTTGATTTCATATGGCTGAGTCCTTTTATAGTGAGCTTTGGAGTGATCACTTGTTTAGTAACTTCCTCAACGTGGATGGAAGTTAGAATAAAGGGAACCACCAAATGTGAGAAAAGAACTGTCACATGTGATGTTGAAACTACACAATGTGAGGATGAAACCGTTAAACATGAGAAAAAAAAGTAAGGGAACCACCCAATGTGACAAAAGAATTGTCACATGTGATGTTGGAACTGCACAATGTGAAAATGAAACCGTCAAATGTGAGAAAAAAATAAGGAAACCACCAAATGTAAGAAAAGCACTGTCAAATGTGATGTTGGAACTGCACAATATAAGGATGAAACCGTCAAATGTGAGAAAAAAAATAAGAGAACCACCAAATGTGATATAAGAACTAACACATGTGATATTGGAACTACACAATGTGAGGATGAAATCGTCAAATGTGAGAAAAAAATAAGGGAACCACCCAATGTGACAAAAGAACTATCACATGTGATGTTGGAATTGCAAAATGTGAAAATGGAACCGTCAAGTGTAAAAAAAACAGTAAAGGAACCACCCAATGTGACAAAAGAATTGTCATATGTGATGTTGGAACTGCATAATGTGAGGATGAAACTGACAAATGTGAAAAAAAAAAGTAAGGGAACCACCAAATGTGATAAAAGAACTGTCACATGTGATGTTAGAACTGCACAATGTGAGGATGAAACCGTCAAATATGAGAAAAAAAAGTAAAGGAACCATCAAATGTCAGAAAAGAACTGTCACATGTGATATTAGAACTGCACAATGTGAGGATGGAACTGTCAAATGTAAGAAAAAAAAAAAAGAGAACTACCAAATATGAGAAAAGAACTGTCACATGTTATATTGGAATTGCACAATGTGAAGATGAAACCGTCAAATGTGAGAAAAAAATAAGGAAACCATCAAATATGAGAAAAGAATTGTCAAATGTGATGTTGGAACTGTACAATGTAACGATGAAACCGTCAAGTGTGAGAAAAAAGTAAAGAAACCACCCAATGTGACAAAAGAATTGTTATATGTGATGTTGAAATCGCACAATGCGAGGATGGAACCGCAAATGTGAGAAAAAAAGTAAAGGAACCACCCAATGTGAGAAAGAACTGTCATATGTGATGTTGGAACTGCACAATATGAGGATGAGATTGTCAAGTGTGAGAAAAAATAAGGAAACAACTCAATATGACAAAAGAACTATCATATGTGATGTTGTAACCGCATAATGTGAGGATGAAACGGTCAAATGTGAGAAAAATATAAGGGAACTATCAAATGTGATAAAGAACTGTCACATGTGATGTTGCAACTGCATAATGTGAAGATGAAACTGTTAAATGTGAGAGAAAAGTAACCTGGTGTAGCAGGTTACCCCTTTTTTGGGTACAGTAGAATTACTCTTGAAAAATTGCAACCCTATAAACATGACCGTTGAAAAAAATGCATTAGACGACCTGACCTCGATATGCACATGTCTCCCTTAATCAATTTCATCATAAATAGGAGAGAGAAATAGGTGTCTGAACTTTGAAATTGAAAGAATGACCATTGATTTTGTCTGCTCTTCACTTGGAAATCATTTTCTATTTTCTCATTCAAAAGAAAGGAAAAAAAATATCCAGGACGATAAGCATATTATATACTGATACAACGGGTAGGAAAATGAGATTTTTCTTTCTTTCTAAATTGCAAATTGTAAAAAATTAACACGTTGCTATCTAAATTAATTCAATTGATAAAATCTTTGTTATGGAATAAAGAACTAGTGGGTTTCAAGAAAAAAAGAAAAAGAAATAACATATTGTAGTCTAAAATGAATTTTCTTATAAAATTGAATTGACAAAAAAATTTGCATATGATTAGTTGTGGCATACTCAACCAACTGATAAATTATACGGTGCCCCAGCGGTCCTCTATTATAATGAACGAGTGATGTTTGTTTTAATGGGCTGACTCTGTCCTTGTCAACTAATATCATATAGGCTTAATGGTCATGATTTCTTGATTAGGCAACTAATCATTGAATGTGAAAAATTAAATTAAATAATTTATTTATTGTCATATAGGCATAATGGTTGGGATTTTTTTTATTTTTTATTATTATTATTTTTTTTTCCTTGTGTACATCTTGACCCGATTCTCATTGAATGAGAAAATAAATTTTACCATTTTTGTTTACATTCGCACTAGGGCTTAGTTTGGAAATATACTTTCGAATAACAAATATTACCCCTGGTATAATTAGGGCCAAAATAAAAACTTTTTTAAACAATAATTTGACTTTCACTACAGAAAATATTATTGTTAGAGTTATTCCTTGTTTGGGAAGTCCAATAATTTTATTATCATTCTAACCTCCATTTGGATGGAAAGCATTTATACTATTATTATCATTTAGGAAATTATGCTATAATAAACCAAATTATGCTAAAAATTATATTTGGAAATATTGTAAGAAAAGACTATTACTATTTAAACAAAAGCAATATATCCAAAAAAAAAAAAATTTCGGCATTGAAAGTTACGGAAAGGATTTTTATTTTCCTTTTTTACAAAAAAAATTAAGATCGGTTCGGTCTGGTTGGACCTGAACCTAAGGCAGAGCTGAATATTGGATCCGAACCCGACCCAAGCATTCATCCAACCCACCCAAGACCCTTCAGGTCGGGTTGGGTTGGTCAGGTGGATTGGGTTGGCCGGATCTATGCTCAGCCCTAATTCTAACAACACTTTTTAATGTTACTTTTTATAATTCAATCGTTAAGAGAGGGGAGATTGGAAATGAGGATTTGCCATTTTGCCTTGGAAACCTAAGAAGTACTTTAGTTAGCATAAAAGGCTGCTATTTTTGTTAAAGGGTTTTTTTTTTTTAGTTTTATTTATTTATTTATTTATATATGTGTACATATATAATTTTGGGTTTAATGGAGGGTTCTACGCTGCGGTGATTTCAGCAAAGTTAACATATACCGTACGTCCATAGAGTTTAGACATTACTCTTTTCAACAGATGGAGTCTACACTAGCCCTATTGATTTCCAACCTCCATTTTAAACGATGCAAAACTAAAGAGGCAACCATAAACTTCATAGTTTTGTTTTCTTTATTCAATTAAATGAGTTTTTCAAATTGTAATTAACAGACACATATTTATAGTGTTTCAACATTACTCCTTTTAACAGATTAAAAATAAGCTATGGTACTTCCTAGGGCGGGTTGCTGGCAATGACTTTAAATGTGTTATACGGACTTGGTGGCCACCGCTTGCATTCATTTTTAAATGTGTTATATTTACTCAAAAAAAAAAAAAAAAATGTGTTATACGGATTCAAATTTAAGTTATTTTGCTGATGTGGCGGGTTAGGATTGGCTAGTGTAACACACCTTTTACGCTAGCTCCTGACCCAATTTATTCTCTTCTTTAATCCCTATCATTGTCTTTTGTGTGAATGCTAGTGTACCCAACTAGCTGCTTGCCTCAAACCGTTAGCGTGGAATGTTAAATTAAGTCCATTAATTTTGGTCAAGTAAGTAGACAATAGAGTTGGGCAGATGATAATGTTAAATTAAATTAAGTCCATTACGTGTGAGTTTGGATAGCGTTGAATATGCGTTTCCTGCATTCTGCGTTTTGTCTATGGGTCTCATGGGTAGTGTTCACGGATCCACAAAAATCATCCAAACACAAATTTCTAACAAAATTTGGGTCTCACAGTACTATTCACATATTTAAAAATTATTTTGTTACAGCATTTTCAACAATAAGTTTTCAGTTTTCAACAAATAAGCGGTATCCAAACACACCCTGTGTGTGTTTTAATTCCTATCATTGTCTTCTGTGTTAATGAATGCTAGTGTACCCAACTACCTGCTTGCCTCAAACCTATTGGTCTACTGTGCAACAAATAGAATCATGGAGTTTAAACGGGAATCATTTTTATGTTGTTTTAAATGAGGGGTATAATAGTAATGTTATTATAAAATAATTTCATACCATTCCTTCCAACGTCACTTTCAAATAATGTTACTTACATTCCATTCTCTTTCATTCATTTCCATTCCTTTCTTTTAAAACATCCAAACAAGATTTTTTAATTCCATTCCTTTCCCTACTAAATATATTCTATTTCATATCATTCATTTAATAATCATTCAATTCCATTCCCTTTTGAACTTCCAAACAAAGCCTTAAGGTCTCCTCTATCGACCAATAGAATGTATTGTATATCTGTCATATGGTGTAAAATTGTTAATTGAATTACTTTTTAAAAAATCATTATCTTTTTAAAAGTTATGCATTATATTAATACGCTGTACTTTATTTGTAGCATCTTAAGAGAGTAAAAATTTTCACTCTTCCAAACACATAGAAGGTGCACTGAAATCCAGCATGAACAAGAGAGAGTGGCTACCCAAACATGAAACTTATTCTAATATTAATGGTTTAGATTTTATTTTTTTATTTTTTTTTTATTTTTTTTTTTTGTAGTTAACAGTTTTAAAAGAAGTTTTATAAAATTAATTAAATTACTCCAATTAAAATATTAAATTATATAAAAAGGCTATATTATTATTTTAATGCATGTATCGCTTTGAGAATATTACTAACAATGCCTTTAATAGTTGAGTCTACAGAGTGAAGTTTTTCAAAATTAAAAATGATAAAACTTTATTTAAGATTGATTATTTAAGTCACAATATAAATATGAAGTGATTGGACATTTTACCAATGAAATTGAATTGTTTGTGAACTTGAACAAAGATACATAATTAGTAGTAATTTTGCATCTTAGTATGCAAGAAAAATAGATTTTTAGATTTTTAAAATATATATACTATGACGAGTATCAAACTTAGGTCGTCTAGGAGATAGACGACTTCTAGAAGACCTCAGTTACGTCCAAGTCGGAGACGGGTGCAAGGGCAAGACCTCGTCAGTATACGTGAAGACAGGTCTGCATACATTGAAAGCATAAAAAAATGCTATCAAGACAGCTGACAAGAAATAAGTGCGCCGGAACAATTACAAAAGCAATGATGACCTAACGGTCATTTAATAGGTCTTAAATACAATCGTCAATGTCAATTAATGCCGCGTTTCCTTTAGGAGAAAAACGCCTAGAGGAGCATTAATAGATATAATTACACCAACGCGAAATAAGCTATAAAAAGGGAATGCAACCCAAGTACAAGGGACAGGAAAAATTAGAGAGATAATTGGGTGAAACTTCCTTTGAGAACTTATAATCTGACTTTAGCATCGGAGTATTCTCAGCTGGCTTCACTCCAGTGAAACCCTCCCTTGCATTTCTTTTCTTAACAGTAGGTACTGAAGATCGTCCATCGACACTGATGAGAAGCATACTGACGAGGTCAAGTTTCGGCTTCATCAGTTTGGCGTCGTCTGTGGGAAATGACGAGTTGATCCTTTCTCAAACCATCGTGCTCCTACTGATAAAGCTCCTATCACTTGATGGATTCTACACTGGCACCACCCCCAGATCCTGTGATGATGGCTCAACAGATCCAAGCTCTAACAGTGAATGTACAAGAGCTAATGAAGCAGAATGAAGAGTTGAAGTGTCAAGCCCGCCTAGAGGGCAGCAACGCCTTGCATCATCGATGCAACCGTAGCAGACATGACGAGGAGGCTAGCAGCCCTGAAAACAGTAAGGGAAAAAATGCAATTGAATACACAGGGTAGTCCATGCATGACAACGATCACATGATGAAAAGCTTAAGAAGGGAACTTGACGAAGTAAAGAATGCAATGAAACGGAAGACGACGATGAACCTTGACGGCATGCTCAAACGAACAGATTCACCTTTCACAGCCAGTGTTTTGGAGTGCCCTTTGCCTTCGAAGTTTCGTTTGCCGCAGTTGGAGTTTTATGATGCCACAAAGGACCCTCTTGACCATATAGGGGCCTTTAAGACTATCCTGAACCTTCAACAGACCCTAGACAAAGTTATCTCAAGATCTTTCCCTGCCACCCTCAAAAGGGCTGATAGGGTTTGGTTTAGTAAGTTGCCAGCATCTTCCATAGCAAATTTTGAATAGCTCAGCAACTCATTTGTTCGTCATTTCATTGGAGGTCAGCGTCATAAGAGGTTAACTTCTTAATTGCTGACAGTGAGGCAGCAGGAAGGGAAAAGCCTAAGAGATTATGTAAAGCGTTTCAACAAGGCTATATTGGAGATTGACGAAGCTGATGACCAGGTGATAATGACAACCTTCCAGGTTGGGCTTAATAACCCCGATCTCATCTTTTCGTTGGGAAAGACGCCGCCAACCTCCATGACGGATCTCCTGTTCAAAGCTCAGAAGTATATGAATGGAGAGGGCGCCCTTACTACGAAGGGGCTAATAGGAAAACAGAAGAAGGAAGAACCTGGTGATTCTCATGGTAAGAAGAAAGATCGTAAGGATTCGTATTTAGAGACTAAGACCAGCAAGAGCAGTTCTGACACTTCGAAGAAGAAGATGAACTTCACCCCATTAGTAATGCCTGCAGACAAAATCCTGATGCAGATTAAGGATGAACCAGGACTAAAATGGCCGAAGCCATTGAGCACGTCCTCTAGGAAACGTGACCCGAAGAAATACTGCCATTTTCATAAGGATCACGGACATTACATTGATGAATGTCGTGATCTGAAAGAACAGATAGAAGAACTGATCCAATGGGGAAAGCTCCAGAAGTTCATCAAGAGGGACCACCACCCCCAAGCCAGGGCTGAGGACAAACCCCTTGACGATGTCAAGGATGATGGACGAGATCATCCAAAGCAAGCAGTGGGTGAGATACGGACGATAACAAGGGCACCCGTCTCAGGAGGGTTGTATAAGTCCTTGAAGAAGACTTATTATAGGCAGATCAACAATGTTCATATGAAGCATCTATCCTCAAAGTATCGACGATCAGAGAATGACGATATTATGTTCTCTAAACGGGATGCAAATGGGTTTAAGCAACCTCATGATGATCCACTCGTTATTGTATAGTTGATAACGGGAGCTCTGCGGATATAATGTACATGACGGCCTACCAACGTTGAGGTTGGATCCGAAAAGGCTTAGACCTTTCAAGTCCTTGTTGTTTAGCTTTAGTGGAGGTTGAATTTATCCAAAAGGCATCATCACATTATTAGTCACAGCTGGTACACATCCAGCTCGAGTAATGAAATAGGTTGATTTTTTAATCGTCGATTGCCCATCGTCCTATAATGTCATCTTGGGATGACCTATACTAAATTGGCTCAAAGCTGTAACCTCGACTTATTGCCTAAAAGTGAAGTTTCCTACCCCAAATGGGATAGGGCAAATATACGGGGATCAACTTTTGGCTAGAGAATGTTACCAAGCGGTGTTAGCTTCAAGAGAGAACCGTGCATGGATGGTGGAAGAAGAATCAAAGAAACCTACTCAAGAGCTGGAGGATGTAAACCTAGTAGAAGGAGACGCTACTAAAGTAACAAAGGTGGGGAGCAGGACTTGACTCAAACCTGAAGGGCAGGATCATGGAGTTCCTGAAGCAGAATCTAGATATCTTCGCCTGGACTCACGAAGACATGCCAGGCATAGACAACAAAGTGATAGAGCACAGGTTGAATGTCGATCCTACCAGAAAGCCCGTCCAGTAGAAACGACGACTTTTTGCTCCTGAGAGAAACAAAGCTATTGTGGAAGAAGTAGAAAAGCTTTTGACTGCTGGATTCATCAAAGAAGTCTATTACCCCGAGTGGTTGGCCAACGTCATCATGGTGAAGAAGTCCAACGGGAAATGGCGCATATGTGTAGACTTCACAAATCTCAACTGCGCCTGCCCAAAAGACAGCTTTCCGCTTCCTAGGATTGATCAGCTGGTAGATTCAACAGCCAGCCATAAGCTGTTGACCTTCATGGACGCATTCTCAGGTTACAACCAAATCCGCATGAACGAAGAAGACCAAGAGAAAATAGCTTTTGTTACTAGCCAGGGGTTATACTGCTACAGGATTATGTCATTTGGCTTAAAGAACGCATGGGCTGCTTACCAAAGATTAGTAAATCAGATGTTTAGCAGGCAAATCGGACGGAATATGGAGGTCTATGTGGACGACATGCTTGTGAATAGCAGGAAAGCAAAATTACACTTGGACGACCTTAGAGAAACTTTTGATAAGTTGAGTGTGTTAGGATTAGTGCCCTTAAATCCTATTGTATGATGCTATGTATGATATTAAGTGTGACATTGTGTTTGACATTATGTATGACTTAATATTATGTTTAATAAATTTGTTTTATTATTATCTGAAATAATGGTAACATGAATATTCGGACATTATCAATAAGTCCATGAGATGCATAGTATGTGATTTATGTGAAGAGTCACAGAAGATATAAATCACAAGTTCTTTGTAAACTCAGAATTATAGTTCGTAGTCGGTGATGAAATTGGGCATTTCATCTGCGAAGACTATAACATATCAACCATGATGATTTGTCTTGATCATGGAAGTGGAGACTTCTGGTTGATGTGTTAATATGTTTTAAGAGTTAAGACATATTGAACTAGACTGCTGTGAGGTTTATTATTCTCCTAAAGACTGTCAAATGAATAATAAATCTCATGACTTACATTTGCATGAACTCTTAATCCTGAGAGAATAATGGACCTGATCATGAGGTGTAGGTTGCTTTGATATATCAGGAGTGAGATCTATAGTTATGGTCAAAACCTCAGTATGTTGGGCAGCCACATTTAGTGTTGATGGAACATGTATTCTCAAGATGGAATTCATAGTCTCTTAACAGAGATATAAAGTATTCTCTTGAGATAAGTTTAATGGGTTTGTTATTCAGAGAGTTAGGCCTAACCACTTTAGTAAGACTAAAGTATATATTTATGGAATTGGATTTCATAAATATATAATGAATAACATTAAAGGATTAAACCGGGTACTCAAGGATTAAGATGTAGTAATTTACAAAGTGGCAGTCTACATTAATGACTTTGTATTACTACGAATATTTTATGAAGGGGTTGCATGTATAATAAAGTCTTGGGATATAATTTATAGATAAGACCTAGAGTGCAACTATTTTTATATAGTGGTATTAAAAATAGTTAATGGTAACTTTGGACTTGTCAAGAGTTGACAGAAAAGCCCAAGGCCCATTGGAGCTAGTGTCTTATTGATCCCTTTTGGTCCCACTCCAAGCCACACACTTAAGCCCAATTGGTAAGGCCCAAAAGGCCAGCCCAATTAGATAAATTGGTTAGATACAAAGGGAAAAACGTACAGAAATAATAAGGTGAGAAAAACATCATGAAAATGGTGTGCATGTGAGTTTTTGTCACTCACAAGTCATCCCTTTGTTACCAATTGAGAGACCACACATCTTGGGCGTTAGTGGAATTAGAGTGAAGATTAAAAGTAGTCCCAAGTGCTTCAATCTTTGTTTTGAAATTCACCGCTTCAAGGTACGATCTCTTGATTCTCTAATTCTGAAATTTACTTTGTACGTGTTATCAATATCGAATGAAGTAGATCCGTTTAAAACTTATTTTCCGCTGCATTTATCTTTATAACCAACAAATGGTATCAGAGCGGTCTTCAAATTCGTATTGTTTAACATGTTTTGTGAGTTTTAGAATTGGAGAAGATAGTTTCATATTGTTAGAAGATTATGTTTTAATTTTCTGCATGTTGTTGGAACTATGATTTGATGAAAACTGAAATTGATGTTATGATGTTGTTTAAATTTAATTTAAGTATGTTAAATTGAGTTTTAAGGCTATAGCATCAATAGAATTCAGTTTTGGCATCAAACTCTGTCTATCATGTTCGTATGAAAGATGTTTGTTCATGAAAAACGAAGAAAACTGTCTTAGAAAAATTTCTGGAAATTCAAGTTTCGCGATTTTCGATCGATCGAAAATTATTTTCGATTGATCGAATGAGACAGTGATCAGACTTCTTAGAACGATAGATTTTCGATTGTTAGTCGATCGATCGAATTTGTTTTTCGATCGATCGAGAGTCGATCGAGTATCAATCGAAGGAGTCAGAGGATCAAGTTTGAATTTCTTAATTTGTTCGATCGATCGAGGGGCACTTTCGATCGATCGAAAGAAAGAAAATCAGAATTATTTTCTAAGTGTTTTCACATGTAAAAGTACTAAGATCATGTGTAATTAGATTATGCATGTTTTGAGATTAAAAACCTTTCTTTAAAACATCTAGTGGGAGAGAGATACAAGGGTTGCATCTCACGGCCTCCATTGTCGGTTTAAAGTAGTGTGATTAAGCACCTCGCCTTGGCGTATATGCCTTGCTCCCTTCGGAGGGTGATTGATTCATGGTACTACAGGTTAAACTTCTTAAAGATAGATGAAATGTGTTTTTACATTAAGAACGACCACGCTTCCGTGGAGTTACTTGGTGATTCACATTGATTCTAGGCAATGGTGTACACTAGACTAAGTGTGATGTTAACCTCCCTTCGGAGCTATGTCATTATTACTTAGAGGCTAAAGGAATAGCGGCAAATTATTTTTGTTTGGTAAGAGTTACCATGATAGCATTAATAATGAGAATAATTCTCGCCTGATCATAGTGATTGGTATGACCTCGCTTCCGAGGAATATTAATTACGGGATTGGGTTGTCGTTGCATATATTATATTATGGTTTTATTAAGGTTCCATACTATATGTTTATATGCTAAATAGATAATGTCCAATTTACTTATTATATTCATGTTTATTGTTTTCAGATTTGAACATGGCATCATTTAGCCCACTTGTAACTATTCTTAATCAAAACAAACTGACTGGATCCAACTAAGTTGACTGGAAAAGAAATCTGGACATTGTTCTTACTGCTGAAGAGCATAAATATGTTCTTACTAAACCCTGTCCTAGCTTTCCTTCATTAGATGCACCTCCTGAGGTAAAACAACGATATGATCGTTGGCAGAAATCTAATGAGATGGCCAAGTGCTACATCCTAGCATCTATCTCAAATGTTCTACAGCATCAAATGCAGGATGTAGAACTAGCTTCAGACATAATGCAAAGTCTGAAGGAGATGTTTGGTGAGCAAGGCCGTTCTGCAAGGCAAGAGACCATGAGGCAAATTTATAATACCAGAATGGCTGAAGGAAGTTCAGTGAGAGAGCATTGTCTTACAATGATCTCTAATCTGAATACATTGGAAGTTTTAGGTGCCGATATAGATGGAGAATCCCAAGTGGATATGATACTCCAGTCGCTACCAGAATCATTCAAGGAATTCAAACTTAACTATAATATGAATAAAAAGATTTATACCTTGTCTGAATTAATGAATGAATTGGTAGCGGCAGAAGGCATTCTTGGTACTTCCCATGTTGAAGCCAATGTTGGTGAAGCTTCTACTTCTCAACCTAAGTCGAAAGGCAAGGGTAAGAAGAAGAAGAAGAAGGACTTCACCAAGCAAGAGGGTAAACAAATTGCCTTAGGGGTTGCTGATAAAGGAAAGAAGATCAAAGGAAAGTGTTTCCATTGTGGTGAGAAAGGACATTGGAAGAGAAATTGTCCAATATTCAAGGCTGCCAAGAACAAAGGTATAATTAATACATTCCTTCTTGAAATATGTTTGGTACAGAATCCCACGGATTCCTGGTGTGTGGATTCAGGTTGTACTAATCATATCTGCAATTCTTTGCAGGGGTTCCAGGAGACCAGAAAGCTTAAAGAAGGGGAGTTGTTTCTTACTTTGGCTGATGGGAGCAAGATTCCAGTTGTAGCTGTTGGTGTTTGTAATTTATGTTTTGAATCTAGAGTTCTAATATTAGAAGACTGTTTGTATGTACCTAATGTTCGTAGGAATTTAATTTCAGCTACTTACTTAGGTAAACATGGATATTGTGTTATCCTGAAAGACAATGTTGTAATAAAGAAGGATAAAGTGTTTATCTGTTCTGGCAATGTTGTTGATGGTCTTTATATTTTAACTCCTGATAAGCATGAATTATATAATTCTGAATTAGATAATAACTCACATGTAAAATCATTAAAGAGAAAGTTTCCTTCTACTAGTAATGCATATCTTTGGCATTTGCGTTTGGGTCATATTAATTCAAATAGGATTCAAAGACTAATCAAAGATGGACTCTTAGAGCCCATGGACTTTGATGAATTTCCAGTTTGTGAATCTTGTTTGGAAGGTAAAATGACCAAACGACCTTTTAATGCAAAAGGTAGAAGAGCTCAAGATATGCTAGAGCTAGTGCATTCTGATGTATGTGGTCCTATGTCAATCCAAGCAAAAGGAGGTTTTGAGTATTTCATCACTTTTACTGATGATTACTCAAGGTATGGTTATGTGTACCTAATGAGACGGAAGTCCGAAGCCTTTGAAAAGTTCAAAGAGTTTAGGGCTGAAGTGGAGAATCAATTGGGTAAATGCATAAAAGCCATTCGATCTGATCGTGGTGGTGAATACCTTCTTGGGGTTTTCAAGGATTACTTAACTCAAAATGGGATTGTATCCCAATTGGCTGCACCTGGAACTCCTCAACAGAATGGTGTAACAGAAAGAAGGAATAGGACTCTTTTAGAAATGGTTAGGTCCATGATGAGTTACTCAACTTTACCGATTTATTTTTGGGGTTATGCCTTAAATACAGCAATACATCTTTTGAATTTAGTCCCATCAAAATCTGTTCCCAAAACACCCATGGAATTGTGGAGTGGGCGTAAGCCTAGTATGAAATATCTCCACATTTGGGGTTGTCCTGCACATGTGTTAAAAGGGAAGCCTGATAAGTTGGAACCAAAATCAGAAGTGTGTTTGCTTGTAGGTTATCCAAAAGAAACTAGGGGTTATTTATTCTATAGTCGTAAAGATAACAAAGTTTTTGTTAGTACAAATGCTAAATTCTTGGAAAATGACTATATGAATAATTTTACTCCTAGAAGTAGAGTTGTGTTGGCTGAAATGAATGAATCTGTAAATGAACAACCAATAGATGAAACTAGGGATGATGTGGCTGTATTAGATACACCACTAGATACTACTCATGACATGTCTAGTACTCATGTGCCTCGTCGTAGTGGGAGAATTGTTCGGCCTCCTATAAGATTCATAGGTTTGGGAGAAACTTATGAAGCTATCTCAAAAGAAGTTGAATTGGATCCCTACACTTATGAAGAGGTAATGAATGATATGGATGCACGTCATTGGGTCTAAGCTATGAAATCTGAATTAGATTCCATGCATTCCAATCAAGTTTGGGATCTTGTAGAGGCGCCTAACGGCATTAAACCTGTTGGTTGCAAATGGGTTTACAAGAGGAAGAGAGGGATAGATGGAAAGGTTGAAACCTTTAAAGCAAGGCTAGTGGCGAAAGGGTATACACAAAAAGAAGGTATTGATTATGATGAAACCTTTTCTCCAGTAGCAATGCTTAAATCTATCAGAATTCTCTTATCCATTGCTGCTCATTTTGATTATGAGATTTGGCAAATGGATGTCAAGACTGCATTTCTTAATGGCAATCTTGAAGAGGAAATCTATATGTTGCAACCGGAAGGTTTCATAGCAAAGAACCAAAAGCATATGGTATGCTAGTTGCAAAGGTCCATTTATGGACTTAAGCAAGCATCTAGGTCATGGAATATCAGATTTGATCAAGCAATCAAGTCATTTGGTTTTGAACAAAATCTTGATGAACCATGTGTGTACAAAAGACATCAAGATAAAGTAGTAATGTTCCTAGTGCTTTATGTTGATGATATTCTACTCATTGGAAATGATGTAGGGGTAATGTCATCAGTAAAAGTTTGGTTGTCAAGTCAATTTGATATGAAGGACTTGGGTGAGGCTAACTTTATTCTAGGGATCAAGCTTTTGCAAGATCGCAAGAATAAGATGTTAGGCTTATCACAAGCTGGATATATAGATAAGGTTCTAGAACAGTTTAGCATGCAAAACTCCAAGAAAGGATTACTTCCTTTCAGACATGGAGTTCCTCTGTCTGATGACCAAAGGCCTAAGACTCAAGAGGAAGAAAATATGATGAGACAAGTTCCTTATGCTTCTGCAGTGGGAAGTCTCATGTATGCCATGCTTTGTACTAGACCAGATATCTGCTATTCAGTTGGCATGGTCAGTCGATATCAATCAAATCCAGGACTAGAACATTGGCAAGCTGTAAAGCATATTCTCAAGTATCTACGGAGAATGAGATATTATATGCTTGTTTACCGAAGTGAGGATTTGATACTTATTGGCTATACAGATTCAGATTTGCAATCTGATCTAGATTTCAGAAAACCCACTTAAGGATGTGTTTTCACCTTGGGAGGTGGAGCCATAAGTTCGCGGAGTATTAAGCAATCTTGTATTGCAGACTCCACCATGGAGGCAAAATATGTTGCTGCTTGTGAAGCAGCAAAGGAAGCTGTATGGCTCAAGAAGTTCCTTTCTGACCTTGGTGTAATAAGAATGGAGCAAGTTCCAATCACATTGTTTTGTGATAACAGTGGAGCAGTTGCACAATCTAAAGATCCAAGGAATCACAAGAAAGGAAAGCACATTGAGAGGAAGTACCATATCATTCGAGATATTGTTGCTCGTGGAGATGTGGTGGTAGCAAAGATTGAAAGTGCAAACAATCTGGCAGATCCATTTACTAAAGCTTTGCCTCAAAGGATTTTTGAGTCGCATTTGGAAAGAATGGGAGTTAGATTAGTGCACAATAGTCTTTAGGGCAAGTGGGAGATTGTTAGGATTAGTGCCCTTAAATCCTATTGTATGATGCTATGTATGATATTAAGTGTGACATTGTGTTTGACATTATGTATGACTTAATATTATGTTTAATAAATTTGTTTTATTATTATCTGAAATAATGGTAACATGAATATTCGGACATTATCAATAAGTCCATGAGATGCATAGTATGTGATTTATGTAAAGAGTCACAGAAGATATAAATCACAAGTTCTTTGTAAACTCAGAATTATAGTTCGTAGTCGGTGATGAAATTGGACATTTCATCTGCGAAGACTATAACATATCAACCATGATGATTTGTCTTGATCATGGAAGTGGAGACTTCTGGTTGATGTGTTAATATGTTTTAAGAGTTAAGACATATTGAACTGGACCGCTGTGAGGTTTATTATTCTCCTAAAGACTGTCAAATGAATAATAAATCTCATGACTTACATTTGCATGAACTCTTAATCCTGAGAGAATAATGGACCTGATCATGAGGTGTAGGTTGCTTTGATATATCAGGAGTGAGATCTATAGTTATGGTCAAAACCTCAGTATGTTGGGCAGCCACATTTAGTGTTGATGGAACATGTATTCTCAAGATGGAATTCATAGTCTCTTAACAGAGATATAAAGTATTCCCTTGAGATAAGTTTAATGGGTTTGTTATTCAGAGAGTTAGGCCTAACCACTTTAGTAAGACTAAAGTATATATTTATGGAATTGGATTTCATAAATATATAATGAATAACATTAAAGGATTAAACCGGGTACTCAAGGATTAAGATGTAGTAATTTACAAAGTGGCAGTCTACATTAATGACTTTGTATTACTACGAATATTTTATGAAGGGGTTGCATGTATAATAAAGTCTTGGGATATAATTTATAGATAAGACCTAGAGTGCAACTATTTTTATATAGTGGTATTAAAAATAGTTAATGGTAACTTTGGACTTGTCAAGAGTTGACAGAAAAGCCCAAGGCCCATTGGAGCTAGTGTCTTATTGGTCCCTTTTGGTCCCACTCCAAGCCACACACTTAAGCCCAATTGGTAAGGCCCAAAAGGCCAGCCCAATTAGATAAATTGGTTAGATACAAAGGGAAAAACGTACAGAAATAATAGTGTAAGAAAAACATCATGAAAATGGTGTGCATGTGAGTTTTTGTCACTCACAAGTCATCCCTTTGTTACCAATCGAGAGACCACACATCTTGGGCGTTAGTGGAATTGGAGTGAAGATTAAAAGTAGTCCCTAGTGCTTCAATCTTTGTTTTGAAATTCACCGCTTCAAGGTACGATCTCTTGATTCTCTAATTCTGAAATTTACTTTGT
This sequence comes from Quercus aquifolioides, assembly GCA_019022515.1. NCBI lineage: Eukaryota > Viridiplantae > Streptophyta > Magnoliopsida > Fagales > Fagaceae > Quercus > Quercus aquifolioides. The sequence continues at coordinate 26,003,198 of CM032335.1, read as the reverse complement.
ACGTGTTATCAATATCGAATGAAGTAGATCCGTTTAAAACTTATTTTCCGCTGCATTTATCTTTATAACCATCAGAGTGAAAGTTCAATATCTATGTAAAACACCTATGAACGTTTAGACCCCCAAATTACAAATTACCAATTCAAGCTTATTATCAAACAATGTATGTGCGTAATATGAACATAAGCTTAAAACAGAATTGATAAACAATCTAAACCATATAAAATCACATCCACAACAAAAATTAAATGGCAAAGATTAAGGGAAGAGAGATGCAAACACAAAGACAACACAGTGATGTGTTATTGAAGAGGAAACCGAAGCCCTCGGCGTAAAACCTCTCCGCCGCCCTCCAAGCGATCAATAATCCACTAAAGAATGAAGTTGGGATACATGAATAGCAGAATACCCTCCAAGCCTAATTTCCCAGTGTACCTAAGCCCTCCAAGCTTCTTGCTCCAACGAGGTTGCACCAAACCTTTGTCTTCTTTAGCTTATCAGATTCCGCTATAGCCCATAGCATTAACCAATATCAATTGGTCCCTCCTAACTACTTCCCAAGCACCAAATAGCCTTCTCGCAAATATGGGTATGGTTAGATAAGTATTTGGCTAATGAACCTCTTAAGGATGTAACAATGGAGAGGGTGAGAGTAGAGGAATTTGGAGAAACAAGGATGAAGATTATGGATGAGTCAATCTTGTCTTTCTTTAAGGTTTCTCTCTCAAAATTCTCTCTGGAAGCTCTCTACATTTTGTGGGTATAAGGGGTATTTATACTAGAGTGAGAATGGAATGCGAAGAGTCAATTTTTCCAAAACAGAGTGGACTGGTGACTTGGCCTCGCGACTTGACTGAGTCACGAGTTCAAACCGCAAGCTAACTGAATGGCCAGTCTAGACTTTTTGTCCTGTAGTGCTCCAGCGGGCGTGATTGTTCAGCTCCTCTGCATGCTCCACACATGTGCCACTTTTGGTGACTTGCAAGCTACGAGATCCAGTCGTGAGCCACTTGCTAAGTGCACAAACTTAAGCTTTTCTTCACACTCTCTCACACACTACCCTTACATGATTCCCACCTAAATACAGGGTTTCTAAATACTGAAATACAAGCAAATTTGGCATAGAATAAAGCCAACAAAATGGTTGATTAAATTCAACCTTACAATCTCCCCCTTTGACTATTCCGTGACAACCTTACAACAAACTCTAGACTTAACGCGTGAGTTGGGAACAGTTGAACAAAACTCACTCACACCTAACTCTAGAATCTGTGAAGCTCTTGAACTATAAGAACAAGTATCTCCTAAAACACAACAACACAATATGATCATTGTATGCAGAAAACTTGTAATGCATATGGAGCAAGCACAATGCGGTCAAGCAAGATGGAATAAAGTAATAAACCATGGCTTGACCAAAAACAAACAATCACTATAAATAGTGACCACAATGCTCATTCACACAAGGAATGAACATCCGAACATGCAAGCTAATAAGCTCAATGCAAAGTATCATTTGCATGTCCAACACTTAACCAATGCAACAACTCAAGAAAATTGCACTAAGGATATAAAATCCAACAAAGGGCACAAGAGTGATGTACTTAAAGAAAATGCATAACATTTAACAACAAGTACTAGGCTACAAAGCATGGGTACAAAACAACATTATAAAACTACACAAAATAAGTCCTGATATATGATAAAATAAAGCATAGTCTTGCTTTTCAACATCAATGCAATGCTCCCCCTATCATCAATCTCTTTCTCCCCCTATCATCATCATCTCCCCCTTTTTGTCATGGAATAGCTAGTCATCATTTTCTTCTAACTTTCTTTGAATTTCATTCAATTGAGTTTGGAGAGAAGTGAACTTCGTATCACAACGGATGTTGTGATGGAGCAGGAGAGAGGCAGGTCTAGACATCTTAGTACTTATGTCATGGACGGTGGCCATAATGCTGTCTAACTTCTCATCATAGAATGATGAGTTAGAGTGTGAACCACTATTCTGTGCTGAAGACTTTTTCTTGATTCCCTTTTGACTATGACCAATGCTAGCATTGAGTGTACGAATGTTGATTGGACTCGGGTTCAAATGAAGAGACTCATCTTTTGATGGATGAATGCCTTTGAGTTTCAATTTTCTTGAGATGAGACAGCAAAAAGGAATGCAAATCCTTGATTCAGGTCTTGTAACACTCTTGCACAGTATATGAAAGATATGAGAGCAGATATCAATCTCTTCATCAGTAATCAGATCATGAAAGAACAAAGCTCTCTCGAGATTCATGTATCCAGTGCTGGACAGAGGGTATAAATTGTGGAACATGATTATGGTGAGCACCCTTAGTTCTAGAGACAGTGAAGAAACACTGATTGAGTTTCCATTTGGTGAGAATTCCAGATTTCTCCTAAGAGCATCCCGAAGTAAGTCCTCATCCGGATTCAAATCATCATATACTGGTGGACTGGTAAACATTGGCCGGTTTATGTGTAGGATTTCTACCAGATAAGTGGGAGTTACTAAGAAATTCTTTCCTCAAACCCAGCATTTGAGCTCCTCTCCTTCAACAATGGCATTAGCATAGAACTCTTTCATCAAATTCTCGTATGCATCATCAAGGTCGGAAAGAAGGAAATTCCAATCCTTGGTGGCAAACCATATAGGTCTCAGAGCGACAGCTGGTCAACAGCCCTTTCAACTAGCAATGATGTGTCTCGAAAGTATTTCTCATAGGTCTGCAAAAGCTGCATAAGATCTGAATTTTGTAGGGTCATACATTCCCATTGATGAGCGAGTCCTCTTTGGCATAGGAAAGAGATCATCTACATCAATCACTGGCTCTTTCCCTTTGCGACTACCTCCTTTCACAGCTGATCTTTTGAACGAAGACATTTTCAAATTGTACCATGTTACATCAAAGAGCAACAAAGACCACACAAGACAACAACCTCTATTAGCATAGAGTTATTCCCAAAATAAGAAAATTGTGGAAATCCCTAACAACATGAGATTAGGGTCACAATCATGTCATAGAATGTGTGTGTGCAACAGAAAACACAAAGTGCAGCTAAAGACAGAGTGAAATAACATATATCCCACACAAGCCACACAACAAACTTTCCAAAGATCAAATACCCATATTCGAACATTGAATCACATAGATTATCATAAACATCCAATCCAAGAAAACTTATGTATGAAATGTGAAATACAATGAGAAAGAAACGGAACCCATACATTTTCTTGAAGATTGGTGAACAAGTGAGGGAGAATATGGAGATATTGTGTGTGAACACAATGATTTTGAAAAAGGGAAAATCGATGAAGAAGATGAATAGTCACTGGATGCAAGGGAAAAATGAAAACTTTTTGAAACCAGTTCTGAAAAAGACCCTTATTGTGCAAAACACGCGATTTTCGCGACTGAGTCAAGTCTCATACAAGTCGCCAGGGCAAGTCACCAAACACCTGAGAGACAAAGTTTTGGAAAAATTGTCTAAGTGTTTTTCGCGACTGGAATGTCCACCTACGAAGAAGTTGCAAAGGGTGCCGCAAAAATTTCTGAGTAAGCTCGCGACTGACGCTTCCACTCGCAAACAAGTTGCCAACATGAGTCGCAAGAAATCTAAAAAATCCAGATTTTTTGAAAAATTTCTAAGTCTTTTTCACGATAGGAACTCTGACCCACTAGTGAGTCGCGAAAACCTACTATGTAAGCTCGCGATTGGGGCATGCGACTGGACCAACCCGCGACTAAGTCGCTAGAACAGGGCAACACTGTTTTTGAAGATTTTGACAATTTTTGCAAAAACAAAATACTTTCCAAAAACAACTAAAACACTCAAAAATATTTTTGTGTTTAATCAACAAAAATTAAGCATGTGAAAACACATTTAATCAAGTACAATCACACAAATGAATATGGCATTTATTGATCATAGACAAGTGTGATGCGTGTGGGTATCAAAAATGAAATAGTCCTTAGTCTAATGTGAAGCTTCAATGATCAATTCAATCAAGGCATACACAACTAGTACTAGATAGAGTGATCCATCTCAATTATAGAAATATGTATATATGACCTCCCATATAACTTGATAACATAACTTTAAAGTTTTTCATTTGGCTCCATATACATCATATCAATTGATCTTTTTGAATCATTACATCTCATTGTGAGATCGATGTCTGAAATTTTTGATATTTCAATTTGATGAGTTAGCCTTTGGCTTTTTGGGCACCATACATTTTCACAAAAGTCGCTTTCCCTTTTTCCTAGTCAAATACTAGTATGTGCGAAGGCTTTTGTAGCTTATTATCTCTTTTCATTTGGAGATTTACATTTGTTGAGCTCTTTTAAACAAAAAAATAAATGAATGGGAAGATATATAGGCACAAGTCTATGCAAGTTTCAAGATCAACACAACCAGTGACTAATCATTCATAACAAGTTTGAAGATTTATTTACAACAGTCACATAGATGTCTAGAGTTTTCCCACAATGATATGAGTGCATAAAGAACAAGCTATGCTGAAAAATGCATAAAGCCATTTGCACAAAGGTACAAGGCAAAACATGCTTGTGACAAAATACAATAATGTCGATCAAACTTTTTGAATTTTCTACTTTTTATGTGTTTTTTGATTTTTGACACAAAAGCAAGAAAAGATTGATCAAATACAACAATGTAAAAACATTCATACAAAACACAAACAAATCATTTAACAACCAACTATAGCATGCTATACAAATAGCTAGCAAAGTAGTGTGTGCCTTATAAACAAATCCACTCAATATAAAGAGGTAAAGCACACAGCACACATGAGATTCAAGGAAGTGTACCAACACCAATGGTCTTACGGAGTGATTCAAACCGTGGACCATCGAGAGGCTTGGTGAAGATGTCCGCCTTTTGATTGTCTGTGTGTATGAATTCAAGAAACACAACTTTATCTTCCACCAAATCCCAGATGAAGTGGTAACGTATCTCTATGTGTTTTGAGTTTGAATGTTGAACTGGGTTCTTAGAGAGGTTTATGGCACTGGTGATATCATAGAAAACACACATTGTATCTTGAGGAATCCCGTAGTCATGAAGTAGCTTCTTCATCCAAAGGAGTTGTGTGCAACAACTTCCAACGGCTATGTACTCTACTTTAGTTGTAGAGAGAGACACGGAGTTTTGTTTCTTGCTTATCCAAGAGACAAGATTGTTACCAAGGTAGAAGCAGCCTCCTGAAGTACTCTTTCGATCATCCACACTACTAGCCCAGTCTGCATTTGAATAACCGGCAAGACAAGCATTCGAGTCCTTTGAATACCGCAACCCATAATCTGAAGTACCATTGATATATCGTATAATTCGCTTCACTACAGTCAGGTGGGATTCCTTTGGAGCAACTTGATATCTAGCACAAACACCAACGTTGAATGCAATATCCGGTCTACTAGCTGTAAGATAGAGTGAACTCCCAATGATACTCCTATACAAAGTTGGACTCACCTCCACCCCGGAAGAATCAACATTCAGCTTTGTAGACGAACTCATAGGAGTGGAGGCACGCTTTTTGGAGTCTAGTCCAAACTTCTTGACAATATTTCTAGCATACTTTTCTTATGAAATGAATATGCCTTCCTTATTTTGTTTGACTTGAAGGCCTAAGAAAAATGTAAGCTCCCCCACCATACTCATCTCAAATTCTTTCTTCATCTCCTTAGAGAATTCTATAGCCCGATCATCAATGGTAGCTCCAAATACTATGTCATCAACATATACTTGAGCCACGAGAAGATAATCTTCATCATTCTTGACAAATAAAGTCCGGTCAGCATATCCCCTTTTGAATCCTCTATCTAGGAGGTAATGGGTAAGCCGATCATACCAAGCTCTAGGAGCTTGTTTCAAGCCATAAAGGGCTTTCTTCAATCTCAGCACATGATCAAGGAAGTGAGGATCCTCAAAGCCTTTGGGTTGTTCAACAAACACTTCTTCATTCAGGTATCCATTTAGAAATGCACATTTTACATCCATTTGGTAGAGTTTGAAGTTCATAGTACATGCAATTGACATAAGAATTCGAATAGACTCAAGTCTTGCCATAGGAGTGAGAGATTCATCAAAGTCTACTCCTTCTATTTAAGTGTATCCTTGAGCTACTAACCAAGATTTATTCCAGATAATCTCTCTATCTTCATCGGTCTTATTTTTGAAGATCCATTTGGTGCCAATGACATGAACATTTTCAGGCCTTGGAGCAAGTTCCCATACATCATTTCTCACAAATTGATTCAGCTCTTTATGTATTGACTCACCCAATTTTCATCTTGAAGAGCTTCTTCTACGCTTTTTGGCTCAAATTAGGCAAGGTAGCAATGGTATGTCACATGATTGGCTAGAAGTATGTTTCCCTTTCTAAGGCGAAAACCTTCATCTAACGACCCAACGATATTGCTATTCGGATGGTTCTTAATCACCCTTGATGATGGCTTCTTTGATGTGGAGACTTCATCATTCCGTGAGATGGGGGGATGAACTTTTGGAGGAGTGAGAGGACTTGATGCTCTTGAGATTGATCTTGTTTCCATTCTTAAGTTCATGGGAGTTGATTCCTTTTTCAGTGTAGGACCTTCAACTTCTATATCAAGAACTTCGACCTCAACAGTGGGTTCTTTGGTGCTTGGTCCTTCTCCATCATCAACCATCTCTACCTTTGTTATAGCGTCATCAATTTCTACATTGATGGACTCCATTACCGTCTTAGTTCTCTTGTTGAAAACTTTATATGCCCGGCTAGTGGTAGAATACCCAAGGAAAATGCCTTCATCACTTTCTGCATCAAATTTCCCAAGGTTCTCCCGATCATTTAGAATGTAGCACTTGCTTCCAAACACTCGGAAGTACTTCACTCTCGGCTTCTTTCCATTCCAAATTTCATAAGCAGTCTTCTTTGTTCCCACTTGGAAGAATATTTTATTTCCAATGTGACATGAGGTGTTCACGGCTTCTCCCCAAAACTTTTGAGGAATTTGCTTCTTTAGTAACATAACTCTTGCCATTTCTTGAATCACTTGATTCTTCCTCTCAACCACCCCATTTTGTTGAGGAGTTTTGGGGGCTAAAAATTCCTTTTTGATTCCATTCTTTTCACAAAACGACTCAAATCTTGCATTCTCAAACTCCTTGCCATGATCACTCCTTATCTTGACAATGGGAACCCTTTTCTCGTTTTGTAGTCTCTTGCAAAGAATTTCCAGCTTCTCACATGCTTCTGATTTTTCTCTAAGAAATTCAACCCAAGTGTATCTTGAGAAATCATCAACAATGACCATAATGTACCTCTTTCCTCCTAGACTTTCAGTTCTTGTAGGCCCCATTAAATCAAAGTGAAGAAGCTCTAAACAACGTGAGGTAGCAATCACATTCACCTTGTGATGACTTGCCTTTGTTTGCTTTCCCATTTGGCATGCACCACAAATAGTCTTCTCCACCTTTCCAAACTTTGGAAGTCCCTCAACCGCTTCAAGTTTAGATACTTTAGCTACTTGTTTGAAATTTGCATGCCCAAATCTATGATGCCAAAGTTCCAACATGTCAACATGAGCACTTCTACACGAAATGGGTGTCATAGGAACTACTCTATAGCAATTATCGGTAGTCCTGTTTCCCTCCAAGACTTGAATCCCTTCTTCATCAATGATTATGCACCCCTTCTTTGAGAATTGAACAAGGAAATTCTCATCACATATTTAAGTGATGCTTAAGAGATTCGCCTTTAGCCCTTTGATGTATAAGACATCTTTCAATAGAGGTAATCCCGGTATCTCAACAGTCCCTTTGCCGAGAACTTGAGCACGACTCCCATCGCCAAATGTAACATAGTCACCAACCTTCTCTTTGAGTGACTTAAACAATGATTTATCTCCTGTCATATGACAAGAACAGCTGCTATCAAGGTACCAGGACAAAATGGGCTTTTGCCCTCAATTTTATTTTTTTATTTTTTTTATTTTTTACAATTTGCCCATATTTCGAAACTATATAGGGGTATGCCCTTGTATCGATACTCGATTACCTTAAAATCGAGTTTCAATGAAATGCTCAATTCGTAGAAAATCGAGTATGCCCGATCAAACTTAAAAAAAAAAAAATATATGTATATATATATATATATATTGCATGGAACTCGATTTTATGGAAATCAAGTTTAAAAACGCCACTATAGGGCATAAAAATGTCACTATAGGGCTTAAAAACGCCACAAAAATTTTTGCAGGAAAACGCCGCTATAGGGCTTAAAAACGTCACTATAGGGCTTAAAAACGCCACTATAGGGCTCCCTAAACCTGGTATGTGGCAATCAGACTTATGAAAAAAATTTTGCAACAAAATGCCATTATAGGGCTTAAAAACGTCACTATAGGGCTTAAAAACGCCACTATAGGGCTTAAAAATGTTACTATAGGTCTCCCTGGAGCGATTATAGTTGTAAAAAAAATTTGCATGGAACTCGATTTCCTGAAACTTGAGTTCCATGCAATTTTTTTTTTTTTTTTTTTTTTTTTTTTTTTTTTTTTTTTTTTTTAAGCTTGATCGGGCATAACTCGATTTTCTATGAATCGAGTATTTCATTGAAACTCGATTTTAAGGTAATCGAGTATTGAAACAGGGGCATATCCCTATATAGTTTCGAAATAGGGGCAAATTGCTAAAAAAAAAAAAAAAATTAAGGGCAAAAGGCTAGAATGTCCCAAGGTACCACAAACATTAGTTAAATACCTTCAAAGAGGTGTGCACAAATAGGCAAGCATGACACAAGCATTCTTGACCTTCAAACAGAAATTTATCTTCATTTTCCATGTTTCTATTAGATTGAATTTTCTTTTTTAGAATATCAACCTTCTCACACAATATTCTATTTCTTCTTTTAAACTTCTTAATCAAAGAGTTAGACTCACATAGACTATTGTGTAAGAAGTGATTTTTATTTTCAAAATATTTCAGCATGTGAACAAACATCCTAGCATGTTTCTTTGTTTTTAATAACTCTAAGAGTTCATTGTTAGAACACCCTTCAAACATACTCATAGAGCCATTATCACAAACATTTAAACCACAATTTAGCATAGCCTTTTCCATAGCTTCATCCATAGCTAAGGGGTCTAGTATCGCACTTAGGTAATCAAATCATAGCAAGTGCACCCGCTCTGATACCAATTGAATGTTCAATATGTGTGTAAAATACCCTTGAACGTTTAGACCCCCAATTTACAAATTACCAATTCAAGCTTATTATCAAACAATGTATGTGCGGAATATGAACATAAGCTTAAAACTGAATTGATAAGCAATCTAAACCATATAAAATCACATCCACAACAGAAATTAAATGGCTTAGATTAAAGGAAGAGAGATGCAAACACAAAGACAACACAGCAATGTGTTATCAAAGAGGAAATCGAAGCCCTCGGCGTAAAACCTCTCTGCCGCCCTCCAAGCGATCAATAATCCACTAAAGAATGAAGTTGGGATACATGAACAGTAGAAGACCCTCCAAGCCTAATCTACCCAGTGTATCTAAGCCCTCCAAGCTTCTTGCTCCAACGAGGTTATGCCGAACCTTTGTCTTCTTTAGCTTACCGGATTCCGCTATAGCCCATAGCATCAACCAATATCAATTGGTCTCTTCCTAATTGCTTCCCAAGCACCAAATAGCCTTCTCACAGATATGGGTATGGTGAGAAAAGGTTTTGGCTAATGTACCTCTCAAGGATGTAACAATGGAGATGGTGAGAGTAGAGGAATTTGGAGAAACAAGGATGAAGATTGTGGATGAGTCAATCTTGTTTTTCTCTAGGGTTTCTCTCTCAAAATTCTCTCTGGAAGCTCTCTACATTTCGTGGGTATAAGCGGTATTTATACTGGAGTGAGAATGGAATGCGAAGAGTCAGTTTTTCCAAAAATAGAATGGACTGGCGACTTGGCCTCGTGACTTGATTGAGTCGCGAGTTCAAGCCACGAGCTAACTGAATGGCCAGTCTGGAATTTTTGTCCTGTAGTGCTCCAACTAGCGTGACTGTTCAGATCCTTTGCATGTTCCACACGTGTGCCACTTTTGGCGACTTGCAAGCCGCGAGATCCAGTCGTGAGCCACTTGCTGAGTGCACAAACTTGAACCTTTCTTCACGCTCTCTCACACACTACCCTTACATGATTTCCACCTAAATACAGGGTTTCTAAATGCTAAAATACAAGCAAATTTGGTGATAGGCCACAAACTGAATGACCCCTTGTGATTAAACCAATTAATTAATTAGCCAAATTATTAATTAATCAATTTAACATGCAAACGCGTGGAAACACAAACAAATCACCAATAAACTAAATATGCAGCAGAAATTAAATGACACAGTGATTTGTTTACGAATGGGAAAAACCCTTACGACAAAAACCACACCGGGTGATTTTCAGGTCACCACTCCCGAAACTCCACTATTATCAAATCAAACGGTTACAAGTAAAGGAATCCCAAGTACCTTACCAACCTACAGTTGAACCCTTACCCCAATACCCAATTGGACTTGATCTGTAGTGACAGTTCCCCCTTTCGATGCACGGCTCCCAAGTACGTGACTAACCAATGCACGGATCCCAATACGCGACTTCAAACACCAACTTAGAAGGAGAGGTTGGTTGCAAAGTTCTTCAGTTCATCCTACACGATGAAGATCAAGAAGATGCTTGGTCACAAAACCCTTTGGTGCAAATACACAGCAACTTCTTCAGAGAAGATGAACTAGGTCAAGAACTTCGTCTTTGATCACAGTTTGCTTGAACAGAGTTTTCTCAATGTTTTTACAACTTGTGTATCTTTTGACGGCTCTTAGAACAATCCTTTTATATGTTTAGGGTTAGGAGAAAAGAAGGCCCAAAAGCATATTCAAGGATCCCAAGAAATCAGATCAGAAAAATTGATTTTATAAATCTCGACAGATAGCAGGTGTCGAGGAGCTATTGAGCAGGTGTCGAGCTTTAATGATTTTGCACTTTAGCTTGTTTTTCTTGGACAGACTTGATGACTTCAACACTTTATCTTGAAACCTTGTTTCTTGAAGTACTAAAACCACCTAAAACTACCCAATTACAGGTAGAGTGTGTTTTGTCAAAGGATTAGTCAATTTACATAAATAAGTGACATGTTCTTAACAAGTGAAAACACATATATCCTAACAATCTCCCCCTTTGGCAATCCGTGACAAAACCACAACAAACAAATGAACATACAAGAGAAGTCATAAATCACTCAACTCATACTCACTTGTTGAATACAATAAAATCTATCCTAACACAAACTCTTGAAAAACTTTGCAAGAAGAGAGTTTATGGCAAGTAGACTTTGACAACTTGTATTTCTGAAACACTTTAAACAAAACTCATCAAGGTATCTTGTGTGAAACAGAAATAATAGATTACATACAAGTATAATGAACATGTGTATAAAGATAGAGAAGAAACAACACATGAAGAGAGAGGTGAAAGAAACATACATCCACATATAGAGAGAAAATAAGTACAATGTATGTAAAACTAGTCACAAGACCTTATATACAAGATCAATGTATCTATAAAGAATAGAAAAGAAAAGATACATCAAAACCTCACTACATCCCTCAAATATCAACACTCCCCCTATCAAAAATGTCTCATACTAACTCTCCCCCTAAGATGACTACTCTCATAGTCCAAAACTACTCCCCCTTTTTGTCACGAGTGAGAAAGGGTAGAGTGTCATGTAGACATCTCATCAGTAGAGCTAGCATCTCCATCATCATCGTCTGAAGCATCATCATCATCACCATCATCGTCATCATCATCATCATCCTCAGAGTCAGAAGCCGCTGGAGGAGGTAATGAAGGAGTAGCCTCAGGAGCTAAACCACCCATAGTCACCTGCCGTCGTGCAATACGACCAACACGAACATTCACCTGATACAACTTAGAGGAGAGTGTATCGAGGCGAGCATCCATGCATTGCAGCTGCGCCATGATGTCTCCAAGAGATACATCGCCCGTAGAGGAAGAAGGAGCAGATGTAGATGGAACAGATCTGGATGGAGCTGAACGGGAGGGAGGAGTGGAATCCGTCTGTCTCGACCTAAACTGAGCCTCACTACATTTTACAATAGCGGCATCTATGGCACAGATGTGTGTGAAGTGGTCGGACACAGGAAAAGGGATAGAAAAATGGCGTAAGATCCTCGTGATAGCGGAAGGAAAGATGAGCTTATCACGGACGCCGAATCTAAATGAACATCTATGATAGAAAGGATGAAATGAGAAGGAAAATCTATAGTAAGATGCTCAAGAAGAGATAACAAAAATCGAGCACGAGGCTTTGTGATGGAGTTGTAGTGAGAGAGTGGATGGAGTACAAAAGTCATCACCATGTTTAAGAATCTAGGACCTTTAGCAAAAGGTCTATATGATGTGTACTGATGCTCACCCCAATCAGCTGGGCGCTAACAAAAAGCATAAATGAGCTCATCTTTGGACACAGTCCTCAGACGCTCACAAGAAGGATAGTCAGGAAACTCTATCCTAGGAACCCTAAGCACATCCGCAACTAGCTGCGGTGTGACAGGGATGCGCGTACCTCAAACGCAAGTGAAAAAGAGAGGTACTGAACGATCAATCCCGTGCATGTTGGAGTAAAACTCCTGAATGAGCACGAGAGGACATGTGACCAGGACGTCACACAGTGACTCCCATCCCCTACTGTGAATGACAGAGGGAAGGTCAGTGTCGGTGAAATCTACCAAAATGACTTGGCGTTCCGAATGAACACCTCGTCTAGAAAGTTCTCCGAAAATGCCTTGTGGGCATCTCCATCACGGAACCAAAGATTTAGAGGAGCAGAATCAGAGGATGAAGAAGCTCCAGAACGCAGAGGGTTCCGAGCCAGAGTGGATTTACGCTTAGGTGCCATAGACACTACTAACGTAAACAAAATGAGAAAGAGATAGAGAAGGAGACAATCAGAAAAGTCCCAAAACAGTTCATATATATCAAATATATTGAACAAAGAGTACGTATGCATGGGGAATGCATGAACATGTGACATGCAAATTAAAAAGCATCATAGGCTCAGCCCAATCCAATCCTACCAGCACACAAGTAGAAAACACACATCTAAATGCATGAAAATACCATTCTAATGCACATGAAATGCAATGTATGACATTTTGAACACTTTTAAGTGAAAACCCAACCCAAAATTTCAAGAAAAACTCATTAATTTTGAAAAACCCCAAAAATTTTCAAAAACCCCAAAACCTAAGCTTCAAAACATGAAATGCATGAAAAAGGAATGAAAAAGAGATCTTACCAAATGATTTGAAGCAAGGAATAGCCGAAAATCACGTGGGTTGGAGATTTTGAGTGAGAAAAAGAGGTTAGGGAGATGAACAGCTGCGGATAGGTCAAGAGAGATCAAGAAAATGAATTGCAGATCACGACAGAACCTTTTATAGGAGCTTCAGTAATTCTCGACAGCTGAGGTGTTGAGAGGTGTCGAGACAGGTGTCGAGGTAGGTGTCGAGAAAATGAACGTCGACAGCTACAGGTGTCGAGAAGGTATCGAGGAATAACCACCAAAACCAAGAACAGAAGCTCGATTGATCGACAAGGTATCGAGAAGGTATAGAGGAGACAGGAACTTTCTCGATCGATCCATCAGGTGTCGAAGAGGTGTCGAGATTGCGATAAGAAAAAGGCTTGAGAAGCTCAACAGATAACAAGGTATCGAGGAGGTGTCGAGCCAGCTTTAAAAATAAGTTTTTCAAGAAGAGAAAAACACAGATATGAATGCAATCCAACATGTACCTTAACCAATGACCCAATCAATATATAAAGCTCTCAAAATCATCTCTCAACAAAAATTTTCATCACATGGATCCTCAAAAACACACACACACACTAAACAGGTCTAACCAATTTTATTTTTCAAAAATAAGTCAAGACAGTTTAGTGAGCATACATTAGCACATGTAAAACCTTTGTGATGGCCAAATCACATTGTACCTGCACATGTATCAAAAATAGCAAAGAATATTGCTTGTTGTGTGTGAAAAACATTCCAAGATTGCATATGTGTATACATGTTATGACGATCTGAGATATGAGAAAATAACTTTAACTCACACACAATCATAACTGTTTGATGGGGACTATCACCTTCGAGGTACATCCTATAACTCACACATCTCCTAGAAAACACGCTTGCAACCATATTTAAAGCATTTTTGATCTTTTTGCTTTTTATTTTTCTTTGCATATTTTCTTTTATTTAAGCATATCATGCATGGGCATAAAAAGAGAGAAAAGAAATACCCAACATGTTAAGCATTGACATTGCACTTTTACTATGCCGAAGCATACAGATGTCATATTATGATTGGCGGGCAACAGTGGTGTAAAGTTGTGATTTACAACTATGTGTTTTGTTGGCTTTTATTCCGTGCCAAATTTGATTGTAATTACTATCAATTGTTTATACCCTGTATTTGTTGTGGGAATTGATGTAAGGGGTGTGTGATAGAGAGTGTGTGAAGACTCAAGCAATTTGGAAGCTGATGGAATCTCGCGGGTATGTCGCGACTAAGCTTCCCGCGAAGTGAAGCATGTGCCTTGCACATGCTGGAATGCGAAGAGTCAGAACAGGTGCAGACAGCTGTCTCTCGCGAGTATCTCGCGGGTAAGGCCTTCCCGCGAGACACCCGCGAGACATGCTGTTCTGCCAGCCTGTACTGACTGATTCACACATTCTGCACCTATCCTATATAAACCCCTATTACCCACAAATGTTGAGGAATGCTTCAGAGAGAAAACCCTAGCCAAACACATTTGCAATTAGAGATTGTCATCCTCACCTTTCTCTATACACTTGCTTGTGGTATCTCCTCAACCCTTCCCTCTCCATTTCCACACCATTGAGAGGTTGATAGCCCAAACACTTACCACACCTTTTGAGAGTGTTGAGTGATGTTTTGGTGCTGCTGGGAAGCATTGGAAGAAGCCAAGGATGGCAGATGCAACATGGAGCTTGTTGCGGGATCCGGGGTGCTAGACAAGACACGGTTCCGAGAAGCCTTGTTGGAGTAGGAGCTTGGAGGGCTTAGGTACATCGGGTAGATTAGGCTTGGAGGGTCTCTTGCTTACTCATGTATCCCAACTGATTGTCTAGTGGATCGATTTCCGCTTGGAGGGCGGCGGAGAGGTTTTTCGCCGAGTTCTTCGGTTTCCTCTTCGAGAACACGTCTCGGTGTTTTCTGTGTTTGCATCTTTCTTCCCTACTCTTGTTTTATTCCATTATACTGCTGTGTTGTTTAGTTTATGGATTAGAGTAGCTTTATTGTTCATCCGCTCGCTTTTACACTATTCCGCACTTTGTATTAAAGTTGTGTAAAATCTATCGAGTCGTAATTTTAATCGGGGGGTCTAAATAGCTCTTGTGTTTTTCAACACGTTTTCGAGCTTTCAAGTGGTGAGATGGTTATTTATGCCTTTCTCTTAGGATTTTCTAGTCCTACCCGTCAAAAAGAGTGATATGAGTGTTAAGTTCAAGAGATAACTTAATCTTACTCATCACAAACAAGAGCCACAAAGATCAATTGCTTAGTTGTGCATAGAGATGCTCATCTAAGCTACAAGAGATACAAAGTTTAGAAAACTCTGTTTCATTGGCCATCCAAGATACACAAGTACCAAAGTACACAAAACACACACTGTTTTTGTATTTTTCTGATTTTTTCAATTTTTTTTTATTTTTATATCAAAACAAAATAAACAAAACTGGAATTAAGCACACAAAAACATGTTAAACAAAGCAAAGCATAAAACTAGACTAACTCAACAAAAATGCAAAACACACAAGCAATGCAACAAACAAGAAAAACAAGAAGGGAGAAGAAAGTGATGAAATCACTTAGAGTCCTTTTTCTTCCACACCTTGGAAGAACCTTTCCTTTGATTAAACCCTTGAACCGGCGGTGAGGGGGAAGAATTGAAACCGTTCAAGTTTGAAAGGAACATGAGGGCTTTAAGAAGATCACCAAGAGGAGCAAGAGAGGATTGAAGCTGATTCTGGCTACCAGACACAATCATGCCATTGCTCTGTTGAGTGGCTAGCCACTTATAGCAATTTGGTCGAGTATGACCGGCAGCTCCACAATGATGACAGAGATGCTGCTTCTTTTGTTTAGGCTTTTGAGAATTAGCCTTCTTAGTCTTAGGGTTGTTAACATCTTTCTTATCATGTTTAGGGGGTGCTCCTAAGATAGATTTACCCTTGTCTATGGTCTCACTAGCTAATTCAATTTTATCATCAGTGTTCTCAATATCAGTGTTATTAGTAGGAGAAACAAAAATAGTAGCACTAGTAGAAGCAATATGAAAGGAAGAAAGACCATACCCTAAACCTGTTCGATCCGAAGCAGATTTCTGGATGCTGAGCATCTCATCAAGCTTTGCACTTAAAGTCCTCTCCAGTTGAGCTCTGACTTGAAACAGCTCCGCTTCAAGCTTCTTGGTATTCTCAGCCAAGAAATTGTTCTCAAACCTCAGTGCTCCAATAGTTTGATTCGCCTCATCAAACTTTGTGGACAACTCTTCACGATCAAGTTCCACATCACTAAGCTTCTTGGTGGCCAGCCTGTACAATTTCTCATGCTTCTCAGAGAGCTTGTAAACCTTCTCATAGGCTGAATGGATATCATCTTGATCATCCATCTTCTCGATTTTGGACTCTACCAGTTCTTCTTCTTCGTCCACTTCTTCAACAATCCCTTCAGTAGGATTGACTGTGGCAGTGAAGGCATTTAAGATTCTGTCATCCTCATTGTCGGAATCATCTTCGGGCTCAGTGTCACTCAAGGTTGCAGCAAGTGCCTTACTCTTCCCAATACTCTTGAGATATGTCGGGCATTCATGCTTCATGTGATCGAATCCATGACATCCAAAACCTTTGGTCCTGCAGGAACAGTGTACTGACTGCCTTCCTTAGCATCCTTTTTCCCTCTGTCTTGCACCTTAGACTAGAAAGAATTGGATTGTCTGTGGTCCTTATTGAAACTCCTCCCATTGGCATTCTTCATAAACTTCTTGAACTGCCTTGTAATGTAGGACTTCATCTTGGAATCTTCATCATCAGAAGACTCATTTGTATCACTGCTCTTTGCCTTCAAGGCCATGCTCTTGCCTTTACCCGTTTTGCCAATCCTAGATAATCCTATCTCATAGGTCTGCAAGTTTCCAACCAGCTCAGTTAAAGGAATCTTGTCAATGTCCTTTGATTCCTCTATAGCAGTAATCTTCGTATGGAATCTCTTGGGTAGAGATCTGAACACCTTCCTTACAATCTTTGGTTCAAGGATGGTTTCCCCAAGATTGAAGGCTGAGTTTACTATGTCCTTGAGTTTGGCATAGAACTCATCAAACGACTCATCCTCCTCCATCTTTATTTCTTCAAAGGTTGTAGTGAGCCTTTGAAGCTTCGAATCCTTGATAGTTTTTGTACCTTTATAGGTTGTCTGAAGGATGGTCCATGCTTCCTTTGCAGTTTCAGTAGAGGATATCTTCTTGAACTCCTCATTGGTGACTGCGCTAAATAGGGCATTCAACGCTCTACTGTTGAAGTTTGCCGCCTTGATCTTGGCGTCATCCCAATCGGCTGGTTCTTCTTTTTGCTTGGTCCAGCCAATCTCTACAGCTTGCCACACATTTTCATCTAAAGACTGCAAGAAAACTCTCATGTGTACTTTCCAGTATGCATAGCTAGTGCCATCAAATAAAGGAGGTATGATTAATGATTGTCTTCTATCCATGACAAACAGGGGTCAATGGATCAACACAGCAAAGATTAAACCTAATCAGAGTGTGCCTGCTCTAATACCACTTGATATGCCACAAATTGAATGACCCTTGTGATTAAACCAATTAATTAATTAGCCAAGTTATTAATTAATCAATTTATCATGCAATTGCGTGGAAGCACAAACAAATCACCAAAAACTAAATATGCAGCGAAAATTAAAAGACACGGTGATTTGTTTACGAATGGGAAAACCCTTACAACAAAAACCCCACCGGGTGATTTTCAGGTCACCACTCCCGAAACTCCACTATTATCAAATCAAGCGGTTACAAGTAAAGGAATCCCAAGTACCTTACCAACCTACAGTTGAACCCTTACCCTAATACCCAATTGGACTTGATTTGTAGTGACAGTTCCCCCTTTTGATGCATGGCTCCCAAGTACGTGACTAACTAATGCATGGATCTCAGTACGCGACTTCAAACACCAACTTAGAAGGAGAGGTTGGCTGCAAAGTTCTTCAGTTCATCCTACACGATGAAGATCAGAAAGATGCTTGGTCAAAAAACCCTTTGGTGCAAATACACAGCAACTTCTTCAGAGAAGATGAACTAGGTCAAGAACTTCGTCTTTGATCACAATTTTCTTGAACAGAGATTGCTCAATGTTTTTGCAACTTGTGTATTGTTTGACGGCTCTTAAAACAATCCTTTTATATGTTTAGGGTTCGAAGAAAAGAAGGCCCAAAAACATATTCACGGATTCCAAGAAATCAGATCAGAAAATCTGATTTTATAAATCTCGACAGATAGCAGGTGTCGAGGAGCTATCGAGCAGGTGTCGAGCTTTAATGATTTTGCACTTCAGCTTGTTTTTCTTGGACAGACTTGATGACTTCAACACTTGATCTTGAAACCTTGTTTCTTGAAGTATTAAAAACACCTAGAACTACCCAATTACGAGTAGAGTGCGTTTTGTCAAAGGATTAGCCAATTTACATAAAAAAAGTGACATATGTTCTTAACAAGTGAAAACACATATGTCCTAACATTTGGCACGGAATAAAGCCAAAAAAATGGTTGATTAAATTCAACCTTACATTGAGGAAGTATCAAATGAGGTAAAACCCGGCGAAGTGTGTATTTGGGGTCTCGTCGGGCAAGTTTTTAGGCTTTATGGTCTCACAATGAGGCATAAAGGCTAACCCTGAGAAAGTCAAGGCCATATTAGATATGACATCCCCAAGGAGTGTGAAGGAAGTTCAGAAACTGACGGGGCGTATAGCAGCCTTAAACAGGTTTGTCTCTAGAGCTACGGATAAATGCCTCCCATTCTTCTAAACATTAAAGTAGGCTTTCCAATGGACAGACAAGTGCGAAGAAGCCTTCCAAGCACTCAAGGATTACCTGTCCAAACCCCCGCTACTAAGTCCATCCATCGAAGGAGAAGATTTGTTCCTATATTTAGCTCTCTTAGATGGTTGTAAGCTCGGCATTGATCCATGAAGAGCTCTAAATTCAGAAACCAGTTTACTACACAAGCCAGGCCTTCCAGGGCGTAGAAGCAAAATACCAAAGGATAGAAAAATTGGCCTTTGCTTTGATCATCGCATCAAGAAAGCTTCGTCCCTACTTCTAAGCACACACAATATTAGTCATGACGGACCAGCCTCTACGAAAGGCGATGGGTAGGCCAGACGTAGCAGGGAGAATGGTCCAATGGACAGTAGAATTAAGCCAATTTGATGTCGATTATAGGCCTAGAACAGCAATCAAAGCCCAGGCACTGGCAGAATTTGTCGCTGAATTTACTGTAGCTAATCAAGATCCCGAATCAGATTACTGGATGGTGTATACAAACGGCTCATCAGCATCAGGCATGGGTGGAGTAGGAGTGATTCTCTTATCCCCAGAGAAGTACGTCCTCAGATATGGAGTCCAGCTTCAGTTCCTAGCAACGAATAATGAAGCAGAGTATGAAGTAGTCCTAACGAGCTTGAGGGTTGCAAAAGCCCTGGGTGTGAGAAACTTGAAATTGAACTCTGATTCAAAGCTTGTGACAGGGCAGATGAACAATGAATACGAGGCCAAGGAGGACAGGATGAAAAGGTACTTAGCATTGACCAATCAGTCAATTTCTAACTTTGATGGTGTCAAGATTATTCAGGTACCCCATGAGAAAAATTCTGAAGCGGACGAGGTTGCTAAGCTGGCATCGTTGGACACAAATGAACGACGACCTGGATTGTACATGGAGGTGCAGTACCTTCCAAGCATTGAGGGGTTTGACGTGAACTACGTTCAGTCAAGAGCAAGCTAGATGGATCCAATAATCACATACATCAAGAATGGTAACCTCCCTACAGATCCCACAAAAGCTAGAAAAGTCAAAGTTAGGTCGTCCAAATTTACAGTCTTGAATGACGAGCTTTATAAGAGGGGATTCTCACAACCCTACTTGAAGTGCCTCGATCCAGAGGAGTATGTGTTCGGACACATGTGTTTCACTTGTTAAGAACATATGTCATTCTTTTATGTAATTGGCTAATCCTTTGACAAAACGCACTCAACTTGTAATTGGGTAGTTCTAGATGTTTTTAATACTTCAAGAAACAAGGTTTCAAGATCAAGTGTTGAAGTCATCAAGTCTGTCCAAGAAACAAGCTGAAGAAGTGCTGAATCATTAAAGCTCGACACCTGCTCGACACCTTGCTATCTGTCGAGGTTTATAAAATCAGAAATTCTGATATGATTTCTTTGGATCCGTGAATGTCTCTTTGGGCTTTCTTTTCTCCTAACCCTAGACATATAAAAGGATTGTTTTAAGGGCCGTCAAAGAGTTCACAAGTTGCATAAGCATTGAGCAAACTCTGTTCAAGCAAATTGTGACCGGAGACGAAGTTCTTGCCCTAGTTCATCATTCTTGAAGAAGTTGCTGTGTATTTGCACCAAAGGGTTTTGTGACCAAGCATCTTCTTGATCTTCATCGTGGATGAACTGAAGAACTTTGCAGCCAACAACTCTTTCTAGTTGGTGATTGAAGTCGCGTACTGGGATCCGCGCATTGGTTAGTCACGTACTTGGGAGCTGTGCATCAAAAGGGGAAACTGTCACCACAGAACAAGTCCAATTGGTTATTGGGGTAAGGGTTCAACTGTAGGTTGGTAAGGTACTTGGGATTCCTTTACTTATAACCGCTTGTTGTGATAATAGTGGAGTTTCGGGAGTGGTGACCTAAAAATCACCCGGCAGGGTTTTTGCCGTCAGATTTTCCCCATTCGTAAACAAATCACTGTGTTATTTATTTTCCGCTGCATAATTATTTTATTGGTGATTTGTTTGTGCTACCATGCGTTTGCATGTTAAATTGATTAATTAATAACTTGGCTAATTAATTAATTACTTTAATCACAGGGCGTGAATACGTTTTTGGCCTATCGAGTGGTATCAGAGTAGGCACACTCTGATTAGGTTTAATCTTTACTATGTTGATCCATTGACCCCTGTTTGTCATGGATAGAGGACAATCGTTAATTATACCTCCTTTATTTGATGGCACTAACTATGCATACTGGAAAGTATGCATGAAAGCTTTCTTGCAGTCTTTAGATGAGAAGGTGTGGTAAGCTGTAGAGATTGGCTAGACCAAGCCAAAAGAAGCATCGGCCAATTAGGATGAAGCCAAGATCAATACGGCAAAGTTCAACAGCAGAGCGTTGAATGCCTTATTTAGTGCAGTCACCAATGAGGAGTTCAAGAAGATATCCTCTACTAAAACTGCAAAGGAAGCATGGACCATCCTCTAGACAACCTATGAGGGTACAAAGGCTGTCAAGGATTCAAAGCATCAAGGGCTTACTACAAGCTTTGAAGAAATAAAGATGGAGGAGGATGAGTCGTTCGATGAGTTCTATGCCAAGCTCAAGGACATAGTGAACTCAGCCTTCAATCTTGGAGAAACCATTCCTGAACCCAAGATTGTGAGGAAAGTGCTCAGGTCTCTACCCGAGAGATTCCATGCAAAGATTACTGCAATTGAGGAATCAAAGGATATTGACAAGATTCCTTTGACTGAGCTGGTTTGGAACTTGCAGACCTATGAGCTAGGGTTATCTAGGATTGGCAAGTCGAGTAAAGGCAAGTGCATGGCCTTGAAGGCAAAGAGCAGTGACACGAATGAGTCTTCCGATGATGAAGATTCCAAGATGAAGTCCTACATTACAAGGCAGTTCAAGAAATTTATGAAGAATGAAAGTGGGAGGAACTTCGACAAGGACCGCAGACAATCCAGTTCTTTTCAGTCTAAAGGCCAAGACAAAGGGAAAAAGGATGCTAAGGATAGCGGTCAGTACACTGTTCCTGCAGGACCAAAGTTTTTTGGATGTTATGGATTTGGTCACGTGAAGCAAGAATGCCCCACATATCTCAAGAGCATTGGAAAGAGTAAGGCACTTGTTGCAACCTTGAGTGACACTGAGCCTGAGGATGATTCCGACGATGAAGATGATGAAATTTTGAATGCCGTCACTGCCACAGTCAATCCTACTGAAGGGATTGTTGAAGACATGGAAGAAGAAGAAGAATTAGTGGATTCTAAGTGTGAGAATATGGATGATCAAGATGATATCCATACAACCTATGAGAAACTTTACAAGCTCTCTGAGAAGCATGAGAAACTGTATAGGCTGACCACCAAGAAGCTCAATGATGTGGAACTTGATCGTGAAGAACTTTCCATAAAGTTTAATGAAACTAATCAAACAATTGGTGCACTGAGGTTTGAGAACAATTTCTTGGCTAAGAAGACCAAGAAGCTTGAAGCGGAGCTGTTTCAAGTCAGAGCTCAATTGGATAGGACTTCAAGTGCAAAGCTTGATGAAATGCTCAGCATTCAGAATCTGCTTCAGATCGTATAGGTTTAGGGTATGGTCTTTCTTCCTCTAATATTGCTTCTACTAGTTCTACTGTTTTTGTTTCACCCGATAATAATATTGAAATTGAAAACAATGATGTTAAAACTAAACTAGCTAGTGAGAACTTTGACAAGGGAAAATCTATCTTAAGAGTACCTCCTAAGCAGGATAAGAAAGATGTTAAGAACCCTAAGACTAAGAAGGCTATCTTTCAAAAGCCTAAACAGAAGAAGCAGTATCTCTGTCATCATTGTGGTGTTGCCGGTCATACTCGACCAAATTGCTATAAGTGGTTAGCCACTCAACAGAGCAACGGCATGATAGCATATGGAAGCCAAAATTAGCTTCAATCCTCTCTTGCTCCTCTTGGAGATCTTCTGAAAGCCCTCATGTTCCTTTAGAATTTGAACGGGTTCAATTCTTCCCCTTCACCGCCGGTTCAAGGTTTCAATCAAAGGAAAGATTCTTCCAAGGTGTGGAAGAAAAAGGACTCTAAGTGATTTTATCACTTTCTTCTATCCTCTTGTTTTTTTTTTTTTTTTGTTTGTTTGTTTGTTGCATTACTTGTGTGGTTTGCTTTTATTATGAGTTAGTCTAGTTTTATGCTTTGCTTTGATAACATGTTTTTGTTTGTTTATTTTAAATTTTATTTATTTTGTTTTTGATATAAAAAATTGAAAAATCAAAAAAATACAAAAACAATGTGTGTTTTGTGTACTTTGGTACTTGTGTACCTTGGATGGCCATTGAAATAAAGTTTTCTAAACTTTGTATCATCTGTAGCTTAGATGAGCATTTTTATGTACAACTAAGCAAGTGAGCTTTGTGGCTCTTGTTTGTGATGAGTAAGATTAAGTTATCTCTTGGACTTAATGCTTGTATCACTCTTTTTGATGGGTAGGACTAGAAAATCCTAAGAGAAAGACATAAATAACCATCTCACCACTGTTGCCCGCCAATCATGAAGACACCTGTATGTTTCGGCATAGCAAAAGTGCAGTGTCAAAGACATCTGTATGCTTCGGTATAGCAAATGTGCAATGTCAAATGCTTAACATCTTGGGTATTTCTTTTCTCTCTCTTATATGCCTATGCATGATATGCTAAATAAAAGAAAATATGCAAAGAAAATAAAAAGCAAAAAGATAAAAAATGCTTTAAATATGATTGCAAGCGTGTTTTCTAGGAGATGTGAGAGTTATAGGATGTACCTCGAAGGTGATAGTCCCCATCAAACAGTTATGATTGTGTGTGAGTTAAAGTGATTTTCTCATATCTCAAATCATCATAACATGTACACACATATGCAATCTTGCGATGTTTTTCACACACAACACGCAATATTCTTTGCTACTCTTGATACATGTGCAGGTACAATGTGATTTGGCTATCACAAGGTTTTACTTGTGCTAATGTATGCTCACTAAACTGTCTTGACTTGTTTTTGAAATATAAAATTTGTTAGACTTGTTTAGTGTGTGTGTGTGTTTTTGAGGATCCATGTGCTTAAAATTTTTGTTGAGAGATGATTTTGAGAGCTTAATATGTTGATTGGATCATTGGTTGAGTTGCATGTTGGATTGCATTCATGTCTGTGTTTTTCTCTTCTCGAAAAACTGTTTTTAAAAGCTGGCTCGACACCTCCTTAACACCTCCTCGATACCTTGCTATCTGTCGAGCTTCTCAAGCTTTTTCTTATCGCAATCTCGACACCTCCTCGACACTTGGTGGATCGATCGAGAAAGTTCCTGCCTCCTCGATAGCTTCTTGACACCTGGTGGATCGATCGAGCTTCTATTCTTAGTTCTGGTGTTTATTCCTCGATACCTCCTCGACACCTTCAGCTGTCAACGTTCATCTTGCTCGACACCTTCCTCAACAAAATCCTCAACACCTCTCGACACCTTAGCTGTCGAGATTTACTGAGGATGCTATATATACCCCTCGTGCGATCCGGTTCTCATTTTCTCGATCTCTCTCGATTTGTCCGCACCTGTTCACCTCCCAAACTCTCTTTTCTCACTCAAAACCTTCAACCCACGTGATTTTTGGCCCTTCTTTGCTTCAAATCACTTGGTATGATCTCTTTTCTTTTCATTCTTCATGCAGTTCATGTTTTTGAATCTTAGGTTTTGGGGTTTCTTAAAATGTTGGGGTTTTTCAAAATTAATCAATGTTTCTTGAAATTTTGGGATGGGTTTTCATTTAAAGGTGTTCAAAATCTCATGCATTGCATCACATTTGCATTATAATGGTATTTTCATGCATTTAGATGTGTGCGATCTGTTTGTGTGCTGGTAGGATTGGATTAGGTTGAGCCCATGATGTATTTTCTTTTGTATGTCACATGTTCATGCATTCCCCATGCATACGTACTCTCTTTTCAATATATTTGATATATTTGAATTGCTTGGGACTTTTCTAATTGTCTTCTTTCTCTCCCTCTCTCTCTGTTTACGTTAGTTGTGTCTATTTCACCTAAACGTAAGTCTACTCCAGCTCGGAACCCTCTTCGTTCTGGAGCTTCTTCATCTTCTGATTCTACTCCTCTTACTCTTCAGTTCCGTGATGTTGATGCCCACAAGGCATTCTCGGAGAACTTTTCTAGACGAGGTGTTCATTCGGAACGCCAAGTCATTTAGGTAGACTTCGCTGACACTACCTTCCCGATGTCATTCACAGTCGGGGATGGGAGTCACTATGTGACGTCCCGGACACTTGTCCTCTCGTGCTTATTCAGGAGTTTTTCTCTAACATGCACGGGATCGATCGTTCAGTACCTCTTTTCTTCACTCGCATTCGAGGTACGCGCATCCTTGTCACACCGCAGCTTGTTGTGGATGTGCTTCGGGTTCCTAGGATAGAGTTTCCTGACTATCCTTTTTGTGAGCGTCTGCGGACTGTGTCCAAGGATGAGCTCATATCTGATTTTTGTGAGCGCCCTTCAGAGTGGGGTGAGTGTTAGTTTACATCATGTCGGCCTTTTGCTAAAGGTCCTAGATTATTAAACATGGCGATGACTTTTGTACTTCATCCGCTTTCTCACTACAACTCCATCACAGAGCCTCGTGCTCGATTTTTGTTATCTCTCATTGAGCATCTTACCATAGATTTTCCTTCTCAGTTCATTTGGTCTATTATAGATGTTCATTTGGATGCGGCGACCTATGATAAGCTCATCTTTCCTTCTGCTATCACAAGGATTCTACGCCATTTTTCTGTCCCTTTTCCCGTGTCCGACCATTTCACATTCATGTGTGCCATAGATGCCGCTACCATAAAACATAGTGAGGCGTAGTTTAGGTTGCGACAGTCGGATTCCACTCCTCCCTCCCGTCCGGCTCCATCTCGTTCAGCTCCATCCATATCCACTCCATCCACATCCATGGGCAATGTATCCATTGGAGACATCATGGCACAGCTGCAGTGCATTGATGCTCGCCTTGATACACTCTCTACTGAGTTGTATCAGGTGAATGTTCATGTCGGTCGTATTGCACGACGGCAGGCGACTATGGGTGGCTTTGCTCCTGAGGCTTCTCCTCCACCACCTCCTCTAGTGGCTTCTAATTCTGATGCTGAGGATGATGATGATCACGGTGATGACGATGACGCTTCGGAAGATGATGGAGATGCTAGCTCTACTGATGAGATGTCTACTTGACACTCTTACCCTTTGTCACCCGTGACAAAAAGGGGGAGTAGTTTTGGATACTGAGAATAGTCATTCTTAGGGGGAGAGTTAGTGTAGGACATTTTTGTTAGGGGGAGAGTGCTGATATGAGGGATGTAGTGAGGACATTCTTGTACATTAGATCTTGTCATCATTTTTACACATACATTGTACTTAGTTCTTTCTATATGTGGATGTATGTTTCTTTCACCTACCTCTACATGTGTTGTTTCTTCTCTATCTTTATACACATGTTTTTTATACTTGTATGCAATCTATTATTTCTGTTTCACACTAAGATGCCTTGATGAGTTTTGTTTAAAGTGTTTCAGAAATACAGGTTATCAAAGTCTACTTGCCATAAACTCTCTTCTCGCAAAGTTTTTCAAGAGTTTGTGTTAGAATAGATTTTATTGTATTCAACAAGTGAGTATGAGTTTAGTGATTTATGAATTCTCTCATATGTTCATCTATTTGTTGTGGTTTTGTCACGGATTACCAAAGGGGGAGATTATTAGGACATATGTGTTTCACTTGTTAAGAACAAAACCCACTCAACTTGTAATTGGGTAGTTCTAGGTGTTTTTAATACTTCAAGAAACAAGGTTTCAAGATCAAGTGTTGAAGTCATCAAGTTTGTCCAAGAAACAAGCTGAAGAAGTGCTGAATCATTAAAGCTCGACACTTGCTCGATAGCTGCTTGACACCTTGCTATCTGTCGAGGTTTATAAAATCAGAAATTCTAATCTGATTTCTTGGGATCCGTGAATGTGTCTTTGGGCCTTCTTTTCTCCTAACCCTAGACATATAAAAGGATTGTTTTAAGTGCCGTCAAAGTGTTCACAAGTTGCACAAGCATTGAGTAAACTCTGTTCAAGCAAATTGTGACCGGAGACGAAGTTCTTGCCCTAGTTCATCATTCTTGAAGAAGTTGCTGTGTATTTGCACCAAAGGGTTTTGTGACCAAGCATCTTCTTGATCTTCATCGTGGATGAACTGAAGAACTTTGCAGCCAACAACTCTTTCTAGTTGGTGATTGAAGTCGTGTACTGGGATCCGCGCATTAGTTAGTCACGTACTTGGGAGCCATGCATCAAAAGGGGAAACTGTCACTACAGAACAAGTCCAATTGGGTATTGGGGTAAGAGTTCAACTGTAGGTTGGTAAGGTACTTGGGATTCCTTTACTTGTAACCGCTTGTTGTGATAATAGTGGAGTTTCAGGAGTGGTGACCTGAAAATCACTCGGTGGGGTTTTTGTCATTAGGTTTTCCCCATTTTTAAACAAATCACTATGTTATTTATTTTTCGCTGCATAATTAGGTTATTGGTGATTTGTTTGTGCTACCACGCGTTTGCATGTTAAATTGATTAATTAATAATTTGGCTAATCAATTAATTAATTTAACCAAAAGGGGTCAATACGTTTTTGGTCTATTAGTATGTATTAAGGGAGATCCACGAAGGGTTATGTGGAAATCACTCTGGACCACGATCATTTGTGGGGCAAGTTGTTCATGCAGGATACTTCTAGCCAACCATGCATAAAGATGCAGCTCAGGTCATTCAGAAGTGTGATAAGTGCCAACGATTTGGAAACATGAGCATGTGCCAGTGGAGCAATTGATGAACGACACCTCACCATGGCCATTCTCCACGTGGGACATCGACATAATGGGCCTCCTACCCCCTGGTAAGAAGCAGGTAAAATTCCTAGTCGTCATTATTGATTATTTCATAAAGTGGGTGGAAGCAGAGCCTTTGGCAGTTATAACGGAGGCCAAGATACAACACTTTGTATGGAAGAACCTTGTTTGTCAATTTGGAATTCCTCGAGTCATCATTTCCGACAATGAACGACAGTTCGACAGCCACAAGTTTAGGGATTTCTACGCAGAGTTGGGAATAAGGAACCACTATTCTTCACCTGGTCATCCGCAGGCCAATGGCCAGACAGAAATAACAAATTGGACTTCGCTCAAATTGATTGAAACTTGACTTGAGGGGGCAAAAGAGGCATGGCCTGACAAACTCCCAGGAGTGTTGTGGGCTTATAGAACGACGCTGAGGACTCCAACAGGCAAGACGCCCTTCAAGATGGCATTTAGGATCGAGGCAAAAATTCTTGTGGAAGTTAGAGTGTCAAGCCTCAGAAGGGCATGGTATGATGAGCAGAGCAACGACGAAGGCCTCAAGCTAGCTTTGGATTATTTACCTGAGGCCAAGGACGATGCAGCCCAGAGAATGGCCTTGTATCAAGAAAGGATGACGAGGTATTATAACCAGAGGGTCAAGTTGAAGCGCTTTAATCCTGGAGATATGGTTCTGCAGAAAGTCTCACAGGCTACCAAAAATCCAAACGAAAGGAAACTGGGCCCCAGCTGGGAAGGCCCGTACAAGGTCATCTGTTATTTAAGAAGAGGAAGCTACTATTTAGAGGACACAAATGGGAAACCTTTGCCTTGTCCGTGGAATGCAGAGCACCTTTAAAAGTATTATCAATGAGGGAGTAGATTCTCAGCCCTAATAAGTTCCAGGGTTTGGAACATCTCGTTTATTCATCCATAGATAAGCGGGACATCAATTTCATTGTTTTATGCATTTATCTTCTTTTTTCTTTCCATACTTTATTTTCAGTACTTTTTGTGTTTTCATGAATTTATACCCTTGTAACCCCTCTTTATAAGCAAGGATGAATAAAACAAGCAAAACATCTACTGAAGTTATTTCTTTTGATGACAAACATTCCTCGGATAAAAACCTCGTCAATATAAATGACGAGGTCAAAATCCAAGTTAAGTGATAAAAACGTTAAGTTTAAATCACAAGAATAAAAACCTCGTCAATACAAATGACGAGGTCAAAATCCAAGTTGAGTGATAAAAATGTTAAGTTTAAATCACAAGGATAAAAACTCCGTCAATACAAATGACGAGGTCAAAATCCAAGATAAGTGATAAAAACGTTACGTTTAAATCAAAAGGATAAAAATCTCGGCATTATAAATGACAAGGTCAAAATCCAAGATAAGTGATAAAAAAAGTTAAGTTTAAATTATAGGGACAAAAACCTCATCAATATAATTGACGAGGCCAGAATCCAAATTGAGTGATAAAAACATAAAGTTTAAATCACAAGAATAAAAACCTTGTCAATATAATTGATGAGGTCAAAATCCAAGACAAGTGATAAAAACGTTGAGTTTAAATCACAAGGATTAAAACCTCGTCAATATAATTGACGAGGTCAAAATCCAAGATAAGTGATAAAAATGTTAAGTTTAAATCACAAGGATAAAAACTCCGTCAATACAAATGACGAGGTCAAAATCCAAGATAAGTGATAAAAACGTTACGTTTAAATCACAAGGATGATGGTTTTGAACCCAACTTACGAGGGACTCCGTCTATACAAGAAACAAGGTTCAAAAAACAGAATCATGAGGACAAAAGATTTAGCCAAGTCCAACTTATAAGCCAAAAAAAAAAAAGAAAAAAAAATGAAAGTTAAATTCGCGAGGATAAAGCAATAAAGTTCTAGCATGAGTAGAGCAATAAATTGTTCAAGATAAAAGCCTCAAAACAGGGAGGCAACCATTGTTTGTTAGAAGGCCCCAAAAACAAAAGGGGAACCCATCATTCTTAAAAACAAAGTAAAAAAAAATCATGAAGTAGGAACGGCAGACTTGTCAGCATCTTTCTCAACAATCTTGTTCACAACGGGGTCTTTCTCCATAGCACTAGATTCAGTCTCTTCTTGCTCCTTTGCTTTGTCTTCAAGAATCTATGTGTTAATCTTCTCAAAATCCAGACCAGAAAAGTCTACAGCCAAATTGCGGTTCTTCATTGTCCATCGGGATAGAAGCTCAAAACCCTTAAAGTACTACATGAACTGGAGATCTAAGAATTCCTCTGATTGCTTAAATTTTTGGATGATCTTATCTCTCTCATCGTCGGTCTTTAGAAGGGCAGCCTGAATTTCTTCGTCCTTCTGAACAACAAGAACCTTTTCCACACGCAGGGCTTCTGTAAGCTCCTTTACTTTTTGGTTCGTGTCATTCCTCTCGTTCATGGCAATAATCAGATCTTTCTTCAACTGAAAGCATTCAACCTCAACGGATTCCGCTTTTGACGTAGCCATTACGACCTTTTCCTCCACGTTCAAATAAACAATCGTGATACGCAATGACTCCCCAAGGACCTAATTGAAACAAGTAGATAAGGGAGGAAATTATGCACACCCACACGTACAGATAAATCTAAAAAGAGACACTGGAAGAACAGAATTACATACCTGCACCAACTTATGGATATGTCGACTGACGAGCTTATGGGAGGGAATGGACAATAAACCCTTCAATTCATCGTTGGTAACTACGTTGTGTGTGCGGCCCAAAGCTGTAGCAGGGTTGTCCCATACACTCATCCCCACTTTGCTTTTACCTTTTGCACAAGTAAGTGGAAGGGTAACGACAGTCACTTCCAGAGACGGGGTTGGAGAAGGGGGGCAGTATGGACAGGTGGAAGAGCAGTGGTATCAGCCTTCTCATCACTCAGCTTTCTTTTCTTCAAGTCAGAAGTCAAGTTGGCTAGAGGTTCGTTTTTCAAGTTTTTAATACGGGCATACTTGTCTTTGCTGTATCTGGTGGCCATTTCTGCTAAAGAAAAAGGGGGAGAGAAAGAGAGAGAAGCAATTCCCAATAAATAATAAAAAAAAAAAAGTGAAGGATGGACGATCTTACTTTTCTCTTCTCGGCAGATTTTCTCTAAGACGTACTTTGAAGGTTCAAGACCTAAATAACAGTCGAATAAATGACGAGGATCAACGAAATCGTTGAAATCCTCTACTTCACAAGCGTAGGCAAGGGCAGCACAAGCTCGGTGGCAGTGTTTATCTTCCAGGTCAAGACGATCAAGCACTGTGAAGAATTAGAAGAAGAACTTCGTTAGACGAGTAATCAAGAAGTTGAATAGAGACAAAAAAGGATAATGGAAATATGCACCAAGTGTTCGGACTTCCCATTTTCGTAGTAATCTTAGGACTTCCCCCCAAAAATCGTTAGACAAGGTTTCCTAACCCTTCCCAGAAATAAAAAAGTATCGTGATTTCCAATCACGAAAGGATGAAGGAAAACCTTTAACAACCCTAGATTTCCTATCCCAAGGTAAAAGTTCAAAATAATCATAGTGGGTAGAAGCTTTCAAGCGGTACAAAAATAAGAATTCATTCAAGGTTATCATTTCCTCATCGCAAGCGGACATCCAGATGGACATAAAACTAATGATTGTCCTCTAAGCGTTAGGGACGAGTTGACCAGGGGCAATTTGAAATTCATTCAAAAGTTGCATAATAAACGCATGGACGGGGAAACGAAGGCCACACAGAAAGTCAGCCTCGTAAAAGCACACCTCCCTGTGGGTAAAGTTGCAAGCTTTCTCACCCAGGCGAGGTAATCTAATGGAGGTACCCTTAGGAAATTGAAACCTTTTCCTAAAACCCTGTAGGTGACTTTTAAGGAACAAGACTCAGAAAGAGTGTGCAAGGGGCGTAATGATGAAGACGACGGCAACTTTGAAGCCACGGTGTCAACTACCTTACTCAAAGACTTTGCACTAGAAGACAATCTCGTCTCCAATTCACTAGACCTAACATCCTCTGTCCTATACTCAATGCTAGCCATCTCAGAATGGTGTCTTATTAGAGATTGCCGAATCAAGGGATAGAGAAAAAGCAAAACGGGCCTAAAAGCAAAAAAATGAGACACAAATAAACCCACTTGGGGAAGCCAACCAGAAGAGTATTCTAAGAAAACCCCTAACCTAGCAAAGAAGAATGAAACTGAGGGGCACTCTTGGCTAATGAATTCAAAACCAACCATCAAAGCATATGGAAAAGAGGCCTTACCAGGAAAATTTGAAGTATGAAGATTTCTCAATACTCTGAAGTCCAAAACAAATAGAACGAAGGAAGAGGAATGGTTTTTCTAAAAAGGAAAAATGGAATTAAGACGCGCAAAAATCAAAGAAATTACACACAAGCCACGAACAAAAGACCTGCACATGTTCGTTTCTCGGAGGCTAGTCGTTTCACATTTAAGACGAGAGCCGAAATTTCGGGAACCGAGAAGATACGAATCGTCACATCTAATCACATTCTTAAGATCGTCCAAGTTCATGACGACCACGAAATGGAGGGGCAACTGACGAGTGTCAAACTTAGGTCATCTAGGAGATAGACGATCTCAGCTACATCCAAGCCGATGACGGGTGCAGGGGCAAGACTCCATCAATATACATTGAAAGTGTAAATAATTGCTATCAAGACAGCTGACAAGAAATAAATGTGTCGGAACAGTTACAAAAGCAATGATGACCTAATGGTTGTCCGATAGGTCTTAAATACAATCTTCAATGACAATTAATGTCGGGTTTCCTTCAGGAGAAAAATGCCCAGCAGAGCATTAACAGATATAATTACACCAAATGAGCTATAAAAAGGGAATGCAACCCAGGTACAAGAGACATGAAAAATTAGAGAGATAATTGGGTGAAACCTCCTTTGAGAATTGATAAGCTGACTTTAGCATCGGAGTATTCTCAGTTGGCATCATGCCAGTGAAAGCTTCCTTTGCCTTTCTTTTCTTAACAACAAGTACTGATGATCGTCCGTTAACATTGACAAGGAGCATACTGACGAGGTCAAATTTCAGCTTTATCATACTGCATATTAAATTATTTTTTATTTGAAACCGCGTATTAAATTATTTTTCAATTAACATTTTAATATAGGAAAAGGCCTCACCTAAAATTGATAGTTGGCCCCGAAAATTGATAGTTGATTTTGTGTGTTCATAACGTGGAAAAGCATTTTCCAATTTCCCAGTCAATAAAAAGGACTAAAGATCAATGAACATAAAATTCCAGGCATAATCTGGGAAGCACGGGTGTCGCATAATAAATAGCTGACGTTGAGTTTAGTCTATTTTCTCAGGCAAGGAAAATAAAATTAAAGACCAACGAACTTAAAATTCCAAGCATAATAAATAGAGGATATTGAGTCCATAGATGATGATACATCGGAAAAGGAAATTGAGAAGCTTTTTTCCTTTATATTTGAAAAATTGCAACCCTATAAACATGACCATTGAAAAAAAATGCATTAGACGACCAGACCTCGATATGCACATGTCTTCGTTAATCAATTTCATCGTAAACAGGAAAGAGAAATAGGTGTTTGAACTTTGAAATTTAAACAATGACCATTGGAATTTGTCTGCTCTTCATGCGGAAATCATTTTCTATTTTCTCAGTCAAAAAAAGGAAAAAATATCCAGGAGAATAAGCATATTATATAATGATACAACGGGTAGGAAAATGAGATTTTTCTTTCTTTCTAAATTACTAATTGTAAAAAATAACACATTGCTGTCCAAATTACTTCAATTGATAAAATCTTTGTTAGGGAATAAAGAACTTGTGGGTTTCAAGAAAAAATAAATAAATAAAGAAATAACATATTGTAGTCTAAAATGAATTTTCTTATAAAATTGAATTGACTAAAAACTTGCATATGATTAGCTGTGGCATACTCAACCAAATGAGAAATTATACAGTACGCCAGCGGTCCTCTTTTATAATGAACGAGTGACGTTTGTTTTAATAGGCTGACTCTATCCTAGTCAACTAGTATCATATAGGCTTAATGGTCGTGATTTCTTGATTAGGCAACTAATCATTAAATGTAAAAAATTAAATTTAATAATTTATTTATTGTCATATAAGCTTAATGGTTGTGATTTCTTCATTTCGCAACAAACTTTTACAATTTTTTTTCCTTGTGTACATTTTGACCTGATTCTCATTGAATAAGAAAATAAATTTTACCATTTTTCTTTACATTATTACTAGGGCTTAGTTTGGAAATATACTTTCCAATAATAAATAAAATCCTTGGTTTAATTAGGACTGAAATAAAAACTTTTTTAAACAACAATTTGACTTTTGCTATGGAAAATATTATTATTAGAGTTATTCCTTTTCTGGGAAGTCCAATTATTTTATCATCATTCTGACCTCCATCTGGAGGGAAAGTATTTTTACTATTAGTATCATTTATGAAATTATGCTAAAAATTATATTTGGAAATATTGTAAGAAAAGACTATTACTATTTAAATAAAAGCAAATATATAAATAAATGAATAAATAACACATTTGGCATTAAAAGTTAGGGAAAAGATTTTTATTTTTATTTTTTACCAAAAAATTTAAGATTGTTCCGGTCGAGTTAGACCCAATAGTGACCCAAACCCGAGGCAGACTCGAACATTGGACCCGAACCCGACAGAAGCATTCATCCAACCCATCGAAGACCCTTCGGGTCGGGTTAGGTCAGTTGGGTGGGTTGGGTAGGCAGGGTCTATGCTCAGCCCTAATTCTGACAACACTTTTTAATGTTATTTTTATAATTCAATCGTTAAGAGAGGAGAGATTCGAAATGAGGATTTACCATTTTTCCATGGAAACCTAAGAAGTACTCCTAGTTAGCATAAAAGGCTGCTGTTTTTGTTAATGGGTTTTCTTAGTTTTATTTATTTATTTATATATGTATATATATATATTTTTGGGTGTGATGGAGGGTTCTACGCTGCGGTGATTTTAGCAAAGTTAACATATACTGTACGTCCATAGAGTTTAGACATTACTCTTTTCAACAGATGGAGTCTACACTAGCCCAATTGATTTCCAACCTCCATTTTAAACGATGCAAAACTAAGAGACTACAATCAACTTCACAGTTTTGTTTTCTTTATTCAATTAAATGAATTAATTAACAGACACTGATGAAGCCGAAAATTGATGTCGTCAGTATGCTCCTCGTCAGTGCCAATGGACGAGCTCCAGTAGCTATTGTTAAGAAAAGAAGGACAAGGAAAGTTCACCGGTGTGGTGCTAGTTGAGAACACTCCAATGCTTAAGTCAGCTTATGTCTCTCAATGGATAGTATAATTGTTGTCTACTGAGTTTTTCATGAAAAAAGTTACCTGGGTTCCATTGCCTTTTATAGTTTGCCTTTTGGCGAATCAATTATTCTTGTTAATGCTCCTCTAGGCATTTTTCTCCTGAAGGAAACACGGAATTTAATGGCAATGAGGTCTTTATTTAATGTGTAATGGATGACCGTTGGATCATCATTACTTCTGTAACTGTTCCAGCGCATTTACTCCTTGTCAGCTGGCCATATGGGATTAACTTCTGGTTTTAATACGCGTAGGCTCGTCTTGTTCATACGGACGGCCTTTCACCATTTCTCTCGTCCCTGACTTAGATGCGGTTGTGGTCATCATTACTTTGGACGACCTTTAACCGATACTCGTCAGTTGCCCCCCCATTCCATTGTCGTCAAGTCTTTGGATGATCTTAGGAATGTGACCAAACGTGACGGTTTGTATCTTCTCGATTCTCGAAATTTGGCTTTCGTCTTAAATGCGAAACAAGTACTTCCCAGGAAACGACCACGTGTCTGTTTTCTATTTGTGGCGTGTGCGAAATCACCTTGATTTTGGCGCGCTTTACTCTGGTTTTTCCTTCTTTAGAAAAATCGTTCCCCTTCCTCCACCCTATTTGGTTTGAACTTCGGAGCACTGAGAAACTTCTATACCTCACATTTTCCTGGTGAGGTCTCTCTTCTTTACGTTTTGATGGTTGGTTTTGAATTCTTTAGCGAAGAGTGCCCTTCGATTTCCTTTTTCTTTGCTAGATTAGGAGTTTTCCTTGAGTACTCCACTGGTCGGCGCCCTCAGTTAGGTCTGTTGGTGTCACGTTCTACTGCTCTTAGGCCTGTTTTGTTCTCCCTTTACCCTTTGATCCGCTATTCCTTAATAGGACACCATTTGTAGATGGCTACTGTTGAGTATAGGGAATATGATTTTAGGTTGAGTGAACTAGAGACAAGGTTGTCTTCAAACGTTGAGTCTTTGTGTCCTAAGATTACTACAAAAATGGGAAGTCCCTGCGCTTGGTGCATATTTCCATAGTTTTCTTTCATTTTCTTTTTTAGCACTACTACTTGCCTAATGATGTCTACCTTCTAATTTTTGTAGCTCTTGATCGTCTGGAGTTGGAAGATCAATACCGCAACGGGGTTCATGCTGCTCTTGCTTTTGCTCGTGATATTGAGGATTACGATGACCTTGTTGACCCTCGTCATTTATTTGACTGTTATTTGGGACCTGAACCTTCCAAATACG
The DNA here is from genome assembly GCA_019022515.1 of Quercus aquifolioides. NCBI lineage: Eukaryota > Viridiplantae > Streptophyta > Magnoliopsida > Fagales > Fagaceae > Quercus > Quercus aquifolioides. The sequence goes on along the minus strand of CM032335.1, from coordinate 25,966,491 downwards.
TTTTGGAGAAAATCCGCCAAGAAAAGAAAAGTAAGATCGTCTACTTTCCTATTTCTAGAATACTTTATTTTTTGTTAGATTCGTCTTTACTATGTCCATACACTTACTTCAACCTTTGATTATCAGAGATGGCTACTAGATATAGTAAGGAAAAATATGCTCGTATTAAGGGTTTGAAGAATGAACCCTTGTCTAACCTCGCCGCGGATTCGAAGAAGAGGAAGTTAGGTGAGGAGAAGGGTGAAATTGCTACTCTTCCACCTGTTCAGTTTACTCTGTCTTCCCTAACCTCGTCCTTGGAGGTGACGGCCTTTACTCCCCCTACTACTCGCTCAAAAGGAAAAGGCAAAGCTGGAAGAAGCGTTTGGGATGACCTTGCCACTGCCTTAGGTCGTGCTCACAATGTGATTATAGATGACGAACTTAAGGGTTTGTCGTCTATCGCTTCCCATGAGTTGGTCAGTCAACATATTCATAAGTTGGTACAGTTATGAAGCTTCATTTTTTAGAATCCTCTTTTTTTTTTCTTTCTTTTTTTTTTACCCTTACCAGGTCCTCGGGGAGTCTTTGCGTATCACGATTGATTATTTGAACATTGAAGAGAAGGTCATGGTGGCTAATTCAAAGTTAGGATCTATCGAGGCTGAAAGTTCAAAGCTGAGGAAGGACTTGATTGCTGGCATGGACGAGACGAACAAGGTGAATGAAAAAATAAGAGAACTCACTGAAGCCTTGCACGTGGAGAAAGCACTTATCATTCAAAAGGATGAAGAGATCCAGGCTACCCTCTTGAGGATTGATGCTGAGAAGGATAAGGTCATCCAAAAGTTCATGCAATCAAAGTAGTTTTTAGACCTTCAATTTATCCAATACTTCAAAGGTTTTAAGCTCCTGCGACGGTGGATGATGAAGCATCATAGCCTGGACGTGGACTTTTCCAATTTGGACTTTGAAAATATCGACACCGAAATCCTCGTGGATGAGGCCAAGGAACAAGAGGAAACTGAAGTTGGTGTCGTTGTAGAAAAGGATTCTGCTAGGAAGGATGTTGTTGGAGGAAAAGACACTGACGAGTCTACTGTGCCCCCTTCATAGTATATACATATCCTTTTTTTCTTTTCTTTTCTTTTTTTTTTTCTGTTTTTTTCTTTTATCTTATTTGGAAAACAATGGTTGCCCCCTTGTTTTGGGATTTTAGCTTTTCCCTCTGAACATCTTTTTTGGAAAATGATGGTTGCCCCCTGGTTTTGTGGCTTTAGACTTTCTCTCTAGACATCTCTTTGCTTTATTACCTTCTGGTTTTGAGGCTTCTGTTTAGACGAACTCTTCACTACTGGCTTGTTGTTTTGCCAGTGCTATAACATAAACTTGTCTTTTCATAAACAAAGTTTTGACTTAACCTTACTGTTGTGATTTATTCTTGTCGCTATATTCCTTAGAGTTTTTATCATTGTGAATTAAACTTGTAGTTTTTCATCACTTAGATTATGATTTTAACTCGTCATTTATGTTGACAGAGATTTTATCATCATGATTTAAACTTGGAGTTTTTATCACTTGATTTATGACTTAAACTTGTCATTTATGTTGACAGAGCTTTTATCATTGTGATTTAAACTTGGAGTATTTATCACTTGATTTATGATTTAAACTTGTCATTTATGTAGACGGAGGTTTTATCATTGTGATTTAAACTTGAAGTTTTTATCACTTAATTTGTAATAAACTCGTCATTCATATTGACAGAGCTTTTTTGTCTTTGTGATTTAAACTTGAAGTTTTTATCACTTAGTTATGATTTAAACTCATCTTTTATGTTGATGGAGTTTTTATCATCAGCGTTGTGCTCTGAACTCATCTTTTCGATATAAGGAGATTTTCATCATCAAGTGTTCGACATCTAATCATTTTGAAAAGGAATGGCTCTGCAGGCGCCTTATTCGTTTTATTCATCCTTGCTTTATTCATCTACAAGCTATTCTAGAACTAAAGTGAATCTTGAATCTCTATCAGATACAATAGAAACTGGCACTCCATGTAACCTCACGATTTCATTAATATAAAGTTCAACCAGTTTGTCAAGAGAGTAGTTCATCCTAATTGGAATGAAGTGGGCAAATTTAGACAACCTATCCACCACCACCCAAATAGCATCATGACTCTTAGGTGATCTTGGTAACCCACACACAAAGTCCATGGTGATATACTCCTGGAAGCTCTTTAGGCCATGCTCCTTTTGCCCCCTCAAGTTGGGTTTTGATTAGCTTAAGCAAAGTCCGATTTGTAACTTCGGTCTAGTCGTTTGCTTATGGGCGTCCAGGGGAGGAATAATGATTCCTGATCCCCAGTGCCTTACAAAAATCCCTAAATTTGTGGCTGTCAAATTGTCTTCCATTGTCAGAGATGATGACCCGCGGAATCCCAAACCAACAAACGAGGTTTTTCTAGACAAAGTGTTGTATCTTGGCCTCTGTGAATACTGCCAAAGGTTCTGCTTCTACCTACTTCGTGAAATAGTCAATAGCGATGACTAAAAATTTTACTTGCTTCTTAACTGGTGGTAGGGGGCCTACAATGTCAATTCTCCACGTTGAGAATGGCCATGGTGACACAATGTTCGTCAAGTGTTCCGCTGGGACGCGCTGCACGTTTCCAAACCACTAGCACTTGTTACACTTCTGGACAGCCTAAGCTGCATCTTTCTGCATGGTTGGCTATAAATATCCTACCCGAACAACTTTCCCCACGAGTGATCGTGGTCTAGAGTGATTTCTACAGACTCCTTCATGGATCTCACTTAGTACATATGCAGCATCTTCAGGATCGAGGCACTTCAAGTAAGGCTGAGTAAACCTCCTTTTGTAGAGCTCATCATTCAAGATCGTGAATTTGGATGACCTTACCCTGACCTTCCTTGCCTCTGAAGGATTTGCAGGGAGCGTTCCATCTCTGATGTAAGTGACTATTAGATCCATCCAGCTTCCTTTGGATTGGACATAATTTACATCCAACCCTTCAATGTTTGGGAAGCTTTGCACTTCCATGTACAACCCGGGTCATCCTTCGTTGCTGTCGGACGATGCAAGTCTAGCCATTTTGTCCGCTTCTGAATTCTCCTCCCTTGGTACCTGAGTGATCCTGACATCGTCAAAGTTAGAAACTAACTGCTTGGTCAGCTTTAAGTACCTTTTCATTCTATCTTCCTTTGCCACATACTCCTTAGTTATTTGTCCCGCCACCAGCTTTGAATCTAAATTCAGTTTCAAGTTTCTGACCCCCAAGGCCATCTCAATCCGCAGGCCCGTCAATATTGCCTCGTACGCTGCTTCATTATTTGTTACCGAGAACTAAAGCTGGACTCCATACTTGAGGATGTCTTTTTCGAGAGATAGGAGAATCACTTCTACTCTACCAACACCTGCGGCTGACGACCCATCCATATACATTGTTCAGTAATTGGATTTTGGATCCTGATCTGCCATAGTAAACTTGGCGACAAAGTCAGCCAATGCTTGGGCTTTAATCGCCATTCTAGGCCTATAGTCTACATCAAATTGACTCAACTCTATAGCCCATTGGACCATTCTTCCTAAAGCATCTGGCCTGCCTATGGCCTCTCGTAAAGGTTGGTCTGTCGTGACAAGGATTGTATGTGCCTAGAAATATGGACGAAGCTTCTTGGATGTGACGATTACAGCAAAACCTAACCTTTCTATCTTCAGGTACCTCGCTTCTGCACCTTGGAAAGCCTGACTTGTATAATAGACCGGTCACTGGACCTTGAGCTCTTCGTGGATCAGTGCTGAGCTCACAGCTATTTGGGACACAGATAAGTAAAGGAATAGATCTTCCCCTTCAACAGACGGACTTAGGAGCGGTGGTCTGGACAAGTAATCCTTAAGGGCCTTGAAAGCTTTTTCATACTCCTCCATCCATTGGAAGGCTTGCTTCAATGTTTTAAAAATTGGGAGGCATTTGTTTATGGCTCTAGAGACGAACCTGTTCAGAGCTACTACTCGTCCTGTCAGCCTTTGTACTTCCTTCATGCTCCTTGGGGAGGTCATGTCTAATATGGCTTTAAATTTTTCTGGGTTGGCCTCTATGCCCCATTGCGAAACCATAAACCCCAAAATCTTGCCTGACGAGACTCCAAACACGCACTTTGCTGGGTTCAACCTCATTTGATACTTCCTCAAAGTGTCAAAAGTTTCTCTGAGGTCGTCCAAATGTAACTTTACCTTTCTGCTCTTCACAAGCATGTCGTCCACATACACTTCCATATTTCGTCCAATTCTACTTGCTGAACATTTGATTCACCAGCCTCTGGTAGGTCGCCCCTACATTCTTCAGGCCGAATGGCATAACTCTGTAACAGTACAGCCCCTGGCTAATGATAAAGGTTGTTTTCTCTTGGTCCTCTTTACTCATGCGAATTTGGTTGTAGCCTAAAAATGCGTCCATGAAGGTCAGTAGCTCGTGACCAGCTATTGAATCCACTAGCTGGTCGATCCTAGGGAGTGGAAAGTTGTCTTTTGGGCAAGCACGGTTAAGGTTTGTAAAGTTAAGGCACATGCACCACTTCCCGTTGGACTTCTTCACCATGACGTCGTTGGCAAGCCATTCAGGGTAAAAGACTTCCCTGATGAACCCAGCAGTTAAAAGTTTCCCTACTTCTTCAACGACAGCTTTATTCCTTTCATAAGCAAAAACTCTTTGCTTCTGTTAGACGGGCTTTTTGTTAGGATTAGTGCCCTTAAATCCTATTGTATGATGCTATGTACGTTGTTATGTATGACATTATGTATGACTTAATGTTATGATTAATAAAGTTGTTTTATTATTATCTGGAATAATGGTAACATGAATATTCGGACATTATCATAAAGTCCATGAGATGTATAGTATGTGATTTATGCAAAAAGTCACAAAAGATATAAATCACAGGTTCTTTGTAAACTCAGAATTTTAGTTCGTAGTTGGTGATGAAATTGGGCATTTCATCTGCAAAGACTATAACATATTAACTAAGATGATTTGTCTTGATCATGGAAGTAGAAACTTCTAGTTGATATGTTGATATGTTTTAAGAGTTAAGACATATTGAACTGGACCGCTATGAGGTTTATTATTCTCCTAACGGCTGTCAAATGAATAATAAATATCACGACTTCTATTTACATGAACTCTTAATCCTGAGAGAATAATGGACCTGATCATGAAGTGTAGGTTGCTTTGATATATCAGGAGTGAGATCTAAACCTCAGTATGTTGGACAGCCGCATTTAGTGTTGACGGAACATATATTCTCAAGAAATTCATAGTCTCTTAACGGAGATACAAAATATTCCCTTGAGATAAGTTTAATGGGTTTGCTATTTAGAATTTTAGGCTTAACTACCTTGGTAAATAGTTACTAAAGTATATAGTTAAGAAATTGGATTTCATAAATATATGATGAATAACTTAAAGGATTAAACCGGGTACTCAAGGATAAAGATGTAGTAATCTACAAAGTGGCAATCTACATTCATGACTTTGTTTTACTACAAATATTTTATGAAAGGGTTGCATGTACAATAAAGTCTTGGGATATAATTTATTAATAAAGCCTAGAGTGCAATTATATTTATATAGTGGTATTAAATATAATTAATGGTAACTTTAGACTAGTCAAGAGTTGACAGAAAAGCCCAAGGCCCATTGGAGCTAGTGTCTTATTTGTTGCCTTTTGGTCCCACTCCAAGCCACATATTAAAGCCCAATTAGAAAGGCCCAAAAGGCTGGCCCAATTAGATAATCAGTATATTGAGAAAAACATACACAATTTTTAATATATACAACAAATTGCATGAAATGGTTTTTATGTGAGTGTTGGACACTCTCATATTCTCTCTTGAACATACACATATAACTAATTGAGTGACCACACATCTTGGGCGTTAGTAGAATTGAAGTGAAGATTAAAAGTATTCCCAAGTACTACTGATCTTTTTTTTGAAATTCACCACACCAAGATACACTCTCTTGTTCTTATATTCTGAAATTTACATAGTACATGTTATCAATTGCGAATGAAGTAGATCCATTAATTTTCCACTACGTATGTTTTGTATGCGATACAAAAATGCATTTTTTCATCACTTTTTGGTGGGGTCGACATTTAATCGGTGCTCTATCACCATGTTGTCTGTACCTGTCATATCTTCATGGGCCCAAATGAAGACATTCAGATTCTGCTTTAGGAATTCTACAATCTTATCCTTCAGTGTTGAGTCAAGTCCTCCTCCAACTTTAGTAACTTTGGTAGGATCTCCTACCACCAATTTCATGTCTTCTAGATCTTGGGCAGGCTTCTCAGGTTCCTCTTCCACCACCCAGGCATGGTTTTCTTTGGAAGCTAGTACCGCTTGGTAGCACTCCCGGGCTAACAGCTGATCTCCATTTATTTCCCCGATTCCATGTGGGGTCGGGAATTTCACCTTGAGACAATAGGTTGAGGTTGTAGCTTTGAGACGATTCAGTGTTAGTCATCCAAGGATCACATTGTATGGCGATGGACAATCAATGATCATGAAATCGACCTGTTTTGTTACCTGAGCTGGATGCATTCCTGCTATGACTTATAATGAAATGATACCCTTTGGATAAATACGATCTCCACTGAAACAAACCAAAGGCGACTTGAAAGGTCGAAGTCACTTTGGGTCCAACCTTAGCTACTGGTAGGCCGTCATGTACATTATGTTTGCCGAGCTCCCGTTGTCAACCAACACTTTTCTCGTGTTGAAACCTTCAATTTCTAGTCTGATGAAAAGTGGGTCATCATAGGGTTGCTTAATTCCACTTGCGTCTTGTTCAGAGAATGTTATATTGTCATTCTCAGTGCGACGGTATTTTACGGATGGATGCTTGACGTGAACACTGTTGATCTGCCTTTGATAAGTCCTTCTCAGGGACTTGTATGATCCATCTGATACTGGTCCTCCTGTTATCATCCTTATTTTGCCTACAACCTACTTTAGATGGTCTCGTCCATCATCCTTGGTATCGTCGCGAGGTTTATCTTTAGCCCTTGATTGAGATTGATGATCCCTCTTGATGAACTTCTGTAGCTTCCCCCATTGAATCAATTCCTCGATCTACTCTTTCAAATCACGACATTCATTAGTGTAGTGTCCGTGATCTTTATGAAAACGGCAGTATTTCTTCAGGTCACGTTTCTGAGAGGACGTGCGTAAAGGCTTTGGCCATTTCAAGTCGGGTTCATCCTTAATCTGCATCAAGATTTTGTCTGTAGGCATCATTAGCGGGGTGAAGTTTATCCTTTTCTTCGGGGTGTCTGAGCTACTCTTGCTAGCCTTTGCTTCAAAAGAAAGGTCTTTACAATCCTTCTTCTTACCCTGGGAATCATTGGGTTCCTCATTTTTCCGTTTTCCCGTCAGTCCTTTCGCGGTAATGGCGTCCTCTCCATTCATGTACTTTTAAGCTTTGAATAGGAGGTCTGTTATAGAGGTTGGTGGTATCTTTCCCAGTGAAAAGACAAGATCAGGATTGTTGAGTCCAGCCTGGAAAGTAGTCATTATCACTTGGTCATCAGCTTCGTCAATCTCGAGCATAGCCTTGTTGAAACGCTTCACGTAATCTCTTAGGCTTTCCCCTTCCTGCCGCCTTACTATTAGCAAGTAAGAGGTTGGCCTTTTGTGACGCTACCCCCCAATGAAATGATGAACAAACGAGTCATTGAGCTGTTCAAAATTCACAATCGAAGACGCTGGTAGCTTACTGAACCACACCCTGCCAGCTCCCCTAAGTGTGACAAGAAAAGATCTGCATATGACTTTGTCTGGGGTTTGCTGGAGATTCAAGATTGTCTTGAAGGCCCTTATGTGGTCAAGAGGATCCTTCTTGCCATCATAAAACTCCAGTTTTGGTAGAGGATGTTAGGATTAGTGCCCTTAAATCCTATTATATGATGCTATATATAATATTATGTATGACATTATGTATGACTTAATGTTGTGATTAATAAAGTTTTTTTTTTATTATCTAAAATAATGATAACATGAATATTCAGACATTATCATATAGTCCATGAGATGGATAGTATGTGATTTATGTAAAAACTCACAAAAGATGTAAATTACAAGTTCTTTGTAAACTCAAAATTTTAGTTTGTAGTCGGTCATGAAATTGAGCATTTTATATTTGAAGACTATAACATATCAACTAAGATGATTTGTCTTGATCATGGAAATAGAGACTTCTAGTTGATATGTTGATATGTTTTAGGAGTTAAGACATATTGAACTGGACCGTTGTGAGATTTATTATTCTCCTAACGACTGTCAAATGAAAAATAAATTTTATGACTTCTATTTACATGAACTCTTAATCGTGAGAAAATAATGGACCTAATCATGAAGTGTAGGATGCTTTGATATATCAAGAGTGAGATCTAAAGTCACGATCAAAACCTCAGTATGTTGGGCAGCCACATTTAGTGTTGATGGAACATATTTTCAAGATGGAATTCATAATCTCTTAACGAAAATATAATATATTCCCTTGAGATAAGTTTAATGGGTTTGGTTATTCAGAATGTTTGGCCTAACTACTTTAGTAAAGAGTTACTAAAGTATATATTTATGAAATTGGATTTCATAAATATATGATGAATAACTTAAAGGATTAAACCAAGTACTCAAGGATTAAGATTTAATAATCTACAAAGTGGCAGTCTACAATCATGACTTTGTATTACTACGAATATTTTATGAAGGGGTTGCATGTACAATAAAGTCTTGGGATATAATTTATTAACAAAGCCTAGAGTGCAATTATATTTATATAGTGATATTAAATATAATTAATGGTAACTTTGGACTTGTCAAGAGTTGACAGAAAAGCCTAAGGCCCATGGGAGCTAGAGTTTTATTTGTTCCCTTTTGGTCCCACTTCAAGCCACATACCAAAGCCCAATTGGAAAGGCCTAAAAGGCTAGCCTAATTAGATAATCAGTTATAAAGATAGAAACATACAGAGTTTAGTAAGTGAATGAAATGGTTTGTATGTGACTATTGGACACTCTCTAATTCTCCCTTGAACACATTCATAGAAACTGGTTGAGAGACCACACTTCTTAGGCGTTAGTGGAATTGAAGTGAAGATTAAAAGTGTTCCCAAGTATTTCTAATCTTTTTTTTAAATTCACCACACCAAGGTACACTCTCTTGTTCTTATATTTTGAAATTTACATAGTACATGTTATCAATTGCGAATGAAGTAGATCCGTTAATTTTCCATTGCATGTGTTTTGTATGTGATACAAACATGTGTTTTTCCATGAAATTGTATAAAATCGGTCTTTAATTTCGAATCTATATAACATGTTTTGTGAGTTCTAGAATTAGAGATAGTAATTTCATGTTGTTAGAAGATTAAACATTCAATTTTCTGCATGGTCATTGAAATTGTTGTTTGATAAAAAATTGATATTGATGTTATGATGTTGTTTAAGTTTAATATTAAGTATGTTAAATTGAACTTTAAGGCGATAACATCAATGGAATTTAGTTTTGATATCAATCTCTGTCTATCATGTTCATATGATGGTCATTTGTTCATGAGAAACCGTTGAAAACTGCCTTAGAAAAATTCTGGAAAATGAAAATTACCTTCAATCGATTGAGTGAAATAGTGACCAATCTGCTTGATTCAATTGATATTCAATTGCTAGTCGATCAATCAAATATTCTTTTTCGATTGATCGAGCCAGGCAGATTGTTGAGTTTGGTTCGATTAATGTTCGATTGCTAGTCGATCGATCGAATTTTCTTTTTCAATCAATCGAACAGTGACCGAGTACCAATCGAGCCAGGCAAATTGTTTTGTGACAATTTTCTAATTTTTTTGACCAATCAAAACATATATTTGATCGATCAAAAACTGAGAATTTTTGAATTTTCTAAGTGTTTTCACATGGATAAATTGCAAGGCTATGTGTAATTAGATAACACATGTTTTATAATTAAAAACCTTTCTTTTAAAACATCTAGTGGCAGAGAGATACAAGGGTTGGATCTCACGGCCTCCATTGTCAGTTCATAGTAGTGTGAAATATATACTTTGTCTTTGCTTCGAGCTTAGAATTCCATGCAGAAAGTATTTATTTCATGGTTCTACAAGATTGAATTTCTTGGTTTATAGTGGTTTGATCAAACACCTTGTCTTAGCCTTGAGCTTTGCATTCCATGCGGAGGGTGTTTTGAATCATGGTACTACAAGATAAACCTATTAATGGTAGATGAAATGTGGCTACACATGATTCTAGACAATGGTATACACTAGACTAAATATTATAGTATCCTCTATGCTGAGTTCTTACTATTATTATTTAGAGGCTAAATGTTTAATGGCATATTATAAGTGTTTGATAAGAGTTATCATGATAGCACTAATAATGAGAATAGTTCTCAATCAATCATATTATTTAATATTCACTCTATGCTGAGGGATATTGAATATGGGATTGGGTTGTCGTTGCATATATTATATTATGGTTTTATTAAGGTTCCATGCTATAAGTTTATATGCTAAATTGATAATGTCCAGTTTACTTATTATATTCATGTTTATTGTTTTCAGATTTGATCATGGCATCATTTAGCCCACTTGTTACTATTCTTAATCAAAACAAATTGACTGGATCCGACTATGTTGACTAGAAAAGAAATTTGGGCGTTGTTCTTACTGTTGAAGAGCACAAATATGTGCTTACTCAACCATGTCCTAACTTTCCATCATTAGATGCTCCTCTTGAGGAAAAACATCGATATGATCGTTGGTAGAAATCTAATGAGATGGCCAAGTGCTACATCCTAGCATCTATTTCAAATGTTCTATAGCATCAAATGCAGGATGTAGAACTAGCTTTGAACATAACGCTAAGTCTGAAGGAGATGTTTGGTGAGCAAGGCCATTCTGTAAGGCAACAAACTATGAGGAAAATTTATAATACCAAAATGACTGATGGCACTTTAGTAAGGGAGCATTATCTTAAGATGATCTCTAATCTAAATACACTGGAAGTTTTAGGTGCCGATATTAATGGAGAATCCTAAGTAGATACAATTCTCTAGTCACTACTAGAATCATTCAAGGAATTCAGACTTAATTATAATATGAACAAAAAGATTTAGTCATTGTCTAAATTAATGAATGAATTGGTAGCGACGGAAGGCATTCTTGGTACATCCAGTGTTGATGCCAATATGGCTAAAGCTTCTACTTCTCAATCCAAGTCGAAAGGCAAGGGTAAGAAGAAGAAGAATAAGGACTTCACCAAGCAAGATGGTAAACAAATTGCCTTAGGAGTTGCCAACAAAGGAAAGAAAATTAAAGGAAAGTGTTTACATTGTGGTGAGAAAGGACGTTGGAAGAGGAATTGTCCAAAATTTAGAGTTGCCAATTATAAGGGTATGAAAAGTTCATTCCTCCTTGAAATATGTTTAGTACAAAATCCCACGGATTCCTGGTATGTGGATTCAAGTTGTACTAATCATATTTGCAATTCTTTGCTGGGGTTCCAGGAGACCAGAATGCTTAATGAAGGGGAATTGTTTCTTACTTTGGCTGATGGGAGTAGGATTCCGGTTGTAGTTTTTGTTAGTGTTTAATTTATGCTTTGATTCTAGGCTTTTAATATTGGAAGACTGTTTATATGTACCTAATGTTCGTAGGAATTTAATTTCTGCAACTTATTTAGGTAAGCATGGATATTGTGTTATCCTGAAAGACAATATTGTAATAAAGAAGGGTAAAGTGTTTATCTGTTTTGGCAATGTTGTGGATGGTCTTTATATTTTCACTCCTGATATGCATGAATTATATAATTCTGAATTAGATAATAATTCACATGTGAAATCATTAAAGAGAAATTTTCCTTCTACTAGTGATGCATATTTTTGGCATTTACATTTGGGTCATATTAATCCAAACAAGATTCAAAGACTGATCAAAGATGGGCTCTTAGAGCCATTAGATTTTGATGGATTTATAGTTTGTGAATCTTGTTAATGCAAAAGGTAGAAGAGCCCAAGAGTTGCTAGAACTAGTACATTCAGATGTATGTGGTCCTATGTCAACCCAAGCAAGAGGTGGCTATAAGTATTTCATTACATTTACTGATGATTACTCTAGATTTAGTTATGTGTACCTAATGAAACGGAAGTCCAAAGCCTTTGAAAAGTTCAAAGAGCTTAGGGTTGAAGTTGAGAATCAATTAGGTAAACACATAAAGGTCATTCGATCTAATCGTGGTGGCGAATACCTTCTTGGGGATTTTAAGGATTACTTAACTGAAAATGGGATTGTATCCCAATTTACTGCACTTGAAACTACACAACAAAATGGTGTAGCAAAAAGAAGGAATAGGACTCTTTTAGATATGGTTAGGTCCATGATGAGTTATTCAAATCTACCAATTTCTTTTTAGGGATATGCCTTAAATACTACAATGTATCTTCTGAATTTAATACCTTCGAAGTTTATTCCTAAAACACCGGTAGAATTTTGGAATGGACGTAAGCATAGTATAAGACATCTCCATATTTGGAGTTGTCCAGAACATGTGTTAAAAGGAAAGTCTGACAAATTACAGTCTAAAACAGAAGTGGTTTTCTTTGTAGGGTATCCAAAAAGAACTGTTGGAGGTTTATTCTATAGTCATAAAGATAATAAAGTGTTTATTAGTACAAATGCCAAATTCTTGGAAAATGACTATATGAATGATTATACTCCTAGAAGTAGAGTTGTTTTGGCCAAAATGATTGAACTTGTAAATGAACAACCAATGGAGGAAACTAGGGATGATGTGGTTGTGTCGGATACACCACAAGATATTACTCATAAGATGTCTAGTACATAGGTGCCTCATCGTAGTGGAAGGATTATTAGGCCACCTATAAGATTTATAGGTCTAGGAGAAACTTATGAAGCTATCTCAAAAAAGGCCGAAACTGATCCTTACACTTATGAAGAGACGATGAATTATATAGATGCACATCATTGGGTCAAAGCTATGAAATCTGAATTAGATTCAATGTATTCTAATCAAGTTTGGGATCTTGTAAAGGTGCCTAACGGCATTAAACCTGTTGGTTGCAAATGGATTTGCAAGAGGAAGAGAGGGATAGATGGAAAGGTTGAAACCTTTAAAGCAAGGCTAGTGGCGAAAGGTTATACACAAAAAGAAGGTATTGATTGTGAAGAAACCTTTTCACCTATAAAGTTGTAATTTACAACTATGTGTTTTGTTGGCTTTAATTTTGTGCCAAATTTGATTGTGATTATGTTCAATCATTTGTACCCTATATTTAATGTGGGATTTCATTGTAAGGGTTGTGTGTGAGAGAGAGAGTATGAAGACTCAAGGAAATCGAAGACTGAAGAGTTTTCGCGGGTTGCTCGCGACTAAGCATCCCGCGAAATGATGCATGTGCCCTGCACATGACTGGAATGCAAAGAGTCAGGACAGGATGGAGATAGCTGTGTTTCGCGAGTAGCTTGTGGGTAAGGCCTTCCCACAAGACACCCACGAAACATTCTGTTTTGCCAAATTGTCCTATCTGATACACACTATCTGTACCCACACTATATATATCCACATTACCCACATATGTTGAGGAGTGCTTTAGAGAGAAAACCCTAGCCACAAACCTTAAGAGTTAGAGAGTGTTATACTTACATTTCTCTACACAATTGCTTGTGGATTTTCCTCAACTCCTACCTTTTCATTTCCATACCATTGAGAGGTTGATAGCCCAAACACTTACCACACCCTTTCAGAGCGTCAAGTGAGGTTTTGGTGCTACTGGGAAGCATTGGAAGAAGCTAGGCTTTGGCGGATGCAATTGGGCATATTGCGAGATCCAGAGAGCTAGACAAGACATAGTTCTGAGAAGCCTTGTTGGAGTAGGAGCTTGGAGGGCTTAGATACATCGGGTAGATTAGGCTTAGAGGGTCTCTTGCTAACCCATGTATCCCAACTGATTGTCTAGTGGATCGATTATCGCTTAGAGGGCAGTGGCAAGGTTTTTCGCCAAGTTCTTCGGTTTCCTCTTCGATAACACATCGGCATGTTATCTTGTGTTTGCATTCTTCTTCCCTACTCTTTTACCTTTCATTTTACTGCTTTGTTTTAATGATTATGGGTTAGAGTAGCTTGTTTGTTTATCCACTCGCATTTACTCTACTCCACACTTAGTATTAAGTTAGAGTATGTTAGGACATATGTGTTTCACTTGTTAAGAACATATGTCATTATTTTATGTAATTAGCTAATCCTTTGACAAAACGCACTTTACTTGTTATTGGGTAGATCTAGGATGTGTTTGATACTTCCAGAAACATGTTGTTTAAGTCTAGTATTAAAGCCATGAAGATTGGACCAAGAAACAAGTGAAGAAAAGTTGTTCCTTAAAGCTGGACAGATAGCTCGACACTGGCGGACAGATAGCCCGATAGTTGCTCGACACCTCTCGACAACTAGGCTATCTATTGAGTTGATTGTTATCGCAATCTTGACACCTCTCGATAGCTAGGTGGATCGATCCAGAAAGCTTCTGTCTCCTCGACACCTCCTCGATAGTTGTATCTGTCGAAGTTTAAATCTCGACACCTGCTATCTATCGAGGTTACGAAAATCAGAATTTTCAGATCTGATTTTTGGGCCAGGCTTATGTATTTGTGTAGGGTTTCTTTTCTCACAACCCTAGACCTATATAAGGCTTATTTTAGAGGCCGTCACATAAGAGAATACAAGGAGAACATATGCAAAAGGTGACTGATGCCTTATTCTCTCTGAAAGAAGCTACTGTGTCTTTGCACCTTAGGGTTTTGTAACCAAGTGCTTCTTGATCTTCATTGTTGATGAAGTGAAGAACTTTGCAGCCAACATCTTCTTCAAGTCGGTGATTGAAGTCGTGTACTGGGATCCGCGCAATTGGTTAGTCACGTACTGGGATTCTTGCATCATCAAAGGGTGGCGTTCATATATTGAAGAGTTCAAAGGTTCTGAAGCGGTAGAAGGTTTCTGCTGTGAGTTCATCTACAGGGATTGTAGAGTCTAGGGACAAAACTTCTCTTTACTATAATGGATTGCTTTTCGAGAAGGTTTTCCTCCAGGTTTTTTACTGTGAAACTAGTTTGTTTCATTGGTTTTCTTGGGTTATCATATCTTATCTTATTTATTTTTCCGCTGCGTGATTTTGACATGATATTGATGTTTGTTTGTTTTAACAAGTTTTATTCATAATCAATTTAATTAACAACTTGGACTTAAAACTTCTTAATTCTATCAACCGGGGTCTAAATTTTCCAACAGAGTAAAATCAATCGAGCCATAACTTTAATTTGGGGGTCTAAATAGCTCTTGTATTTTCACACATTTTAGAGCATTCATCACCAGTAGCAATGCTTAAATCTATTAGAATTCTCTTATCTATTGCTGCTCATTATGATTATGAGATTTGGCAAACAGATGTCAAGACTGCATTTCTTAATAGCAATCTTGAAGAAGAAATCTATATAATGCAACGGGAAGGTTTCATAGCAAAGAACCAAGAGCATATGGTATGCAAGTTGAAAAGGTTCATTTATGGACTTAAGCAAGCATCTAGGTCATGGAACATCAGGTTTGATAAAGCAGTCAAGTCATTTGGTTTTGAACAAAATCTTGATGAACCATGTAAAGTTGTGATTTACAACTATGTGTTTTGTTGGCTTTTATTCCGTGCCAAATTTGATTGTAATTACTATTAATTGTTTATACCCTGTATTTGTTGTGGGAATTGATGTAAGGGATGTGTGATAGAGAGTGTGTGAAGACTCAAGCAATTTGGAAGCTGATGGAATCTCGGGGGTATGTCGCGACTAAGCTTCCCGCGAAGTGAAGCATGTGCCTTGCACATGCTGGAATGCGAAGAGTCAGAACAGGTGGAGACAGCTGTCTCTCGTGAGTATCTCGCGGGTAAGGCCTTCCCACGAGACATGTTGTTCTGCCAGCCTGTACTGACTGATTCACACATTCTGCACCTATCCTATATAAACCCCTATTACCCACAAATGTTGAGGAATGCTTCAGAGAGAAAACCCTAGCCAAACACATTTGCAATTAGAGATTGTCATCCCCACATTTCTCTATACACTTGCTTGTGGTATCTCCTCAACCCTTCCCTCTCCATTTCCACACCATTAAGAGGTTGATAGCCCAAACACTTACCACACCTTTTGAGAGTGTTGAGTGACGTTTTGGTGCTGCTGGGAAGCATTAGAAGAAGCCAAGGATGGCAGATGCAACATGGAGCTTGTTGCGGGATCCGGAGAACTAAGACAAGACACGGTTCCGAGAAGCCTTGTTGGAGTAGGAGCTTGGAGGGCTTAGGTACATCGGGTAGATTAGGCTTGGAGGGTCTCTTGCTTACTCATGTATCCCAACTAATTGTCTAGTGGATCGATTTCCGCTTGGAGGGCGGCGGAGAGGTTTTTCGCCGAGTTCTTCGGTTTCCTCTTCGAAAACACGACTCGGTGTTTTCTGTGTTTGCATCCTTCTTCCCTACTCTTGTTTAATTTCATTATTACTGCTGTGTTGCTTTAATTATGAATTAGAGTAGTTTCTCGTTTATACGCTTGTGTTTACACTATTCCGCACTTGTATTAAGTTAGTGTAAAATCAACCAAGCCGTAATTTTAATTAGGGGGTCTAAACAGCTCGTGTGTTTTCAACACGTTTTCGAGCTTTCAAACCATGTGTGTAGAAAAGACATTGCGATAAAGTAGTAATGTTCCTAGTGCTTTATGTTGATGACATTCTACTCATTGGAAATGATGTAGGGGTAATGTCATCAATAAAGATTTGGTTGTCAAGCGAATTTGATATGAAGGACTTGGGAGAGGCTAACTTTATTCTAGGGATCAAGCTTTGGCGAGATCGCAAGAATAAGATGTTAGGCTTGTCACAAGCTGGATATATAGATAAGGTTCTAGAACAGTTTAGCATGCAAAACTCCAAGAAATGATTACTTCCTTTCAAACGTGGAGTTTCTCTATCTGATGACCAAAGGCCTAAGACTCTTAAGGAAGAAGACATGATAAGACAAGTTCCTTATGCTTCAGCAATGGGAAGTCTCATGAATGCCATGTACTAGACCAGATATCTGTTATTCAGTTGGTATGGTCAGCCGATATCAATCAAATCCAAGACCAAAATATTGGCAAGCTGTGAAGCATATTCTCATGTATATATAGAGAATGAGAGATTATATGCTTGTTTATCGGTGTGGGGATTTGATTCCTATTGGTTATACAGATTCAGATTTTCAATCAGATCTTGATTCCAAAAAGTCCACTTCAGGTTGTGTGTACACCTTGGGAGGTAGAGCCATAAGTTGGAGGAGTGTTAAGCAATTTTGTGTTGCGGATTCCACCATGGAAGCTGAATATGTTGCTGCTTGTGAAGCAGTAAAGGAAGTTGTTTGGCTCAAGAAATTCCTTTTTGCTCTTGGTGTTGTGAGAATGAAGCAAGTTCCTATCACATTGTTTTGCGACAATAGTGGAGCAGTTGCACAATCCAAAGATCCAAGGAATCACAAGAAAGGAAAGTACATTGAAAGAAAGTACCACATCATTCAAGACATTGTTTCTCGTGGAGATGTAGTAGTAGCAAAGATTCAAAGTGCAAATAATCTAACAGATCTCTTTACCAAAGCCTTGCCCCAAAGGACCTTTGAGTCACATTTGGAGGGAATGGGAGTTAGATTAGTGCACAATAGTTTTTAGGGTAAGTGGGAGATTGTTAGGATTAATACCCTTAAATCCAATTGTATGATGCTCTGTATGACATTATGTGTGACTTTATGTATGACTTAATATTGTGATTAATTAAAGTTGTTTTATTATTATCTAAAATAATGGTAACATGAATATTCAGACATTATCATATAGTCTATGAGATGCATAGTATGTGATTTATGTGAAAAGTCACAGAAGATATAAATCACAAGTTCTTTGTAAACTCAGAATTTTAGTTCGTAGTCGGTGATGAACTTGGGTATTTTATTTGCCAAGACTATAACATATCAACTAAGATGATTTGCTTTGATCATGGAAGTGGAGACTTCTAGTTGATATGTTGATATGTTTTAAGAGTTAAGACATATTGAACTGGACCACTGTGAGATTTATTATTCTCCTAACGACTGTCAAATGAATAATAAATTTTACGACTTCTATTTACATGAACTCTTAATTCTGAGAGAATAATGGACCTGATCATGAAGTGTAGGTTGCTTTGATATATCAAAAGTGAGATCTAAAGTCACGGTCAAAACCTCAGTATGTTGGGCAGCCATATTTAGTGTTGATAGAACATATATTTCCAAGATGGAATTCATAGTCTCTTCATGGAGATATAAAATATTCCCTTGAGATAAGTTTAATGGGTTTGGTTATTCAGAATGTTAGGCCTAACTACTTTAGTAAAGAGTTACTAAATTATATATTTATGAAATTAGATTTCATAAATATATGATGAATAACTTGAAGGATTAAACCGGGTACTCAAGGATTAAAATGTAGTAATCTACAAAGTGGCAATCTACATTCATGACTTTGTATTACTGAATATTTTATGAAGGGGTTGCATTTACAATACAGTCTTGAGATATAATTTATTAATAAGGCCTAGAGTGTAATTATATTTATATAGTGGTATTAAATATAATTAATGGTAACTTTGGACTTGTTAAGAGTTGACAGAAAAGCCCAAAACTCATTGGAGCTAGAGTTTTATTTGTTCCCTTTTGGTCCCACTCCAAGCCACATACTAAAGCCCAATTGGAAAGTCCCAAAAGGCTAGCCTAATTAGATAATCAGTTATAAGGAGTGAAATATACATAATTTTGTAAGAGAATGAAATGGTTTGTATGTGAGTGTTGGACACTCTCTAATTCTCTCTTGAACACATTCATACAAACTGATTGAGAGACCACACTTCTTAGGCGTTAGTGGAATTGGAGTGAAGATTAAAAGTGTTTCCAAGTACTTCTAATCTTTGTTTTGAAATTCACTACACTAAGGTACACTTTCTTGTTCTTATATTCTGAAATTTACATAGTACATGTTATCGATTGCGAATGAAGTAGATCCGTTAATTTTCTGCTGCGTATATTTTGTATGTGATACAAACATGTGTTTTTCCATCAGACGAAACTTCGGTAGGAAAGGGCACTCCAAAACATTGGTGGTGAAATGTGAATCTGTTCACTTGAGCATGCCTTCAAGATTCATCGACGTCTTTCCCTTCATGGCATTCTTCATCTCGTCTAACTCCCTTTGCAAGCTCATCATGTGATCATTGTCATGTGTGGACTATTATGTGTACTCTGAATCATCCTTTCCCTTGCTGTTTTCGAGGCTACTAACTTCTTCGTCATGTCTGCTATGGTTGCGTTGGTGATGTGAGTATTGCTACCCTCAGGACGGGTTCAATGCTTCAACTCCTTATTCTGCTTCATTAGCTCTAGTACATTGGCTATCAGAGCCTGGATCTGCTGAGCCATCACTACAGGATCTAGGGGTGGTGTTGCTGTAGATTCCATCGGTCTGAAGGAGCTTTATCAATAGGAACACAATGGCTAGAAAAGCTTCTTTCCCACAGATGGCGCCAAATTGATGAAGCCAGAAATTGACCTCGTCAGTATGCTCCTTGCCAATGTCGATGGACAAGCTCTGATACCTGTTGTTAAGAGAAGAAAGGCAGGGAAAGTTCACCGGCGTGGCGCCAGATGAAAACACTCAGATGCTAAAGTCAGCTTATGTATCTCAATGGATAGTATAACTGTTGTCTATTAAGTTTTTCATGAAAAAAGTTACCTGGGTTCCATTGCCTTTTATAATTTGCTTTCTGGCGAATCAGTTATGCTTATTAATGCTCCTCCAGGCATTTTTCTCCTAAGGGAAACGCGGCATTTAATGGCCATGAAAACTCTGTTTAATGTGTCAGATGACCATTGGATCATCATTACTTCTGTAACTGTTCCAGCGCATTTACTCCTTGTCAGCTGGCTTGATGGGATTAACTTCTGGTTTTAATACGCGTAGGCTCATCTTGTTCATACGGACAGCCTTTCACCATTGCTCTCGTCCCTGACTTAGACGCGGTTGTGGTCGTCCTTACTTTGGACGACCTTTAACCGATACTCGTCAGACACACTTATTTATAGTGTTTCGATGTTACTCTTTTTAATAGATTAAAAATAAGCAATGGTGGTATACATTTTACAATAGAAAGGAATACCAAATACCTATATATAATATGATATTGATACTTCCCATCTCGAAATCATGTATCTTGCTAACTTATTTCCAAGGGTAGGTTGCTGGCAGTGACTTCAAGTGTGTTATATGAATTAGGTAGCCACCACTTGCATTTTTTTTTAAATTTGTTATACAGATTTGAATTTAAGTTGTTTTACTGATGTGGCAAGTCAGGATTGGCTGGTGTAACACACCTTTTACACCAACTCCTGACGCAATTTATTCTCTTCTTTAATTCCTATCATTGTCTTTTGTATGAATGCTAGTGTACCCAACTACCTGCTTACCTCAAACCATTAGTGTGGAATGTTAAATTAAGTCCATTAATTTTAGTCAAATAGGTACACAATAGAGTTGGGTAGACAATAATGTTAAATTAAATTAAGTCCATTACATGTGCTTTAATTACTATCATTGTCTTCAGTGTTAATGAATGCTAGTGTACCCAACTACCTTCTTGCCACAAACCTATTGGTCTATGATTAAGTAGGAATTTACCTCATCAGTATGTTCCTTGTCACTATGATGGATGACTTGAAAATTCTACGTCACAAAAAGCACTCAACAGATAAATGCATGGGCGTGGGGCCTGCCACAGATCCTTTGATGCTTAAGTTAGCTTATTCTATTGAAAAAAACTATAATTTGTATAGCAGTGTGTGTTCATGTCCTTTTACCTGTCTTTCTTGGTTTTATATAGCCTCAGGCTGAGCTAATACCCAGTATACTGTTATTTTGTAACTGGTAATCATACTTAATGATTGCAAATTAACTCCAATGTTTTCTGTTCGTAACTGGTCCTTAATTCCACATTATTGGACGATGGTAACGATTTCGTGCTATTCATTGCTTGATCATCGATTTCTTCTTGGAATTAATGCACTTACACTCGTCCATACCCTTACTCGTCACTATAGTGGACGGTTTGCAAGTAACAAATGACCATTTATATGTTACTCGTCAATTGCCCCCCTTATTCCTATGTTGTCTATCATCTAGACGAGCTAAGGAATATAGAAAGTCCGTCTTGGGCGGATCACCTTGTTCGTGCCTCGAGATTCTCGTCCCATCATATTTACTATGGGGCGACATTTTCATCAGCTGATCACCACATTCCATGTTTGTGTTGGTAGAACGTGTGGGTTTTCCTTGAGTTTCCTGCATATTGAATTCATTTCTGAAAGTTCAAATAGTGTGTAAAACACCTATGAACGTTTAGACCCCCAATTTACAAATTACCAACACAAGCTTATAATCAAACAATTTATGTGTGGAATATGAAAATAAGCTAAAACAGAATTGGTAAAACAATCTAAACCAAAGTTAATCACAACCACAACAGTAATTAAAAGGAAAAGATTAAGAGAAGAGAGATGCAAACACAAAGACAACATAGCAATGTGTTATTGAAGAGGAAACCAAAGTCCTTGGCGAAAAACCTCTCCGCCGCCCTCCAAGCAGTCAATAATCCACTAGAGAATATATTTGGGATGCATGAATAGCAGAAGACCCTCCGAGCCTAATCTACCCAGTGCACCTAAGCCCTCCAAGCTTCTTGCTCTAACAAGGTTACATCGAACCTTATCTTCTCTAGCTTACCAGATCCTGCAATCACCCATTGCATCAACCAAAATGAATTAGTCCCTTCTGAACTGCTTCCCAAGCACCAAATAACCTCCTCACAGGTATGGGTATGGTGAGATAAGGATTTGGTTAATGTACCTCTCAAGGATGTATCAACGGAGAGGGTGAGAATAGAGGAATTTGGAGAATCAAAGGATGAAGATTGTGGATGAGTTAATCTTGTTTTGCTCTAGGGTTTCTCTCTCAAAATTCTCTCTGGAAGCCCTCCACATTTTGTGGGTATAAGGGTATTTATAGTAGGGTGTGTATGGAATGCGAAAAGTCAGTTAGAACCAAACAGGGTGTTTTGACGACTTGAGCTCACGACTGGAATGAGTCTCGAGTTTGAGTCATGAGCTAACTGCCTGGCCAAATTAGAAGTTTTGTCCTGTAGTGCAACAACTGGCGTGACCTTTTAGCTCCCCTACATGCTTCACATGTGTGCCACCTTTGGCGACTTGCCAGTCGCAAAATCCAGTTGCAAGGCTTTTCTTGAGTGCACACTCTTAAGCTTTTCTTCACACTCTCTCACACACTACCCTTACATGATTCCCACCTAAATACAAGGTTTCTAAATGCTGAATTATAAGCAAATTTGGGATGAAATAAAGCCAAGTAATGATTGAATAAATTCAACCTTACAATTTCCTTTTTTTTATCAAAAAGCCTTCTCATATTCTTCTTCTTCTTCTTCTTCGTTATACACTGAGCTTGGAGTTTGAAACTAAAATAGAGTTCCTACACCTTCTGTATGGTAAGACTCATTTTCCTCCCTTAATGGTTGATTTTGATTTCATTAAGAAGGAAACTCCCTCCGTTTCATTCTTCTTTGCTAGGTTAGGAGTGTTTCTTGCGTCTTCTGGTGGGCGCCGTCCCCACGTTGGTTTATTTGTACCTAGAGATTATGGGGCTTTTAGACCTGTTTTGATTAGCCTTTACCCTTTACTTCATCAATCTTTAATCGGCCATCATCTAGAGATAACTGCCATAGAATACAAAGACAACGACGTTAGGTCCAATGAGTTAGAAATTGGTTTGTCTTCAAGTGGTGAGTCCACCAATAAAGATTTTGAAATTGTAGTGTCAAAACCCCTCATCATCTTCAAAACCCTCCTCTTCTTCAAAACCCCCCTCTTCTTCAAAAATTTCTTCATCTTCAATCCCCTTTCATGCCTTCTCCGAGTCACGCCTTTTATAGTCGAGACATTTGAAATCTATTTGTAAAAGGTTTCAATTCCTAGAAGGAATAGCTATAAGATTACCTCGTCCAAATGAAAAAGCATGCACCTTCGCTCATGGCGAGGTGAGTTTTTACAAAGCTACCTTTTCATGTGGCCATAGTTTTCCTATTCATTCGTTTATCATGCAACTCCTTTCTACTCTCAATGTTGCACCTGGTCAGCTCATCCCTAATGCATGGAGAACGATTATTGGTTTGCATGTCGATCTGGGTATCTGTCCATGATGGGGATATAATTACCCTAAATGAATTTCTTTATTTGTACCGTTTGAAACCTTCCACCCACTATGGGTATTTTGAACTTCTTCCTTGGAATAGGGAGTCTAGAATCGTTTGTAGCTTGCCTACCTCCGTTTGTGATTGAAAGTCACGATATTTCTTCATTTTTGGATTTGGATGGGAAACCATGTCCGACGACCTGTGGGGTGACGTCCCGTGGTTGCTACAAAAATGGGAAATCCCTTCTTTTGGTGCATCTCTCTTTCCTCTTCATTAAACTGGCTGTTTTAAGTTTATTGTTCTTATGATCTCCTTTTTTTTTTTTTTTTTTGGTAGTTGTTGATCGTCCTCTTTTGGAGGAATGCTACCAAGGATGAATTAAGGCTACCCTTGAGTTTGCCCTCACAGTTGACGATTTCGATGTAGTTCTTCTAATAGGTCATGGAAGAAAGAGTTTTTCTTTATTTCTAAAAATTAGGCTAGGGACCCAAGTGATGTAAATAATGCCCCATTTCCTCCTTTTACCAGTGCCCTAGGTCATCTTCGACCTAAGGGTACGCCTTTCATCCTTTACTTCATCTATTCTATTTACTTTTTTCCTCGTCTAACAATCTCTTTTATTTGTACAGTCATTACTCGTCCACGCTTGGACAAGTTTTACTTGGAGCGTATTGATAGAGCCCATGCTCATCCTGAGAGGTCCTTCCATAGCCTGGTGACCTTTCGTTGTCTTGCTATTTAAGGGCTTGGTCTTGAGCCCACTGAGGAGAATCTTGCACATGAAGAGACTATTGGTCGAAGTAAGTGTCGTCCATCATATTTCATTCATTTTTTTTTAACCCTATATCTTCCCATCATAGGGTTAGCCACTATGAAAGAGAATAAAGGGAAAACGTCACCAGTGGTATTGAAGAAGAGGAAGACATCCAAGTTCAGGATAAGCTAACTCTATTGGTCGTCCAGAAGTCTATCGTCTAGGCTGCTGCTGGTAAGAGAAAAAGCATTTCAAGTAACATTGACCTTTGTCATCTTCCAAGACGTTGAGGTCTTAAGAAACAAAATTCTAGCAAGACTCCTCCTCCCAAAGTTCCAAAGCCTTAGAACATGACAGTAGACTTGGACGACCCAGCAGTGAACTTGGTGCCCGTTCAAGCTTCTCCTTCAATTGTCTAGCCTGAAAAGCCTACTCCCCCTGTGACCAAAGTTCCTTATAGAGTTCATCCTTCAATTCCAGCCAAACGTCCTCCCAACTTGGTGCTAGACGAGGATTATGCCTAGAAGACGTTCAAAGGGATCATCTTTGACAAAGAGGGGAGTGCATGGTACGACATGTCAGTGAAGGACTTTGAACGCTATGCCATTCATGATCTTTACAAGGTATGTAGTTTTCTTATTATTCTTATTTTATTTTCTAAGAAATTTAAGGAAAATTTCTAACTCTTTTTGTCTATCTGTTTTTCAGGCCATGGCAAAGTTCTACACTGCGTCCGGCCAAGCCAAGGAGCTCTGTGATGAGGCTAAGGCTGCTAAGGTGAAGAACAAAGAACTGAAGGACAAATTCCTTTTGAAGAAGGGGGAAGTGATCAGGCAGACCGAGGAGCTTACTTATCTTCAGGGAATAGAGAAAAAGCTAAGGAACTGGGTGGAAGAGCTCAAGATAGACTCTATTGAGAAGGAGACCCGTATTAATCACCTTGAAGTGAAATGTCAAGGGTTCACCTCGTCCTTGGAGAATGCCCAGAAGGAAGCCATTGCACAATTTTTATGAAGTCAGATGACTTCTTTAATTGTCTAGGCCAACATTATATTGCTGGCTATAAAGACTTTCACTCTGACGCCAAGGAGGCCTATCCTGAGATGCATTTTGATTCCTTCAAAATCCCTACTACAACAGAGAGTTCCTTGCTCCAAATGAGCTCCAAGGACGTTACTGGTGTGGACGATGCTTCAATAGAGCCTGCTAAGGACGCTGCTGAGCTAGCCAATGACGACCCAAAGTCTGGGGACAATGCCCTCAGTGGTTTATCCTAGTAATCTTTATTTCTTTTTAGAAAACATTATTTATTTTATTTCACTGGGAATGCCCGTTGTTTTGGGCTTTATTTAAAATTTATTTAAGTACAATCTCCTCATCCAAGTTTATGGATGTATAACAGATATATTAGCCTTCATTGGCTTAAACAGTATAAGGGTTTTTGGATAATCGTCGTCTACCCTTTTTAAATTTTTTTTTGAATGAATATCTATTTCCATCTTCATTCTTTATTTATTGTTGAACATATTGTATTTTGTGTATGAATGAATTTCCTTTGTTTACATCGTCCATATTATATCCTATGGTTTTAAGTGTGTTCTGTCCACCTATGAAGGCATTTAGCTCGTCCATGTTAGGATAACTTTCTCATGCTCAACATTCTACCATTCATTATATTTTACAAGTGTAACTCGTCTATGTGTGGAATTTCCTTTGCCAGCTTTCTTTGTCCATAGGTTTGACTTATAGCTTGCATTAATCTTCATCCATAGGCTGGACGGCTCTTTATTTGTCTTCGGGCAAGATGTTTCTAGCATTTACTCGTCCAAAGATTGGATGGTTTAGCTGGTCACATTTATCCATGGATTTTAAATATTCTTGCATGCACGCTTTACCTCGTCCATTAGTTAGACGAATATAGCTTAGGTTTATTTTACTTTGCTTTTACCTTATTTAAGGAAAGCTTATAGACGTTACATCCTTACGTCCAAAGATTTTTCTCGTCTTGGGCCTTTAGCCTTCTTGTGGATTAGTTTTAATGAGAACTTCAACAACATGAAAATTAGAAATTCACACAACATTATATACATTGGAAATCCAAACTGTATATACATAACATAAATATCGTTCACAAGCATGGCACATGCTTAGAAGTTGGTTCCTTAAGGGAATTGAAAATACTTATGTACAAACGGACTAAGTTCATGACTTCGTCCATCACAACTACATCCATAGACAGTGCACAAGCTTGAAGCTAGTACACTTTAGGGAATTAAAATACTAAAAAACATATAGTACTAGCAACAAACACAAATAAACATAAGAAAAGTAACACATAACTTCAACTTTGTCCATGATGATACTCGTCCAGGATGATGCTGGGCCAGGCTAATACTTCACTGATAATATCTTCTAAGATGCTCAACATTCCAGGGGTGCTCTAATTTTCGTCCATCCAGGGCTTCCAAGTAGTATGATCCCTGCCTTTTGCAATTGATAACCCTGTAGGGTCCTTCCCAATTAGGCCCTAGTTTTCCGTGGACTGGGTTTCTGGTTGCCAAGGAGATCATTTTTAGGACAAGGTCCCCAATGTTGAAGCGCCTTGGTTTCACCATTGCATCTTATTGTCTGGCCATAAGGTTTTATACCTCACTGTTCTCCGTTTTGCATCCATCCTTACATTGTCTATCAGATCAAGGTTAAGATGAAGTTGTTCTTCATTTTCCCCGTCCTTATACTTCATCACCCTATGGTTAGCCATGTGTACTTTTGCAAGTATGACTACTTCACTTCCATAGGCTAGTTTGAAAGGAGTTTCTCCTGTGGGGGTCCTCACAATCATCCTGTAGGCCCATAGAGCACCTGGTAGCTTGTTTGGCCACACTTGCTTTGCCCCCTCAAGCCCAGTCTTGATAATCTTCAACAAGAATCAGTTTGCAACTTTAGCTTGTCCAGTTGCTTATGGGTGGGAGGGTGAGGAATAATGATTCTTTATTCTAAGTTGCTCACAGAAATCTTTGAAGGGTGTGTTATAAAACTACCTTCCATTATCTGACACTAGTACCCTAAGAACCCCAAATCGACAAACAATGCTCTTCTAGACGAAGTTCTTGACGTTCTGCTGTGTAATCTTTGCTAAGAGTTCAGCTTCTACCTATTTAGTGAAGTAATCATTCTCCAATACTAAAAACTTCATCTACCTGTTACTATTAGAAAGGGACCCAAAATATCCAATCCTCATTGTGCAAAAGGGCATGGGGCCATCATCGGGGTGAGGTACTGTGATGGTTGTCTTAGGATATTGCTAAAGCATTGACATTGATCACACACCTTAACATAGGCCTTAGCATTTGCTTGAATGGTTGGCCAATAGTAGCCTGCACGGATGACCTTATGGACGAGTGCTCTTGCTCTTGAATGGTTTTTGCATGCTCCTTCATGAACTTCCCTCAATACATAGTTGGATTCGTCTAGAGATAAACACCTTAGGTAAGGCTAAGAAAATCCTCTTTTATATAGCACCTCGTCTATAAGGACATACTTAGCTGATTTGATGCTTAGCTTTCTGGCTTCGTCTCTTTCTTCCGGAAGCCTTCCATCCCTTAGGTAAGCCACTCTTGGGGTCATCTAGTTTTCTTCACCTTCTATTTGTTGTACCTCTGGAAGATCTATGCTAGGCATGTATTGGACTTCATCAAGCTCGTCCATAGACCCATCTGCCGACACTGCCTTTGCTAAGGCATTTATTTCCATGTTTTCCTCCCTAGGAACTTCAAGAAAACTACTTCTTTAAATTTCTTAATAAGACACTTCACCTTGCTAAGATACTTATTCATCCATTCTTCCTTAGCTTCATATGTTCCATTCACTTGACCTATGATCAACTGAGAGTCTTCTTGGATGACTACTTATTCTGTCCCTAAAGACTTAGCCAATTCCAATTCTTTAAGGAGGGCTTCATTTTCAACTTTGTTGTTGGTTCTTTGGTATTGTAGACGAGCTGCATATTTCAACTTATCCCCTTCTGAAGATTTCAGTATAATTCCTTTTCCTCCTGCATATTGTGTGGATAAACCATCTACATAGACGATCCACTTTTTTGCTTCATCCACCTTGTCTAGATCACCATAGTTTGGAGTGAATTCTACAATGAAATTTGCTAAAGCTTGAGCCTTTATTGCACTTCTTGGTTGATACCTGATATCAAACTCACTAAGCTTTATAGCCTATTGGATCAGTCGTCCTGCGGCTTCCAACTTGTTCATTGCCTTCTTAAGTGGATGATCTGTCAAGACATTGATGACATGAGTCTGGAAGTAATGCCTTAGCTTCCCGGAAGCTATTATCAGTGCAAAGGCCAGCTTCTCCATCATAGGATATCGTCCCTCTACTCCCCTTAGTGCTCAGCTTGTATAATAAACAGGCTTTTGTACCTTCCCTTCTTCCCTGATTAATGCCGTACTTACTGCATGTGGGGACACTGCTAAGTATAAATACAATTCCTCACCTGGTATAGACGGACTTAGCAAGGCAGCCGTTGTAAGATAGACCTTAAGATCTTGGAAGGCCTTCTAGCACTCGTCCATCCATTCAAAAGCCTTCTTAAGAACCTTGAAAAATGGCAAATATTTGTCAGTAGCTTTCGAAACAAACCTATTAAAGGCTGCAACTTGTCCAGTGAGAGACTGGACTTCCTTGATATTTCTCGGTGGCTCCATGTCCAGTATTGCTTGGATCTTAATAGGATTTCCTTCGATTCCCCTATGTGAAACCATAAATCCTAGGAACTTCCCTGACGAAACCTTGAAGGCACACTTGCTTGGATTCAACTTTATGTTATATCGTCTAAGCATGTTAAAGGTCTCCTATAGGTTGTCCAGATGTTTCTTCTCGTCCAAGCTTTTCACCAACATGTCATCCACGTATACTTCTACATTCCATCCTATCTGTGGATGAAACATATGATTGACCAGTCTTTGATAGGTTGCCCCCGCGTTCTTCAAACCGAAGGGTATCACTTTGTAACAAAATAGGCCTTAACTGGTAATGAATGATGTCTTCTCTTGATCTGCCTCGTCCATCTTTATTTGGTTATAACCTGAGAAAGTGTCCATGAAACTTAGCAATTGATGACCCGCTGTTGAGTCTACTAGCTAGTCAATATGTTGCAATGGATAGCTATCGTCAGGGCAAGCCTTGTTTAAATCGGTGAAGTCTACATACATCCTCCATTTGCCATTAGCTTTCTTGACCATCACCACATTGGCTAACCAATCCAGGTAATAAACTTCCCGAATAAATTCTACTGTGGTTAACTGGACCTCTTCCTTAATAGCATTATCTCGTTCAGAAGCAAAAAGTCTCTTCTTTTGATGAATAGTCTTGGAGGATGGATACACATTAAAACGATGAGTAATGACATTTGGGTCAATCCTTAGCATGTCTTCATGACTCCACGCAAAAACATTATGCTCTTCCACAAGAACTGGATAAGGTCTTGCTTCATCTTCTCTTCCATACTTGTTCTAATTCTAGTAAACCTCTCAGGGTTAACTTGTATAGAGGAACATCTTCCAGCACTTCAGTGGGCTCTGCAGCAACCCTTCTCTCATCTATATTCATCGTCTGTACATGCTCGTCCATAGCTGCTAACTGATCTCCTTGCACTTGTCCTATTTCGTAATCTGTTGGAAACTTGACAGATAGGTGATAGGTAGATGTCATTGCCTTCCAATTATTCAAAGTTGGTCATCCAATGATGGCATTGTAAGAAGATGAACAATCTACAACGAGGAAATTTACTTCTTTAGCTATCTGTTGTGGATACGCCCCTACCACGACGGGTAGAGTAATAGTGCCCACTAGTTGTACCTTCATTCCTCCAAATCCAACTAAGGGTGAATTCACTAGACGAAGTTGATCTCTTCCAAGCCTCATCTGCTGGAAGGCGGGGTAATATAGGATATCTGCTGAACTCCCATTATCTATCAGCACCCTTCTAGTCGTGTAGTCTGCAATGAGCAAAGTTATGATGATTGCATCGTCATATGGATGATGGACCCTTCCAGCATCTTCGTTCATGAAGGTGATAGCCTGCTCATCTGCTCCCTTCGTCCTTGGTGGTCATCTAGAGAGTTGGACGCTCTGTACCACTTTCAGGTAGGTCGTCCTTGATTTGGAAGATTGTCCTGCTAAAGTTCCTCCTACAATAACTCTTATTTCTCCAAGTGGGAGCCATGATGGCTCTTCTACCTTTCCCTTTAACTTCTCATCCTTATGATCTCGTCCAAGAAAATTCCTCAACTTTCCTTGTCTGGTGAGATTCTTAATCTGCTGCTTCAAGTCATAGCATTTGTCCGTGTTGTGCCCGTGGTCTCTATGGAAGCGGAAATACTTGTGCTTATTGCATTTGTTAGGATCTCCTTTCATCTTCTCTGGCCACTTCAAGGATGGACTGTCCTTGATCTGCTTAAGCACTTGATCAAGCAGAACGTTCAAGGGCGTGTAATACAGATTTCATCTTGAAGATGAGCCAGCCTTCCTGTTGTCTCTATCCTTCTTCTCTCCTGTCTGGGCCTTCTTTGGGTGAGAGCCTTGTTCAGGATGACGTGGGAGCTCTGCTTCCATCAGCTCTGCTCTCTTCCTCTTCTTGGCAATGATCACATCTTCTGGATTCATGAAGCTTTGGGCTGAATGGTCAAGTTCAGCCATGGTCTGTGGTTCTTGATCATAGAGCTTATGGATGAATAAATCTAAACTAACTCCATTGTGGAAGGCTACTAACAGTAGCTTATCATCCATCTTGTCCACCGTCAAGGCTTCCCTGTTGAAGCGAGAGATGAAGAACCACAAACTTTCATTATCTTCTTGGTTTATAGTCAACAGGCTGGTCAAGAAGCGCTTATGCCTTTGACCTCTAATGAAGTTATTAACGAACAACTTACTCAACTCCTCGAAAGAACTAACAGTGTTTGGAGGTATCTTACTAAACCACACTCGTGCTGGCCTTTTAAGGGTGGTTAGGAAGGCCTTACACATTATCTCATCATGAACCCCTTGAAGGTGCATTATGGTCTTAAAGGGAGCAATGTGATCACATGGATCATGCGTTCCATTATATGAATCCAATGCGGGCATCTTGAACTTGGAAGGCAGGGGATGACAATTGATGGTCGTTATGAAAGGGGAATCGATTTGATGAACTAAATCATGTGATTCGCCCTTCTCATATTTTCCCTCATCTCCTCCATGGCTCTCCTCATTTGATCCATCTCCTTTTCCAAGTGTGGCACCCTACGCGAAGCGGTTCCCCTTAAGTGATTCTCGTGGTCAACATTTTCTCCTTCTCTAACTTCTTGACTCTAAGCTTGCCCTTTCATACACTGTTCATGACATTGCTTTCTTTGATTGATCTCCTAAGTCAACTCCTGATTTTGACGGGTTAGGTCTACCATGGTGGCTGCCATGGACTGCATTTGTTGGACTGAAGGCGGTTTCATAACAAGTGCTAACTGATGAGCATGATTGGGGTGGTTGGAAGCATTTCCACTCTCTTGATGGCTTGGACTAGTGGCCATTGACCTTGTTCAAACCATGCTGGACGACCTTCTTGCACCTGGACGACTTTCTGGACCTTTTTGGTTTTGGACGACACTATGGACAAACTAGAGATAGTCCAATTTTTGGTCCACCATCACAAACTTTCCACACCGACATACTTGGAGTCTTTGGACTATCGCTACAAGAAAAGAGTCTACTAGCGAGGGTAAAATACCCTCGCAAAAATTTAAATATCGTCACAAAAGGTAATAGCGAGGGCATATGGCCCTCGAAAGCTGTCATATTTGCTCTTGTTGCTAAAAGAGATTTTGTGACCATACCTTCACAAATAAATAATTTACAAGGGCAATCCATCGTCGTTACTGAACAAATTCGCCCTTACAAATATATTACCAAACGACGAGAAACGACGA
The DNA here is from genome assembly GCA_019022515.1 of Quercus aquifolioides. Taxonomy (NCBI): domain Eukaryota; kingdom Viridiplantae; phylum Streptophyta; class Magnoliopsida; order Fagales; family Fagaceae; genus Quercus; species Quercus aquifolioides. The sequence continues at coordinate 25,934,309 of CM032335.1, read as the reverse complement.
TGACTTATTTTTAGCGAGGGGAAACAGTCTTTGTTAACAACTATTTGTGAGGACTTTTATACTCTCGCAATTAGTTATTTGTGAATTCCAAATTGACAACATACTTTTTAGTGACAAATAATGGCATCACTAAAATTTATTTGTGAGGGCTTTTAACCCCTCACAACTTATTTTTAGCAAGGGGAAGCAGTCGTCGTTAACAACTATTTATGAGGACCTTTAAACCCTCGCAATTAGTTATTTTCGAATTCCAAATTGCTAAAATTTATTTGTGAGGGCTTTTAACCCCTCGCAACTTATTTTTAGCGAGGGGAAGCAGTCGTCGTTAACAACTATTTGCGAGAACCTTTATACTCTCGCATTTAGTTATTTGCAAATTTCAAATTAATGATGAGACAATTAATGACATCACTAAATTTTATTTGTGAGGGATTTTAACCCCTCACAATTAGTTAGGAATAATAGTGACAACATTAAGCTCTCACTTAAAACGTTTTTGCAAGGGGTTAAGGGGCGTTCGCTATTCTATAAATTGCAAGGGACTTTGTCGTCACTATAAAATTATTTATGATCAAATTTTTATGTCATCGGTGATAATATTTTATATGTTTTTTGAAATATTTTATTATTTATTTATTTTTAATTTATTTATATAATTTTTGTTTAACTATCATATTACAATAGTACAATAATTACTAAAGATTGATTAATTGAAAGATAAAAATTCATATAATTTCAAACTTTAAAATATAGAATATACAAAGAAATCTTGAAATTAAACCTTGTTTTAAACTTAAACAATTAGAATTATGACAAGATCTATACTAGTCTTCCTTTGAGTTACCCTCCAAGCTGTTTTCAACCTCCCTCGTGTTATTGATTGAGTTGTCATCTTCATCTCTACTAGTACCATCCTTAAAGAAAAAAAACAAAACAAAACATTAAACATAATTCATACACTAGAATATTAGCTTTTATAAAAATAATAACAAATAATGGTTAAAGAGAGTGCAAGAGAGATGAGAGAATTCATGACATGTATTTCATTTATACTTACCCCCTAATCTCCATCCATCCATTTATCCATCATCTTTTTTCAAAAGAGTGTAGGAATGAAGGAAGTACTGTTCTTATAACGATCTTCTTTCTTTGTGTACTTCTTAAAAATAGGATTTTTGATGTGAAACATCCAATCAAAATAACAGCATTTCACCAATTCTACAAATTCTTTCTTCACTTCTGTAAAGTTGTGATTTACAACTATGTTTTATGTTGGCTTTATTCCATGACAAAAAAGTGTTGTAATTGTTTTAATTTTGTTCCTTGTATTTTGTGGGATTTTATTGTATTGGGTTTAGTATAAAGTTGGTGAAGACTCAAGCTAAAATGAAGAATCAGTGGATTTTGCGAGAAGCTCGCGAGACGCTAACCCGCGAAAGAACTATGCGAGGAGCACATGACTGGAAGCTGAAGAGTCATGCCAAGTTGTCGTTTTTGCGAGTGTCTCGCGGGTAAGGCCTTCCCGCGAGATAGTAGCGAAACATTCTGCCTGGAGGATTTTTGAGTGTGATTTTCTTACCCTTCACCTATACTATATATACCCTCATTACCCACAAAAGTGAAAATAGGCAATTTAGAGAGAAAAACCCTAGATAGGTTTTCTACAACACAACACACCCATCTTTTAAAGAGAGAGCTACTCAATCTTAGTGAGAAATCATTGTAGTCTCTTCTCTTTCTCTTTCTCATTGTCATACCTTGAGAGAAGATTTATACCCAAACACAACCCACACCCATTCAGAGTGTAGAGAGAGTTTTGGAGCTTGGGAAGTTTTGGAGATTTGCCAAAAGAAGCCGGTGAGGCTTGGTGGATGCAATCGGGCGTATTGCGGGGTCCGGAAATCTTGACAAGACGTGGTTCCGAGAAGCCTTGTTGGAGTAGGAGCTTGGAGGGCTTAGGTACATCGGGTAGATTAGGCTTGGAGGGTCTCTTGCTAACTCATGTATCCTAACTGATTGTTTAGTGGATTGATTATTGCTTGAAGGGTGGCGAAGAGGTTTTTCACCGAGTTCTTCGGTTTCCTCTTCGATAACACATCGACGTGTTATCTTGTGTTTGCATTCTCTCTTCCCTTACTCTTGTGCTTTACTTTTATGGTTGGTTGATCATGTTTATGCACTAGAGTAGTTTCGGTTGTTTGCGCTTCTTTTACTCTTGTTTCCACACTTAGATAAGTTAGAGTGAAATCAACTGAGCCGTAACTTTGATTTGGGGTTATAAACAGCTCTTATGTTTTCAACACATTTCTGAGCATTCAATTGGTATCAGAGTGGGTACACTTGTTGTGGTTTAAATATCTAAGTGTGATCCTTGACCCCTTGTGTTTATTAGCCATGGATTGTGCTTTGTATGCCTCTTTGTATGATTTGGTTGGTAATGAATGTAACATGCCACGTGTTTGTGAAAATGCCTTTATGAGTGTTAATCCTCATAATTGTGATGACATGTTACATGAATCTTTGGGTGTTGTTGATATTCCTAACACCAAACTCTTAAAGAAAAATGCTAAGAAGTTTCAAAAGAGTTTAAACAAGTTATTTTGTGAAAATGATGATTTGATTGCTAAGCTCAATGAATCCAACAAATTGGTTGAAAAATATAAGAAACTTGCTGAAAATTCTCTTGAAAAGCCGAAAGAGTTTGAATGTTTGAATATGGACTTGGATGCTAAATTTGTTTTGTTTAACAAACTTGTTGATGATCTTAAATCTGAAAATGAATCTCTTGAGATGCATGCCAAGTGTTTGATTGCTAAACCTATTGTTAAAAAGGATGAAAATATATGTTGCAATCATGTTGTGGTACCCAATGTTGTGCCTAATGTGTGTTCTGCCTCAAAGGACAAATCGGTGTACATTCCTCCACATAAAAGAAATCAAAAAGTGGAGAGAAAGGCTGTTAAGTCTAAGCCTCTGTTTAGGTCCCATCCTAGGGAATTGAGTGGTTCTAAGTTTGTTCCTACTTGCCACCATTGTGGTGTGATTGGTCGTATAAGATCTCAATGTCATAAGTTAAAGAGAGAACAAACTCATGTTGCTAGATCCCTTCCCAAAAGAACTAGTGGACCTAAACACATTGTTTGTCACCATTGTGGTGCCTTTGGTCATCTAAGACCACATTGCTCTAAATTTCAGGCTCTTAAAAGAATTAAAAGAAAAGAGAAACTTGAGCTGTTTGGAAGTTGTGATATAAAAGCTAAATCGAATTTGAGTAAAAATAGCATATTGTTAAAGAAAGTGTTTAATGCTCTTAACTCCTTGTTTATGTGCATCTCCAGTTCTCATTCTCCCAACCTTCATCTCACTTCTCATGAGACACTCATTCCAAACAATCATTCCGTTTGGATGAGGAAGGGTTCCTATGGTTGAGTTTTTGCTCTTTTGGTCCTTGATCTAATTCTTTCGATCTTTGTAGGACTCTTCATGCATTAGATGCTTCATTGTCATGCATTTGTGCATCGTGCATCTCTTCATATGCATTGTTTTGTTTTTGTTTTTTATCTTACTTTTATGTTTCAATTTTGTGTGAGGGGGAAAAAAAACCACATAAAAAGTGAAAAATTCAAAAAGTTTGATCGTACATGTTTGAGCACATTTCATATGTTAGTTTGGCCTAGTACCCTCGTACTTATGGCGTAATGCATTTACGAGCTTAGCTTGTTTTGTATGCACTTTTATCTGTGTGGAAGAAATCTTGAAAACTATGTGATTGTTGTAAATAGATCTTCAAGCTTGTCATGAATGATTGGTCAATAGTCTTAATGGTCTTGATACTTGCATAGACTTGTGCCTATATCTCTTCCCACTTTATTTTATGTTTTTGTAAAAGAGCTCACCAAATGTAAATCTCCAAATGAAAAGAGATATTAAGCTGCAAAATCCTGTCGCACATACTAGTATTTGACAAAGAAAAAGGGAAAGCGACTTTTGTTTTGAAATGTATGGTGCTCAAAAAGCCAAAGGCTAATTCTAAATGTTGAAGTATCAAAAATTTCAAGTACCGATCTCAAAAAGAGATGTATTACCCAAAATTGATCAAATGTTATGATTTATGAAGAAGTCAAATGAAAAGCTTCTAAGATTTGTAATCAATTTGTGGGAGGTCATATATATTCATTTCTATAATTGAGATAGACCACTTGTTTTAGTACCAGTTGTGTATGACTTGATTGAATTGATCATTGAAGCTTCACTATGGTCTAAGGAATATTTCATTTTTGATACTCACACACAACACACAAGTCTTTTGTTCAACAAATGCTTATTTCATTTGTGTGATTGTACATGTTCAAATGTGATGTGTGTGTGCTCAACTATATGTAGATCAAACTGAAAAGATTTTTTGTTCTTTTTGTTTGCTTTTGGAAGTGATTTGTATCACCTTTCTTTTTCAAAGTTTTTAAAAAGTTTTTGTGTGAAAAACATGTTTTCTGGGTGCTTTCATGACCTATTTCATGTATAGGCTCAACTGAGAGTTAAATGGTCCAATTCTCAAGTTTTTTAGTTTTGGACAAAGAGTTTCGCGACTGTTTTGTGAGTATGGCTTACCTGCGAGATACCAACGAAATTTCGCGGGATTCTAACCAGCGAGATACCATCGAAAATTTCCAGATCAGCTTTTTAAAGGGCAGTTCGCAGGTCTTTTGTTTTAAATGCCTCCCATCTTCTCCCAAACCCCTGTTTTAATGTTTCTACATCAAAACCCAACTAAATTCAAGTGTTTTTCATTCCATTAACATCTCTAAGGTAATCTTTAACTCCTTTCATTGTTTTTGATCCTTAGATTATGTTTTCGGGGGGTTTTATGTTCATAATTGGGATTTTCTCAAATGGGAGTTGGAAAACTTATTTTTTGTCAATCTTTTTTATTGGGCTTTGTTTTAAATGATGATTTGCTTTGGTTTTTGGCCCCTTGTGGCAAAAATAACATGTCTTTAGGCAAGATTTTCATATGTTCATGCATTGTTTAACATACATGTGTAGTGTGTGCACTCTAAGTGTTTGATAAAATGCCCAAATGGCATTTTCTCGTTGTTTTAGACTCTGATGAGTACCAAATTTTGGGGATCACCATAATTATTCATGTTTATCATGTTTTAATCATTGGTGGTGTGTTTTATACACGTTGCCCCGTGAGTGCTTATTCATGCATTGGTCATGCATCTCATATGCACAATAGATGGACCTTTGCTACACACACTCTAACACTTGACATGTTTTTGCATTCACTCATGCTAGTTAAGTCTTTTTAAACCTTTTAGCACATATAACATGTTCTTGTGTCTTTTTCATGCCTAGGTTTATATCATGTTTTATCATCCTTAGCATGTCATGTTCTTTATGCTTTGTAGCATTTTTTAAAGATGTTTTATTTTGCGTTTGAGCTTCATTTTCTCATACATCTTGCATGCATGCATCATCTTTTACCGTTGTTCATATCTTCTTTTATTTCCCTCCTTCCTCTTGATTAATTTGTCTATTCGTGACAAAAAGGAGGAGAGTATCGTCATTTCTATATGACTCATGTGTATACTCTTAGGGGGAGAAATTCTACCTTGTGCACATTCGTAGGGGAAGAAAGCCATAGGGGAGATGCATATACCAAGGGGGAGAAGACAATTTTTTAAGAAAACCTTGTTTTACTTTATGCTTGTTTTCTCGTTGCTTTATGGTGCTTTGATATGCTTTATTGCTCTCATTGCATCGTGCTTATGTGTTGGACATGCTTTTATCCTTATGCTATTGTGCTTTATTGGTTGCATGTTCGGATGATCATTTTCTTTGTTATATGATCATTGTAGTCATTTTCATATGGCTATTTGGTGTATGATCAAGTTGTTCACATGTTTCACATCATGTTGACTTGATCACATTTTACTTGTTACATTATACTTATCCTTTTATCATATGATTTATCTTCAGGGTCTAATGCATTTTGTGCAAGTGTTTCAGGTTACAAGTATCTTGTTCCAAGTGCATCAAAGATTTTAGATTAGGTGTGAGTGAGTTTTGCCACTGTTCCCAAACTCACGTTTAAGTCTAGAGTCTGTTATAAGGTGTTTTGTCGTGGAATAGCCAAAGGGGGAGATTGTAAAGTTGTGATTTATAGCTATGTTTTATGTTGGCTTTATTCCATGACAAAGAGTGTGGTAATTGCTTTAATTTTGTTCCTTGTATTTTGTGGGATTTTATTGTATTGGGTTTAGCATGAAGTTGGTGAAGACTCAAGCTAAAATGAAGAATCAGTGGATTTTGCGAGAAGCTCGCGAGACGCTAACCTGCAAAAGAACCATGTGAGGAGCACATGACTGAAAGCTGAAGAGTCGTGCCAGGCTGTCATTTTCACGAGTGTCTCACGGGTAAGGCTTTCCTGCGAGATAGTCACGAAATATTCTGCCTGGAGGATTTTTGAGTGTGACTTTCTTACCCTTCACCCATACTATATATACCCTCATTACCCACAAATGTATGAGAGGCCATTTAGAGAGAAAAACCCTAGATAGGTTTTCTACAAAACACACACCCATCTTTTTGAGAGAGAGCTACTTATCCTTAGTGAGAAATCATTGTCGTCTCTTCTCCATCCCTCTCTCATTGTCATACCTTGAGAGGAGATTTGTACCCAAACACAACTCACACCTATTCAGAGTGTAGAGAGTGTTTTGGAGCTTGGGAAGCTTTGGGGATTTGCCAAAAGAAGCCGGTGAGGCTTGGTGGATGCAATCGGGCGTATTGCGGGATCCGGAAAGCTAGACAAGACACGGTTCTGAGAAGCCTTGTTGGAGTAGGAGCTTGGAGGGCTTAGGTACATTGGGTAGATTAGGCTTGGAGGGTCTCTTGCTAACTCATGTATCCCAACTGATTGTCTAGTGGATCGATTACCGCTTGGAGGGCGGCGGAGAGGTTTTTCGCCGAGTTCTTCGGTTTCCTCTTCGATAACACATCGGCGTGTTATCTTGTGTTTGCATTCTCTCTTCCCTTACTCTTGTGCTTTACTTTTATTGTTGGTTGATCATGTTTATGCACTAGAGTAGTTTCGGTTGTTTGCACTTCATTTACTCTTGTTTCCGCACTTAGATAAGTTAGAGTAAAATCAACCGAGCCGTAACTTTAATTTGGGGGTCTAAACAGCTCTTGTGTTTTCAACACATTTTCGAGCTTTCAACTTCCTCATTTGGTTGCTTATGCTTAAAAATGTTGAGCTCTATAGCAAGCATATAGAGTTTCAAGCTCAGAAATTGGGTATTCACTAAAAGTCGTCCAAGCTCCATTCAGTCTTTGGTAAAAAAGAATAGTAATCTCTCAAGTAGCTTTTGGTATGATGATTCTGCCTTTACTTTTACCTTCCCTTGCCATACTTTTACCTTCCCTTGCCATGTTTGTCCTTTTTTTTATATAAGCCCTTGCCACGTCTACCTACTATTAGTTAGTATTAATATGATGAAAGTATATAATATAAATATGTATTTCCAATATGATTGTGTTAAAGACATGACCCACTAGTAAAAGATGATACTCTAGTATAAGATGATACTAAACCTTATCCTCAATCCAACAATACTTATTGCTACAATCAACACACAAATAATTATTTTTCATATCTTTATTTATTGAATGTTTAAATGCACACTCAAGAAAATTTTCAACCCCATTAATATATCTAGTAGAATGATGCATCCAAAATTTATCAACTGACATTTTATCTACTCCCTATAAAGCAGCATATTATATAACTAACAACAATAATGGTTGCTAACACATGTATAATTACGCACTCTTAAAAATAACTAGCACAGTTAACATTGGGTCTTGTAAAATAGAAATATCAAGGATTTGCATATCTGGCCACAAAATAGAAATATCAACACAACCTAAAGCAAATCTCAAGCCAAAAAATTGAGATTGGACAAATATGTTGTCAACATTGTCATCCTAATTAACTTTTTCAAGTAATCTATAGATTTTCAGTTCACTACAAGCCTTACACATTTAAAACTCACATTAGAGAACTCTACAAAATTTCAACATTTAACATTCCTTATAGTGTTCCGAAAATTACCACAATATACATATTTATTAAAACACACTAACAGTAACAGGCAAGCAGTGTATACAATCAGCTCAAAAAAAAAAAAAAAAAATACAGACAAAATTTAACATTGTCAAATGCAATGCACAGCACAGGGGTGATGTGATGTGTTAGTCACAACTATTTTTTTTTTTCTTTAAATTACTTTCACTTTATTAAAGAGAGAACTCTACCCCTCTCTCTCATATTTTCGGTAAGTGTAGACTGTAGAGAGTTCTCTCATCTCTCTGCCTCTTTTTTCTATTTCTCTCTCACAGCTTAGATTATCAACCAACAAAAATTTAGCAATTTTTTGCACTAGAGATTCAAACATGAGAGAGAGATTAGATATTGATATACCCATAAAAAGAAAAATGAAGAAAAGATTAGATATTATACCAAATTTGGGGGTAGTGGACTGATGGTAGTGTGGTGTTGATCTATTTCTTGCTTCTGCTATTGCTCTGTTGTGTTGTGCCTGTGCTTGTTGTGCTGCCGCTGCCCTTGCCCAGCCCTTCCCACTCCCTGGTCTCACTTAGAAAGTTAGGGATTTGTTGTGTGGTTTTATTTACTTTCTAACAAGAAAGCTTCATTGAAAATTTAACAATTTTGGTATTTCATCATGAGTAGGTGCGTGCAAGTTAACCAATGCGCGCTTTGTGGACATTAAAGAGAGATGACACGTATGGACAACAGCCTCAGCCTTAAGTCTCAAACCTTTTTTTTTTTTTTTTTGGATTGTGGACCATTATACCAAAAACTGACCCTTGTCACCATTTTTACATAGTTATTTATTTCTGATTAAAAAAAAAAAAAATCATTTCTTTGTCATATCTAATTAATTGTTGATCCCATTATTTAAATACTGCCTCACTTGATTTTTCATCTATTATCTTTTTCTTCTTTTCTTCCTCTTTTTTTTTTTTTTCAAATCCTAGCTTTATAATTAATTATTATTTTTAACTATTCTTAAAATCCTTTTTCAAAATTAATTGAACTTGCAACCAAAATTATGTTGTCGATCAATCAGTTACACGTACACAATGGTCATATGGCTTGGCCGGCCATAAAAATTGGTGATTTTACAAATATATGAACATACACACTCCAGAGATATTAGTGCGTTTGGCGTTTGCCCAATCAAGAAAAAGTTCGTTTTTTCAAAATTAAAAAAAATAAAAATAAAAAATTAAGAAAAAGGTTTTTTTCCCCCTTTTTTAAGCCTTTTGAGTTTTTTTTTTTTTTTTTTTTTTTGAGAAACAGACAGCTGTAATATTATTAAACAAGGGATGCCAAAACGGCAACAATTACAACATTAAGATGAGAAGGAACATCCTCCATCCACACCTCTAAATCACTAACATGTCTAGCAAGTTTATGAGCAACAGAATTTCCTTGTCTCTTAACATGAGAAACAGTAAAATCAACAAAAGATTCTGTTAAAACCTTAGCATCCTCAATCAAATGGCCAAAAGAAGCAAAAGAAGGTTCTTCACTCCTTAGGGACTTTATTACTCTCTCAGAGTCTCCCTCAAGGATAATGGAAGAAAAACCAACTTCTTGAGCAAAATATATAGCTCTCACAGCAGCCAAAGCTTCAATTTCATCCACTGAGGAAGGTAAATGAACAGATTCAGACATAGAAGCCATAACCTGTCCAAGATCATCCCGGATAACAACTCATATTCCAGCTGAATTACTCTCCTTAAACACAACACCATCAAAGTTAACTTTAACCTTCGGGTGAGGAGGAGGAGACCACATCACTCTAGATGACCCGTGAGAATTTAGAGTTGGTAGAGCAGCAGGGAGAGTGTGTACAAAATCTGCATGAGCTGCAATTGCATTAGGGAGGACTTGAGAGACGGGGAAAGGCTTATCTGAAGTGTGAAGTAAATTCCTCCCAGACCAAATTGTCCACACGATGACTGCAAATAGTTCTGAATTCTTTCCTTCTTCAATGATAAACTTGATCAACTCTCCGAAACTGTTAAACTCTGAATTATGTCGAAAAGTCCACATAAAGTCAAAATCCCAAATAGGAGAAAGGCATGGACAATTCCAAAGAGCATGCAATGTATCTTCACATGACAGATGACAATGATCACAACTATCTTCACTGAGTACCTTCCTTCTCACCAGATTTGTCTTCACGGGAATGGAATTCTTGCAAGCTCTCCAAACAAAGTTACACACCTTATTTGGTATTGACAAACTCCATATTTTCTGCCATTACTATTTTCAACAGATTTCACAAGTTTAACTGATTTCCAAACATCGCAAAACCTACCATCAACTTCATAGTTTTATTTTATTTCTCCATATAAATGACTTTGCAAATTGAAAGTAACAGACACACATTTGTAGATATTAGTAGAGTTTAATTTGCAAATTGTAACTGACATAATGGTGGTTTACATTTTACAATGAAAAGGGATACCTACATATGATATTGATACTCTACCGGAATCAACCTGCTAACGTATTTCAAAGGGAAGGTTACCACGATGTTGGTGGCAAACTCCAGGGAATTACGCTTTATAATTATTGGCAGTGACTTTAAATGGGAATCAATCACGGCAGGGGGGACAATGACTTCTGCGCGGGTAGGGACACCTGGAGGGATGGGGACAGGGAAGCGGCCCTGGCGGGGGACGCCTAAAAGTATATTTGATTTGAACAAAAATATTTCGCGGGCTTCTCTTCTTCTCTGCAAACATAACCAGAAATTGCATAAATCTAAAACCTCTAATTTAAAACATGAAACCCGCATGATATATACTCAAAAGAGGACATGAATTAAGGAACTCACTGGCTGGTCGGACTGGGAAGACGTTGTTTGGCGCGGCAACCACCGTCGTAGATAAGAGAAACAACAAGAGAAGCACCAGGATTACGATATTCCTCATGGAAGCTGTCTTAGCATCCATGTTTTTTGGCTGGAAGATGCACCAATTAACACTTCAAATACCATTTGTGTGATATATACGCTTCAAAAAGCGTACCATATATTGTCTAATCTTTCAGTCAATTAAAAGAAAAAAAGACAAAGTCAGTTAGAAAAGCAAGTCAGTACGCGCTATCTCGTTACACAAATGACTTTACAACATTAATTTTCTCCACCGGTGCAATTTCATGGTCTCTTCCGAAAAAAATTTCAGCCCCCACCACCACCACCCCTGAAATTTCATGGTCTCTTCATGTACTATTTTAAATTGATGCGAAAAAATTTTCACCTTAAAAATACATCGCACCCCCATGGCTTGAATTTATGCCCTAGAATCCATTTTGCACGATGTTTTTTTAATTAATTAAAGTATTTTATTTTCAGAAAATCATATGAACATTGGATATTATCTATGGTCAATGAGAATCCCATATTTTTGGCTTATATTAGGTTTCCCAATTGAAATCAAGCATTTGGTTGTTTTGAATTTAATTATTCTTGAACAAGATAACACTATCAATTGTTAGAATTATTATTATTATTATTATTATTATTATTATTATTATTATTATTTTGAGAATCGATTGTTAGGATTTAAATATTCTATTTTACGTGAGCAATTATATGGCAGTGGATCAAAACTAGCCTTGTAATAGTCTTGAGGGTCTATAGGTATGTCAAGATAAGTGCTCAAGGTTTTGGTTTTCAATGTGCAAGAACAAAAATTTGATTCATTTTGACTGATCAAGAAATTAGAGTTTCAGCAGATTGAACTACGATTATGCATATTTAGACTTTTAGCCTGTCAACCCACTATGTGATTAGGGTTTGGTTCCTACTTGGTCTACTATATAAGTAAAACCTAATGCATATTTTTTTGAGACTTTGGAGCTGCTATTTGTAGATCTAAAAGTTTTGAGCCTACTGGTCACAAAGTTACTACCAATGTTCATTCTTATACATTCTAAACCGGTGGATCTAAAGTTGCTGCACTCAGATTATCAAAGGTGCTGGATCTAAATCTTCAAGGGGATATTGAAGTCGTAGATTGGAGGTTCATGTTGCACCAAGTTGCTATCAAAGAAGTTTGTGGATCTCAAACCTCAGTTTGGTAAGTGTAGTTAAGTTTACGAAAAATAGGTTTATTCAGTCTATGAACTTTTATTTGATAGTGGATATTATGGGCGGACCCAGGAGGGCCCGAGGGAGCCCGAGCCCCCCTTGACCTTAAGGAAAAAAAAATTACTAGGCATATTTTTTTCATTTTTTATAGTTTTGGTCCCCTCTTCCAAAACCTTAGGTCCCACTCCCTCCAGTCAACCTAGCCCAACTAGCAACCTCACAACCCAAAAAAAAAAAAAAAACTTAAAAAACCTATTAGCTCAATAGTTACAAACCATACTCAAAAGAAGAGAGAGAGAGAGAGAGAGAGAGAGAGAGAGAGAGAGTCACGAGTTGGTAGATATGAGAGAGATTAAGAGAGTGAGACTCACGTCACCACCACACCATCCACACTAACCCACGCAAGACTCACCTCCTTGTCACTGACCCACACCACACGCAACTTAGTCGATAAGCCTAGTCCCATAGACCTACGCACCATGCGACACACATACCTCCACTTGTTGGCAGCCGCTTGATCTACCCACCCCACCTCTGACGCCAACCGTTACAACTCCTGGCATCCACCCCGAATCCTAATTTTCCTATTTCAAGTTTTTTTTTCTTCTCTCCTTCAACTTCAAAACCTAACATTGATATGAATTTTCTCTTTCTCGAATCCATATGTTTATAATGTTTCTGAATCTATGATTGTAGTTTTTTTTTTTTTTTGGCTAAGGGTGATTGTGAATTTAATTTGAATATGTGAATTTGTGATTGTATTTGGGAATCTCTGTCTCCAAGACTATTAATTGTTTTTGCAGCTATTGAGAGTGTGAGTCTGTGATTTGTGATTTGTGAATAAAGTTATATTATATAGAGAGAGTAAAAGAGAGTAGAGCTATAGAGAATATATAACAATGTTTGGCGCTTGACACTTTGAATGTTTTTTGGTAGTGGGCAGCAATAGGGATGAGGCAACAGACAAAGGAGAAAAAATTGTAAAGTTAGGACAAGTGTGTGTAAGTATGTTAGTAGTGCATTATAAATTCATAGTGTCGGTAGTGGGTGATACTATAAAGATTCTTATTTGGAGTTTTTTAATTTTTTTTTTTTCTTATACTCCAGCCCCCTAGCTTGAAATCCTAATTTCGTCCCAGTGAACTGTTTACCTAGGGATTAATAAGTCAAATCCTCCCAAGTTTTTCCTGTGGAACTAGTTTGTTTCACTAGTTTCCTGGGTCATCATATTATGTATTCTTTAATTTTTTGCAATTGCATGATATTGGTGTTTATCTAATTAACCTAAGGCTTCTCATAATAAATCTAATAATCAACTTGGCCTTAAAACTGGTTAATAATAAGATCTGACAGTGATCTAAACACAACATCAATAAAGCCAATGACAACATTTTCACAACAAAGTCTAAGTGACAAGCTATTAATTGAAGTTAAAAAAAAATGATGTCAGTCTTAAGTCCAAATAAAAACCAGTAATAACTTACCACCTAGGCTTTGTTGTAAAATTTTTTTGCAAGTGTTGTGCCTAAAGCACTATGCTAACCATATTCTTATCTTATTGGTTAATGTAATCAAGGGTTTGAATTCAATTGGAAAACCTAATGTATTGCACATAAGGTGATGTATCAAAGTTTTACCCTTTTGCCCCTAAACTTATCATCAAAAATCATATTTGTCAAAAGTCATATTTAATGTAAATAAGTTTTCTTTATTTGTTATATTTTATGCGTTACTGTTCTACACTTTAAAAGTTGTTTTATTTTAGTTATATTATAATTTTATAGTATAGATTGCATTTCGTAAAAGTGTCTATTGAAAAAATATCAATTTGGTTATGAATTTTTTTTAAAAAAATATTGCAAACAACACACTTTACAAATCTATACTATTTATAAGAGGATTCTCCTCTTTGGACTGGACTTTTTTGTGGTTCAAAAATACCCATAAACCTTACATTTAACAGAGGAAAAAATTGAGGACAACCTGGTAAAAATATATCTCCAACTCCACTTTAAATGCCTACAAAATAGGACACTCTCCTACTAATCCATGTTTTCAAAACAAACTTATCCAATTTAAAAAAAAAATTATGACACTAGAGCAAAAAAAAAATTAAAATTGATAAAATTCCATTAGAAGATTGAATACGTTACACAAAAGATTAAGTGGATTAGCCATAGTATAAATTGAAAGAGAAACGTTAGCAGAATATAAATTCAAAGACTTAATTAATAATTTTGAATTTTAAAAACCAAGAAAGCCAAATTTTAAATGAAAAAAAAATGATATCAAAAGTTAAATAAATATTATTTAATTCATATTTAATAATATTTTTGAAAAAAAAAAAACCGTCATATAAGACTTAATTAAACTGTCATCATAGGCCCCAAAATTAGTGGCATCGACTAGCTTGAAAAAAGTGTTTTCCATCTTTTCTCTAGTCATGTAGGCCATCTAACATTCCTCATTCGATGTTGCCTCTCTTTTTGTGAATGAAGAGACAAAGATAGATGTTCTACTCAATTGGAAAGCTAGTCTTCAAAATGAAACACAGTCACCCCTGCCTTCATGGACTCTGTTAGGTTCAAAAAGTTTAGAATAATTGGCAAACCATGAGCACAAACTTGTCTAGCTATAGATTTGAAGTTGTTACAACAAGATCAACAATAGTTGATGAGTTAAAACCGTCAAGGGTGGTCTTGAAGTCACAAACTGGAGAGTTTGTGTTGCTAAACCTTTGAGTGGGATCTCAAAGTCACAAGTAAGGCGACTTGTGTGGATGTAAATCGAAGAAGAGAAGGAGTCTGTGGATTCGGAGTTTGCATGTGGTCGTGTCAGTAAGTTACTACTGCAGGTAGCAATAGATTTAGGGTTACATCCTGATTGTAAAAATTTCAATTCTCTTATAATGGATTTGTTTTACCTTGAGAATAGCTAGGTTAAATCATCTCCAGGTTTTTACCTTAAAATGGTTCGTTTCATCGGTTTTCTTGGGTCATCATATCATGGTGTTATTTACTTTTCTGTTGTTTTGCATGATATGATATATTTGTGTTTAACCTAGATCTGAATTGTTAGGTTTTAGATCCTTGTAAACTAGATTGTTTAACCTAATTAATTAACCAAGTGAATACTTAGGTTTATTGTTCAAATCTACGTTAAAACAAAACAATCATATTATGCAAAGCAGCGAAAAATATAAAGAACACAAAGATATGATCACCCAGGAAAACCAAACCAGTAAAAAACCTGGGGAGGATTTAACCTAACTATCCTCAAGGTAAAAAGCAAATCCACTATAGAAAATCGAAATTGACAATATGACTTAGACCACTAATATGAACTTACTAACACGACTACGTGCAAGCTCCGAATCCATGGACTCTTTCTCTATTAGGCCTTTGCAACGCAAGAACCCATACTTATGACTTTGAGACTCCACTCAAAGGTTTAGCAACAAAAACTCTCTTGTTTGTGACTCCAAGACCATCCTTGAAAGTTTAGATCATTAGCATCTTTGATGACTAGAAAAGGCAACAACTTCTACAATACTGGATCTTGAGATTCTTCAAGGAATAACATCGGTAGAAGATATGAGAGAGTTTTTTGGGTACAAAACCCTAGATACAAAGGAGGCATACTCTTCTCTCTCTGAAAAGCCTCATAAAAATGTGCTTAGAGTTTCCTTTATATACTAGGAGAAGTAGATTTGAAACCCTAATCCTTTTTGGGCTTGAACTGCTGTTGAATCGAACTTAAAATTCTGCAGACCTATATTTCGATTGGTCGAGCCTGTCTTTCGATCGATCGAACTAGGCAGATTTCGAATTCTTCTTTGCAGCTTGTATGTTCTTGAATCTTGACTTGTATCACCTTGAGCATTATCTAATAATACCTATAGACTCTAGGATCTATATCTAGACAAGTTTGTGTTCATGATTTGCCAATTGTTCTAAACTTTTAGAACCTAACATAAATAATTAATCTAAGTAATCACTTGGTTAATATATTATGTTAAACAATCTATTTAAGGGATCTAAACAAACAAACAAGTGGTATCAAAGCGGGTTCACTTTGATTTGAATTAACATCCTGAGTGAGATCCTTGATCCTTGCTGTCATGGATAATTTTAAGTGTCTATCTGCATATACATGTGAAAATTTGAATAAAAAAAGTTAATATTGTTTTTGTTGATCTTGTTGATGCTTGTGAAACTCTCCGTAGGGAATTAACTAAATCTATGAAAATTGTTAAGAAATTCAAGAAAGAGTTAAAATTGGCTAATCTTGAAAAAGAGGAATTGATTGTGAGATTAGATGAATCTAATAAAAAGAATGAATTTTTTAGAAATCAATTTTCCTCTCAAAATGAAATGTTTGGGACAAAAGTTAGCTAAGGCTAAAGCTAAAATTGAAAATTTGTCTATTGAAACAGACATGTTTGGGACAAAACTTGCTATTGAAACAAATCTGTTTCTTTTTCTATTTCTGTTCTTGTTCCAATTCCTGTTAAGCCTAAAGACAAAATTTATATCCCTCCATTCAAGAGGAATCATAAGGAAAAGGCTTATTTTGGTAGGTTAGACAAAGATAAAAGTTCTTATGTAGACATCAAAGTTTCTAAACCTATGTCTAAACCTTATGTTAGAGTGCATAAGAAATCAGTTTTTGTACCTACCTGTCACCTTTGTGGTGTTGTTGGTCATATTATACCAAATTGTTCTTTGTTGAGACAAAAACCAAAATCTGAGACTAGATCTGTTATTAGGAATATTGATGTTCCTAAATTTGTTCATGTGTGTCACTTTTATGATCTGTCTGGTCATATTCATCCTAACTGTCATAAATTAAAATTTAAGCATTCTGTGTTTCTGTCTATGATATGTGATGATATTTCTCCAACCATAAGTCCAAATAAATTGTTTTATATGATTTTGAAAAATTTAAGCTTGTTGGCTTGTGAAAGGAAATTGCAGGATTTCGGTCTCTCTCAGAAGATTGGTGTAATCCCTCAAATACACTAAGCTTCTCATGGTTTTTCACCTATAAAGCCAAAGACGTGTGCTATATGGGTGAGAAAAGACTTGCTAAGGTAAGTATTGTTTATTTGTCCTTGATATAATTATTTCAATTATTTGTGAACATGTTTTTATTTTTGTTTTAGGTTGTTTTGTTTAAAAAAAAAACATCGAAAATTTTCAAAAGGACAAAAATATTTTATTTTGTGTCTAGTTTTATTTTTCTTGAGGATTATATGAATTATGATATCTCTCTCTTGATTTAGAACTTACTTGATAATGTGGAGAAACATAGAAAGTATGTGTTGCAAAATTGAGTGCATAAGCTATTTCTGATTTTGTATGAGTATGTACTAGATTCTACCCTCTATAGCTTAGTTGAGCACTATTCATGCATTGTCTTTGCATTTTTTTTTTTTTCATTTAGCATAATGTGTGCTTTTTTTTTTTTTTTTAGTCATAAAAATTTTAAAAACACAAACATATTTTATTTATTTGTATTACACATCTTCAAGTGTGTAATTGAGGTTGGCTTATGAAATTTGCACTTCATGACTGTGTACCTTGTTTAGCTTTGATGAGCTTTATTTTTCTATACTTTCTAGTTTGTGCTATGTAGTTCTTATATTGTGTGAGTTGTTTATGGTTTTTAATCGCATGCTCTTGATTTTGAAGTCACATTCTTTTGATTGTAAGGACTAAAAAATCCTAGGAGAAAGGCATAAATAACTATCTCACCACTATTACTCGCCAATCATGAACACCTGTGTGCAAATCATAAAAGCCGTGCTCGGTAAGGTGTAACACTTGCACAGCTAAATACTTAAGGTGTTACTGTACAATAGATAAAAGAAGCAAAATGAAAAATGAAAAACAAAGAAAAATATGCTTCAAAAGAAAAAGAAAAAGCAAAATTACATTTTTTTTTAAAATTGCATGGTTGCAAGCGTGTTTTCTAGGAGATGTGGGAGTTATATGATGCAACTCTTTTGGTGATAGTCACTTCCAAATTTATGTGATCAATAATGTAGAAATTGTGTTTAATTTCTATCTACATATCACCTCTTATGTATCTCATACACATACTATTTGCACACATCACACACAAATCTTTGCTAAACTCTGTACATATGATTGTGTGTCGACTAATCTGGCCATCTTTAATTGCATATGAACTGATGTTCAAATACAAATTTTTGTTTTTGGTTGGGAATTTGAAGAAAAATATGTTTAGAAGTTTAAAATCTTTATTTTTAACTTCTTGATTGGTTTTGATATTTGCATTTAAGAGGCATCATGTTTTTAAAACTTTTCTGGATCATGTTCATATACATTGAGTCTTAAAAACATCCTTTCAAGTTGTTTTTTTGCATAAAATTTTTAGATTTCAAAGTTTTAAAATTTTAAAATGTTTCGACCAATCGAAGATCTCCCTCGACTGATCGAAAATGTGAGCTTTTGTGTTCAAAACTCTCTGCCTCTCTCGATCAATACTCGATTAATGTTCGATCGATCGAAACTGGAAAATTTTCAATTTTTAAGTTTTTAACCAATTAGTCTTTTCATGCATTGCACATATAGATTAGGACATGCATTGCATTGTTTTTTTTTTTTTTTTTTTTTTTTTTATCCATCTTGCATTTTTGCAGTCATATCTCTCATTGTTTTCACGCACATCACACATACACTTTGCTAAATTGGGTACTTAACTTGATCTAAAAATTGATTGATTAATTTTTGAGTTCTAGATATGTGAACTAATAAAAATTGGAAATATATTTTTTTTAGATATGGTGGATAATAAATGTGCAAATATTTTCTCTACTATTGAGATTTGTTTATGAGTCACATAGTGTCAAGTTTGCATATATTGAAAGTGAGAATATTTTTCTTCATGTGTATCCTCAACTTTTTTTTGGTTAGGTTTATGTCTTTTTAGTTTTCCCCACCTCCTAAATTTTCCCCTAAACTGTTTTTCCCAAACGGTTTTGTTTTTCCTATTTTTATAAGGGGAGATTTTTTTTTTTTTTTTTAAATCTGTGATGTTCATAGGGGGAGTTGTTTCTTGATCCTCTATTTTCTCTTGATCTCTATTATGGATGTTTAATGTCTACCTATTGATTGGGTTGTCTTTTTCAATACGTGACAAAAAGGGAGAGAAATAGATGGAATTTGGAAAAGGTTTATAACTGTTTTTATTTAGGGGGAGATGAAATTGTCTTTGAAAGTGGGAGAAAATAAAAGTTGTTATTATTATTATTATTATTTTTTACGTATCTAACTTTGGGGGAGAGTTAGTTTACATGTTTGTTATTTGCTATTATTGCATATTTGTTGTTTCTCTCTCTTTATTTCCACACATGCGGTGATGTGCTCTTTTGAGTGTTTTAGGAAAGACAGGTACAGCTCTTTTGCCTCTTCCAGCAACTTTTAGGTTTGAAGTCTTAGATTGGGATTTGTGATGTAATTGGGCATTTTATTGTAATAGGGCTGTTCTTGTATTTGAGCATTTCATTTTGTATGTGACTTTTGTCACAGATTGCCAAAAGGGGAGATTGTTTTCTAAAAGTTTAGAACAATTGGTAAACCGTGAGCACAAACTTGTCTAGGTATAGATCTTAGAGTCTATAGAGTTTATTAGACAATGCTCAAGGTATTACAAGTCAGAACACAAGAAAATATAAGCTGCAGAAAGAAGAGTTCAAATTCAGTGAAATTTGACCGATAGAAAATTAGATCCGATTGATCAAAAATTACAAACATGAAATTTCTGTAGAATTTGATTTCAGCCCAAACTTTGCCTAAACATTTTGGGTTTCAAGTGAAACACTTCTAGTATATAAAGAAAAACCCTAGCTACGTTTTTCAGGCTTTTGAAAGACTTTGGAGGTGCTCTTGTGAGATCTAAAAGGTATTGTGCCTTCCTCTATCAAAGTCACTACCGGAAATCATTCTCATACCATTAGAACCGGTAGATCTGAAGTTGCTACAACAAGATCAACAATAGCTGATGATTTAAACCTTCAAGGGTGGTCTTGGAGTCACAAACTGGAGAGTTTGTGTTGCTAAACCTTTGAGTGAGATCTCAAAGTCACAAGCAAGGTGACTTGTGTTGGTGTAAATCCAAGAAGAGAAGGAGTCCGTGGATTTGAAGCTTGCACGTGGTCATGTCAGTAAGTTACTACTAAAGGTAGCAATAGATTTAGGGTTAAATCTGATTGTAAAAACTTCAATTCACTTATAGTGGATTTGTCTTACCTTAAGGATAGGTAGGTTAAATCCTCTCCAGGTTTTTACCTTAAAGCGGTTCGTTTCATCGGTTTTCTTGGGTCATCATATTGTGGTGTTATTTACTTTTCCGTTGTTTTGCATTATATGATATATTTGTGTTTAACCTAGATCTGAATAATTAATCTAAGTAATCATTTGGTTAATATATTAGGTTAAACAATCTGTTTAAGGGCTATAAATGAACTCTCCTTCCTAATAATGCATATAATTCTTCAAAAAATCAATGTTGTACTTATTTGTTAAATCAATAACATATTATATAGATATAGATGAAAATGTTAGATTTTAGACCCTTGAAAAACATAGATTGTTTAACCAAATTTATAGTCAAGTTGTTACTTAGTTCAATTAAACAGATTTAGGTTAAACAAGTATCAATCATATTATAAACAACTGAAAAGTAAACAACATAAGCGATATGATGACCCAGGAAAACCAATGAAACATTCCAATTTCAAGGTAAAAAATCTAGGGAGGATTTTATCCTAAACAATCCACAAGACAACAATTCACTAATAGAATGGAAGTTTATACAATAGACTTAACCCCAATTCTATTGCTACCTTATGTAGTACTTACTCACGTGGCCACACGCAGCTCTGAATCCACAAGCTCTTCTATTATGAATCTGTTGCACACAAACACTCTAGTTTGTGACTCTAAGAGCTCCACTCAAAGATTTAGATCATCTGCTGAGATGTCTAGTGATGGAACCAACTTCTACAACACTAGGATGCACAATATGTACTCTTCTCTCTCTCTCAACAAAAACGTTCCTTAAGGTTTCTTTTAAATACTAGGAGAATTAGATTTGAAACCCTAGCAAATACTACAATTATATGACTTGTAGTGTAAAGCATCATTGAATCTAAGCTATATGTTGCAGTACAAGTAATCCTCTTCATGTCTTCTTTAAATCCACTGGTTCAGTTGCTGGTTTAGCTAGATTTCTAACAAATGTACAGTGGATAACGAACTTAGCTAGATGAACCTTACTATGATAGTTGGGTTTAGTTACCCATTCGTTACACTTACCAACAAAATGCCTATAGCTGTATGAGTTATCAACACAATGAGCGGTAAATGAACTAAGCTTGAGATTAGCTAGAGAAAAAGTTTGTTCATGTTTTTGTATAAACAAGCCAAGCTTAAGCCTCAGTTTTAGACTTATTTAATAAACAAGTTAGGCCCAAGAAAAAAAAATTATTCATGAACAAGCTCATGAACATTAGGGCTTGATACAAAATAAGATAAATCTAGGCTTGTTTATGGGTTTGGTAGTAAGTTTGATATTGTTGAGGAAAAAACCTAAATTCCCTCAATGTCTGTTTAAATTAAAATAAATGACTACCAAGCAATAGCAATATATATGGAAACAAAAATTCAGCAAGCACCAATAGAAATACAACCACACAAGAACACTAAATCTTACGTAAAAAACCCCACCAGTGTAGAGGGAAATCCCATAAAGGCAGATCCAAAAATTTCCACTATGAAAATAGATATTATAACTCTCAAGTTTATTCCAAACTTGAGTTCACAATAAACTTTAGATACAACAAATATTGTGAAGTTGCCACTTAATTTTTGTTTGACCTTGGTTAATTAATTCAATTACCCAAGTTGATTGCTTAGGTCAATTTACATGCAAATCGTGGAGGTACCAAAAAATCACCAAATAAACTAAATGAAATTAAATTGACACGGTGATTTGTTGACAAATGGGGAAAACCTCTCACAAGGCAAAAGCCCCACCGGGTGAATTTAAGGTCACCTCTCTTAGGAATCCACTAATCAATAATCAAGCGGTTACAAGTATGAGAAATCTTACCACTACCCTGGCCTATCCCTAAATACCAACCTACAGTTGAACCTTCGCTCTAATACCAAATTATACGTAATATTGTAGTAACCTTCTTTCCTTTGTTGCATAAATCTCCAATCTATGACTAACTCTTTGCACGGATCCTAGTACGTGACTAACTCCAGCAACTTGAATGATTGTTGTTTGGTTGCAAAGTTCTTCACTTCATAAAAGATGAAGATTAGGAAACACTTCGTTACAAAACCCTAAGGCGTACAAACACAATAGCTTCACACAGAGTATATGAGTTACGCATTTTTTAGAGGGGTCAGTATTATTCGAGATCGGTTTGTATGGGAAAAAATGCTTGTCATTGGTTGCTGTCAAAATTGGGGCATACAATGTTAGATCGTAATTCTAGACATTTCTTTACGTTCAAAGAGGGTGATTGTGTATATGTTCCAGAAGTATTTTAATGCTTTTGGAAATTATATTTTCGTGATTGAACTTAAGGCTGGGGGCCATAGAAGATTGGTGATCATACTAGAAGGAAAGGTGATGCATGGGTGAAGGGGGATCGACTTTGAGCTGCAGAGTTTCATAACACCCAAAAAACCAATGAAAATCTTAGATGGAATGCACAAGGAGCAATATACTAATGTGAATGTTTCTCATTCTTTTGTAGCAGTGGTTAGAGCAAAGAAGCAAAAGACTGTTGTGGCTTCGGATTCTTGGCCTCTTGCCATTGACAAGGGAAAAAGTATCATTAGAGATCCTTCATTAGTTGTACAAAATCTGATGAAGCACTACATGACGAGAAGGAAAGGAATAGAAAATTTTTTCAAAGGGGAAACCGATGAGCAGTGGTGAGAAGCAGGTTCAGAGCATTAAAATTCACCCGAAATTAGTGGAAAATTTTCAAACAAGATCACCATTATGATTTGATTCAAAATCAAAAGGAAAGAAAATGCAAAAATCATGGGAATCCCAAGTATTAAGAAGGGGATTAATGATTGTGTGCAGTGAAGGAAATAAGAGGCAGGTTCGGTGGGGTTTCCATAAAGGGATTGACAAATTAGTCTATTCAACCGGTCATTCACAACACATACCCAAATGGATCAAGGAGTTTTAAAAACAACAGAACAAGCAGTAGTTTCAGTTAAGCCCAGTCAAAGAAATAACCTGGGCCTATCTCAAGCCTAACTAAAGGTTGGATCAGCCACGTCACTCACAACACATACCAAATGGAACAAGGAGTGTTAAAAACAAAAGAACTAATTGAGGGTTCAGTCAAGCCTAGTCACGATAATAACATAGGCCTACCTCTAGATAAGCTAAAGGTGGGGGAAGTTATTACGACCCATGATTTGGGACATTTAGTTATACCGTTTGTTGCCAATAGTAGTTGGGAGCAAGGAGAATTCTCAAAGGTAGCAATGTCACAGTCACGCACTAGAGTTTTATCACTTCAACAATGTTCTTCGAGTCAATCGAAGCAATTGAGTAGAGTGATTGTCTTGGCTGGGTGTTCGGTGTTTGGGTTGAGATCGAATTTGGTGGGAAGTACCTAGGAGTTTACTTGCTCGTTAATGTTGCCAGACCGGCTGATTCTATGGACTAATCAATCTTCTATACTGTTAGAGCGTTGCTAGGTCAGATGAGTGTGATGGAATCAGCAGCGGTAGGTGATAGCATGGAGTCACAGGCTTTGAGGTTGGAGGTGCAGACAAAAAAAGGCAATTTAGAGCTAGTGGAGTCATCGCTGATACTAAATTTGGGCTCGGATTTGCCTTGTGCTGAATGGGCTGGGTTGGGGAAAGTCTTATGTTGTGTACACCTTTAAACATAGTAGATCCATTTTTGCAAGACAATGCTACTAGAATTTTGGAGATGATGAAGGCAAATTGGAGGCATCTCGATGGGTTAAATATAGAATCTGCGGGTTCAGTAAATTGGTTGAGTTATCTATGGATAGACATGAGCAGCTATGTATTACTTTGTTAGTAAAATATGAGCAGGAATTGGAGGCAACTAAGGTGATGAAAAGGGGACTGTTAAGTTCTAAGGAATTAGGAACTAATGTATTAGAACTTTATTTTTTAATGTTGGCAAACCATGATCAAAACTTTTTAGTCTTGTTTAGACTTGCTCAAAGTATGTTTAAGTGTAAAGTTGGAATCAAGTGTTCTGCAGGATTTACTGTGTAAATCTGCCTGGCTCGATCGATGGAAGCTCATGCAGATTGTTTTTCTGCAGAATTTTCCAACTCAGCCCAAGCCCATTTGACATGTAGGGTTTTATGTTTTGCCCTAGGTATAAAAGGGTAAACCTTAGCCATGTTTTGATGTTGCTCTTTATGCTATGTGTGTGAATCTTTTGTGAGATCTAGAGGTGTTTGCCTTCACACATACTTAGGGTTATCAAGGATCAAGACTATGTCAAGAAGTTGGTGATCGTTTTAGTTGCAGATTCAAGAGCTTAAAGATATACAAGCAGGAGTGCCTGTGCTTACTGTGAATCCAAGAAAGAAGTAGTCTGTGGACTCAGAGCTGTCACGTGGTCGTGGTAGCAAGTTTCCTACTCGAGGTAGCAATAGGATATTAGTGGTCTAAGTCACTATTGTGTAAACTTCAATTCTTTCATAGTGGATTTGGTTTACCTTGAGGATAACTAGGTTAAATCCTCCCTAGGCTTTTTACCGGTTTGATTTTTCTGGGTCATCATGTTCTTGTGTTCTTTATTTTCTGCACTTTACATTGATATGATATATTTGTGTTAACCTAGATCTGATAATTTGACTAAATAATCGCTTGGCTAATTAACTAGTTTAATCTAGTTGTGTTTTAAGGGGTCTAAAAATGTACAAGGACAACATAATCCAAGGTACACACAAATACTTACCCAAAAACTGCTCTAAGTCATTTTTCTCTCTACATCACTCTCTTCCTTTCTGACTTAAGCATCAGAGTGTTTTTAGCAAACACCACACCAGTGTATTGCACTTCTTTCTCAAGTTTTCTTGTAGGCTTTGACCGGAGACATGACCCACCGCGGGATCGTCCATCCAGTGAGACGAGGTCCTCAACTTGGTGATTTTTTGCATCATCAGTTTGGCACCATCTGTGAGGAACACTGATCATTCAAAGCCATCTTCCCTAAGTGACAAAAGAGAACCTCGTAGCATAGAACATCCGACTGACATGTGTTTTAAGAATATAAAGAACATACAATTCAACCTTTAGATTTTCAAAATATGTAGTCGTGTTAATTTTTCTCGTAAGAGTTATAGTTTTAATCTACAACTAAGTTTGTAACAAAACTTTAGTTCTTTTAGTAATATATTAAGCCCTTACAAAAAAAAAAAAAAAAAAAAAAAAAAAAAAAAAAAAAAATCCCAAGAAAATCCCAAGAAAATCAAACTAAATTTTGAAAGAAAAGTACCCTGTAGCATTGATAATGAGACTATCATGTAATGATTTCAAAATTTATTTAAAAAAAAAAAAAAAAAAACTCATAGACAAAAATGGTAAGACTATGTATTTGTTTTGTTTTTGTTTTTGTTTTTGTTTTTTTTTTTTTTTTTTGAAGAATATTTTGTATGAGTCACTGTGGAAAAAATTTCTAGAGCCGCCTTTGAGGACTGCCCTATCTAATCTCCATCTCCAAGTCTTCAAGATTTTATATTATGCTGATCATTCAGAGGACTCCAACACACCGCACGTTACTCTGCTCAGACCTCAGATCTTTTCCACAGATTATTCGAAGTCAATTTCAAAACTGTAAGTTTGTCTCCGTTAGCATACTACTCATCGTAGTCCACATAAAAGAAGAGGGTCCCAACATTTGTTTTAGGCTGATTATTCTACATAGGATTGAACTGTCTAATAATCTCCAAGTCTTCAAGATTTATTTTATGCTGATTATTCTGCGGAGGACTCTCCAACACGCGTTATTCTGCTAATATCTTTTTCACAATTATTCGAAGATAATTTCAAAACTCTAAGCTTTTCTCCGTTAGTTTACATCAAATGAGGGTCCCAACATTTATTTACGCTGATTATTCAATATAGGATAGCAGAAAATACTTGGCTGATGGAGCTCACCCTCTTTGTGAGAGCCTGGAACACTGCCCCTGGACCACCTAAAAAATCCCCTAAAACAGCACTGTCTAATCTCCAAGGTCAAGTAAACCGTGATTGTCCGCCAAAGAAAAGGCAAAGTAAACCATTCTAAACACCTTTTCCACAAGTGGAGAAGGAATATTTATTTAATAAAAAAAAAAACTCATACACAAAAATGGTAAGACTATGTATTTGTTTTGTTTTTGTTTTTGTTTTTTTTTTTTTTTTTGAAGAATATTTTGTATGATTCACTGTGGAAAAAATTTCTAGAGCCGCCTTTGAGGACTGCCCTATCTAATCTCCATCTCCAAGTCTTCAAGATTTTATATTATGCTGATCATTCAGAGGACTCCAACACACCGCACGTTACTCTGCTCAGACCTCAGATCTTTTCCACAGATTATTCGAAGTCAATTTCAAAACTGTAAGTTTGTCTCCGTTAGCATACTACTCATCGTAGTCCACATAAAAGAAGAGGGTCCCAACATTTGTTTTAGGCTGATTATTCTACATAGGATTGAACTGTCTAATAATCTCCAAGTCTTCAAGATTTATTTTATGCTGATTATTCTGCGGAGGACTCTAAGTCTCCAACACGCGTTATTCTGCTAATATCTTTTTCACAATTATTCGAAGATAATTTCAAAACTCTAAGCTTTTCTCCGTTAGTTTACATCAAATGAGGGTCCCAACATTTATTTACGCTGATTATTCAATATAGGATAGCTGAAAATACTTGGCTGATGGAGCTCACCCTCTTTGTGAGAGCCTGGAACACTGCCCCTGGACCACCTAAAAAATCCCCTAAAACAGCACTGTCTAATCTCCAAGGTCAAGTAAACCGTGATTGTCCGCCAAAGAAAAGGCAAAGTAAACCATTCTAAACACCTTTTCCACAAGTGGAGAAGGAATATTTATTTAATAAAAAAAAAAACTCATACACAAAAATGGTAAGACTATGTATTTGTTTTGTTTTTGTTTTTGTTTTTTTTTTTTTTTTTGAAGAATATTTTGTATGATTCACTGTGGAAAAAATTTCTAGAGCCGCCTTTGAGGACTGCCCTATCTAATCTCCATCTCCAAGTCTTCAAGATTTTATATTATGCTGATCATTCAGAGGACTCCAACACACCGCACGTTACTCTGCTCAGACCTCAGATCTTTTCCACAGATTATTCGAAGTCAATTTCAAAACTGTAAGTTTGTCTCCGTTAGCATACTACTCATCGTAGTCCACATAAAAGAAGAGGGTCCCAACATTTGTTTTAGGCTGATTATTCTACATAGGATTGAACTGTCTAATAATCTCCAAGTCTTCAAGATTTATTTTATGCTGATTATTCTGCGGAGGACTCTAAGTCTCCAACACGCGTTATTCTGCTAATATCTTTTTCACAATTATTCGAAGATAATTTCAAAACTCTAAGCTTTTCTCCGTTAGTTTACATCAAATGAGGGACCCAACATTTATTTTACGCTGATTATTCAATATAGGATAGCTGAAAATACTTGGCTGATGGAGCTCACCCTCTTTGTGAGAGCCTGGAACACTGCCCCTGGACCACCTAAAAAATCCCCTAAAACAGCACTGTCTAATCTCCAAGGTCAAGTAAACCGTGATTGTCCGCCAAAGAAAAGGCAAAGTAAACCATTCTAGACACCTTTTCCACAAGTGGAGAAGGAATATTTTTCCATTTATGAAAAACAAAATATAATCAACGAAAATTGATTACCTGAGACATCCAAATCTTACACCTATAGATGGTGTGCAAGAACTTAATGGGGGTAGCTTAGTGCCATACAACCAATATGTACGTGCGACCCAAAATGAGTCTACTGCACATTCAAAGGACTAGTTACGAAAAAAGAGTCCATCCAAAGTGAACTGGTGACTTCGGCATTTGTCAAATAGTTTATACACAATACCCAATTGCATATCAGATGCTCTTATACTAGAATTTTGTGAAACAGTTCTTGTTAAGTTGGATGTTGCGATCAAACAAACACACAAGCTTTCTAAACAATCAGACAGAAAATTTACAAAAGAGAAACATATATAAACTCGAGATCCAAGTAAATAGAAGCATGTTAATGACAAAGATCGAAAAATTTAATTACCCAGAAAAGAAACAGAAAATTTCATAGAAGAATCGAAGAGAGAGAGAGAGAGCAAGAGAGAGAGAGAGAGCTACCTAATATGGTAGGAAAAGCGAGGTGGGTTTTCCTTGGCTGTATGAAACCACCGGTGTTGAGAAATTTAGACCCCAGTTGATAGAATTAACAAGTTTTAAAACCAAGTTGTTAATTAGATTTATTATGAATAAACCTTGTTAAAACAAACAAACATCAATATCATGCACAGCGAAATAGTAAATAAGACAGAATATAATGACCCAAGAAAACCAATGAAACAAACTAGTTTCATAGTAAAAAACCTGGGAGGAAACCTTCCCGGAATCAATCCACTATAATAAAGAGAAGTTTCAGATCTAGTACAAAACCTTTGTCTCTAAACTCTACAATCCCCGTAGAGTAAAAACCTTCTATCGCTTCAGAATCTCTAAACTCTTCAATATATGAACGCCACCCTTTTACATGGATCCTAGTACGCGACTAACCAATGATGCACGGCTCCCAGTACATGATTAACTCCAGCAACTTGAAGATGTTGTTGGCTGCAAAACTCTTCACTTCATCAACAATGAAGATCAAAAAGCACTTGGTTACAAAACCCTAAAGCGTAAAGATGCAGTAACTTCTTTTAGAGAGAATAATGCACTCGGTCACTTTTTGCATGTGTTCTCCATGTATTCTCTTATGTGACGGCCTTTAAAATAAGCCTTATATATGTCTAGGGTTATGAGAAAAGAAACCTTACAGATACATGTCAACATGGGCCGAAAATTAGATCTAAAAATTCTGATTTCCTAATCCTCGATAGATACAGCTGTCGACCTATTTGTCAAGACCTCGATAGATATATCTATTGAGCTATCTATCAGGAATCTGTCCAACTTTAATGAACATCTTTTCTTCACTTGTTTCTTGGTCCAATCTTCATGACTTTAATACTTGGCTTGATCAATATGTTTTTTGGAGTACTAAACACATCCTAGATCTACCCAATTACAAGTAAACTGCATTTTGTCAAAGGATTAGCCAATTTACAATAACATATGTTCTAACAAGTTCCACATATGTCCTAACAACTGGCCTCCTTCTTCTTTTGCATAAATTTATTCAGTCTTGGTTAAATCTCCCCAAAGACGAACACAATTTCCCCAATTTTTTGTTTGGCACCAGTTTTAAAAACACCAATCGAAGTCACAGAGCCATGTGATATTGCCAAAAATTTAACTCTTTTTTTCCGCTTTATTTTTTTTGGAGGGGGGGGGGGGGGTGGTACATGGTTTTGTTCCCAATATTTTGGGTCACATTTTTTAACTTGCAATCAATTTGGTTCTTACCGTTAACTCAATAACGAAAAATGTTTACGTGGCTAATGGATTGCACAATTGGCACATTAGATACTTATTTGGCTACTAAAATAATAATAAACAATTAATTTAATGTTTAAAAATTTCCAAATCAGATGTAAATAAAAATAATAATAAATTTAATTTAATTTAGCCAAATATTTTTAAGAAGAATTTTTTTGTGTATTTCAATTCTTAATCTCATATTTCTTTTCTCTCTAATTTAATTTCTCAAATTCTTCCTAAAATTCATTTGAGAAACTAAACTAATTATTTTTTGTTTTAATTTTTTTTTTTTTCATTTAGATTGAACATGGCATTTTTTAGATGTCAAATTAATTTTTTATTATTATTTTAGTAGCCAGATAAGCATCTAATGTGCTAACTATGCAATCTGTTAGCCACGTAAACATTTTTTGTTACTGAGTTAATAGTAGAGACCAAGTTGACTGCAAATTAAAAATAATATGGAACAAATTGACTACTACTAAAATGTAGGGATCAAATTAAATATGACTCCAAAGTGGAGGGACCAAAATGGTGTTTTCACCTTTTTTTTTAAGTGAAAAATGAAAATAGTAAATGATACTTATAAGTGTTTAGTCCCAAACCTTCTTAAAATGATTCCATTAGTTTCTAACATTGTATAATTGATACAATATATTAGATTTTATAAATCAAGCTACTTATATTTGTTATTTGAAAGTATTTTAAATTTTGTATGTTTTTTTTTTTTAACGAAACGTTATATATTTTACATTCAATTATTATATAAGTTGAGATATTTTGTAAATAATGTAATGTGTGATTAGAATTTTTTTCTAATACTTCTTACAAATAGTTTATCATCTATACGTCTTGAATGACTAAAGAGTTTAATAATATAAGAAAAATGTAATTTTATTAAGAACTTACTAACATTACACTAAGAAAGTAACATAATTGTCAATGAAGCAACCAATCTTTCTACATAAACCTCTTTTTTGAAAGCATAACCAAAGTAGACTAAGATGGGCTGAAATGGACCAAATTATACGAAACTGGACCAAATTGAACCAAATGAACCAAACCCGATCGAAGAGGACCAAACTGGACCAAACTGAACTTAATGGATTAAAGTGGACCAAATTTGATGTAACTAGACTGAAATGCTTTGCTAATGTGGCTCAATATATAGGAGTATAAAAATAATAAATGTTACACTTCAACTTTTAGGTATTATACATAGATGCTTTGAGAACAAAACAACCCGTGTGGGTCCCGCCACTTTCCATCTAGTATGTTTTAAATCATTAGTTTTGTTATCGTATAATTGGTTTAACCGGTACTTAATTCACAATTTTGTTGCATAATCAACTTTGGTGGGATCTAAATCAGATTTCTCACAGCCTTTTAGGCAAGGGAGAAGTGAAGTTTCTAGAGCGGGATTCTCTTGCTTGTGTGAGCTTGCTTGAGCAGGCTATATGCAAGCAAGAGGTAAAATCTCTAGTTCGGATAATTCTAAGCTTCTCTCATGACAGCTTTTTTGGACCAATCAACCTAGTTCTCCAGTTATCAATTACATTGTTACGAATATTTGCCCGATTTAAACCTTAACATAAGAGAAGGTAATAACATGAGTAATACTATAACTTTTCATAGCAAGTATATAGTTGCAGCTGGTAACACTCAGATTTATGGGTACTGTATGTGTAGGTACATATATGTTTTTTTTTTTTTTTAATTTATTTTTTATGAAGTAGGTACATATATGTTTTGGTTTGCTATTTTGGAATGCATTATAGATTTTGAAATGTAAAATAGCGATTTATAGGATCTATACTAATGACCCTAGGCATTTGTTTTAGAAACTTTAAATTTTGATGGAGAAAATAAAAAATAAATTGCATGAAATAAAAAATAAATAAAAATAAAAAATAAAGTTGTAACAAACTGAAATAAAAAATAATTAAAATTAAAAATTAAAAAAAAAATTGCATGAAACTCAAGTTCCATGCAAATTTTTTTTTTTTTTTTTTTTAAGTTTGATCGCCTAATACCTATAATTACGTTCAGGGAGCCCTATAGTGGCGTTTTAAATGGAACTCAAGCTCCATGAACTAAAGTTCCATGCAATTTTTTTTTTTTTTTTTATTTTTTTTTTTTTAAGTTTGATCGCCCCATACTTATAGCTGTGTTCAAGGAGCCTTATAGTGGCGTTTTAAATGGAACTCGAGCTCTATGAACTCGAGTTCCATGTTTTTTTTTTTTTTTTTTTTTTTTTTTTTTTCTTTTTTTAAGTTTGATCGCTCCACACCTATAGCTGCGTTCAAGGAGCCCTATAGTGGCGTTTTAAATGGAACTTGAGCTCCATGAACTCGAGTTCCATGCATTTTTTTTTTTTTTTAATGTTCGATATGTGCGTAAAACACCCTTGAATGTTTAGACCCCAAATTACAAATTATCAATTCAGGCTTATAATCAAACAATTAATGTGCGGAACTTAAACATAAGCCAATCACAAAAATGACGAAAAATCTAAGCCAATTATAATCACATCCATAGCAGAAAATAAACGACAAAGATAAAGGAAGAGAGATGCAAACACAAGGACAACACGCGATGTGTTATCGAAGAGGAAACCGAAGCCCTCGACGTAAAACCTCTTCGCCGCCCTCCGAGCGGTCAATAATCCACTAGAAAATGTAGTTGGGATACATGAACAGCAATAGACCCTCTAAGCCTAATCTACCCAAGTACCTAAGCTCTCCAATCTTCTTGCTCCAACGAGGTTGCGCCGAACCTTTTTCTTTTCTAGCTTAACGGATTCCGCTATAGCCCATAGCATCAACCAATAACCATTGGTCCCTTCCAAACTACCTCCCTTAGCACCAAAAGACCTTCTCACAGACGTTGGTGTGGTGAGTAAAGGATTTTGTCAAGAGCCTCTCAAGGATATATCAATGGAGAGGAAGAGAGTAGAGGAATTTGAGGAGTCTCTTAGTGAAGATTGGGGATGAGGCGATCTTATTTTTCTCTAGGGTTTTTCTCTCAAAATTCTCTCTGGAAGCTCTCTACATTTCGTGGGTATAAGGGTCTATATATAGTGGTGTGTGTTTGGAATACAAAGAGACAGTTTTTGCCAAACAGGGCAAGTTGGCGGCTTGGCCTCGTGACTGGTCCAAGTCGCGAGCTAACGGCCTGGCTAGCCTGGGGCTTTTGTCCTGTAGTGCGACAGCTGGCGTGACCCTTCACCTCCCTGCATGCTTTTCACGTGTGCAGCATTTGGCGGCTTGCCAATTGCGAGTCAGTTGCGAGTCCTAGCCGCGAGTCCCTGCTTCTTTGCACATTGTTGAGCAATTCTTCACACTCTCTTCACACACTACCCTTACATGAATCCCACCTAAATACAGGGTTACTAAGTGCTAAATTACAAGCAAATTGGCACGAAATAAAGCCAACAAGATGGTTGATACAATTCAACCTTACAATCTTCCCCTTTGGCTATTCTGTGACAAAACCCTATAACAAACTCTAGACTTAACGCGTGAGTTGGGAACAGTTGGAAAACTCACTCACACCTAACTCTAGAATCTGTGAAGCTTTTGAACCATAGAAACAAGTAACTCCTGAAACACAACAACACAGTAATATCATTGTATGCAGAAAAACTTGAAGTGCAAATGGATCAAGCATAAAGTGATCAAGCACAATGGAATAAAACAATAGACCAAGGCTAGACCAAAACAAGCAATCACTATACAATAGTGATCACAATGCTCATTCTCACTTGGAATGAACATCTGGACATTCAAGCAGATAAACACAAAGCAAATCACTTGAATGACCAACACTCAACCAATGCACAGTACATGAAGTATATGCATCTAGGAATAAAATCCTACAAGGGCACAAGAGTGACATTTAGTTAGAAGTACTGATTTAACAAAGCATAAAGGCTACATAAAGTAAGGTACAAACCATAAAGCCTACAAATATGCATAGAAACAAACCCTTAAAGCTTACAAAAGCAACATGGGTACAAAACAAATTAAGAACCTTAAAAACCTACAAAGGTAACAGGTACAAACAAAAACAAACTGAATAACTACAGAAAAATATAAATAAATGCCACCAAAGTTTCAAAACTATCCAAGAGTGAGTTATGAGTTTTAGCCAAACAATAACTAAAACCTCAGTGTATCAAAACTATAATAGCAACAGTTAACCAAAACACAGTATAAGAGTTATAAACAAAACAGCATGTGATAATGAAAGCTCCCCCTCAGAACAAGCACTCTCCCTCAAGTGTAACCCAAAAATTCTCCCCTTTTTTGATTGGAATGGCCAAAGGGTCACTACTCCTGGTTGGTGTGAATGCTGTCAAATTTAGTTGAAAGTACATCAAGCTGATCCTGCATTGCTGTCATTCTTTCAGTATGCTGATTTTGAACCTCTCTAAGTCCATCAAGCCTCTCCGGGATGATCTGAAATGCATCAGGAGGTACAGCTAATGAAGTAGAAGCCCTGCTCCTCTTGGCTCTGCTTCTGGGTGTGGAAGTTTGTCCTGTAGCCTCTGCTTCAGTGTCCATAGGATCACCTTCTCCTTGGTCACCTTCCTCTTCATCTCCTGGAAGACGAACTTGTATCCTTGTGAGGGTGAATTTGTTTATGGCTGCTAAAGGAGTCATGGGACTGATATCTTGAGGGATTGTAACACCCTTTGCTCTGAAAATCCTCATAAGAAGACTAGGGAAGATCAGCTTGGGCCTTGAGGTGGTTCTAGTCTCATCCACAAGTGTGTCATATATGTAAGAACATATATCAATGAAGGTTTTCTCCTTGAGCTCCATGAGGAAGATAGCTTTGGCATTAGTAAGGGTGGTCATCTTTCTTATAGGATATAGATTGAATATCATGATTGTGGTTAGACATCTCATGTCAACTGGGAAGGCATTAGTGTTGAGGCATCTTCCTTCTTTAACACCACCACCTGGTCTGGACAGTGTCGAGAGAGAGCATTTTGTCCTTGTAATTAGTGAATTCATAATCCTCCAAACCCTCGAGCCCTAGAACCTTATCAATGTCATGAGCATCTAAGGTGAACTCACGACCTCTGACCCAGCAGTTCAACTCATCCTACCTTATGCTCACATTCACATAGAATTCTCTAATTAGAGGCTCACATACAAGAGGTAGGTCACTCAACAATTTTTCCCAACCTCTACCCTCAAAACAACTTGGAATAAAGGTGTCCTTTAAATCCCTTAAATCAACAAATCTTTCTTGAATGATGGTTCCCTTCAAGAAATAGTCCCTATATCTCTCAAAGTGATGAACTGACCTAAATAGGTTAGGGTCCATTTTCAGCCTTTTATCAAATTTCTTAGCAAGAGTCTTTTTCTTTGTAGGAGATGGGGCTATCTGTAAACACACAGAAAAGGCCACAACAAGGCATAGCATAATGGATAAAAAAAAATTAGCAACAATTTAAACAACCCAGAGTTCTAAAGAACGCAAACCCAACCACAATTTTCAACAAGTAATAATCAGATGAACAGAAGTAGTGAAAACTAGATCACCCAAATCAAGACATATGACAATGAGATATGACAACATGAGAATGAGATGAACAAACCAACTCAGAGCAGACAATAATCACAATGCAGAAGAAAACAAACTATTTTAAAAAATACCCAAATAGAACTGGTCAGCACCCAGTAAACCCGAACCACACACAATATGGGTAAGAGAAATACCTAATCAACACGACTAATAGACGAAACATGATATCACACATGTAGAATACTATAAACCCAGTAAAGCCAAGACAAGAACATCAAAACTCAACACTCACAAATCCAAACCATGTTCGAACCCATTAAATCTTAAGAACTCAAAAACACTTCACAAAACAAGAAAAAATTGCTCAAATCAAGTATAATGAAGTGAGATAGAGAAAACCCATACCTTTTTCTTGTTGCTTGATGAAGACATGGTGCAAAAATTGAAGCTTTTTCAGAGAGACACGGAGTGTTTGAGAGAGAGAAATGAGGGAGATAATGAACAGTCACAAAAAACTGTCTTTAAAACGCAAAACACGCGTTTTTCGCGAGTGGATTAAGTTGCCAGTCAGTCGCCAGGGTATGGTGAGAAAAGGATTTGGTCAATGACCTCTCAAGGATGTATCAATGGAGAGGAAGAGAGTAGAGGAATTTGTAGAGTCTTTTAGATGAAGATTGGGGATGAGGCAATCTTGTTTTGCTCCAGGGTTTCTCTCACAAAATTCTCGCTGGAAGCTCTCTTAATTTAGTGGGTATAAGGGTCTATATATAGTGGTGTGTGTTTGGAATACGAAGAGACAGTTTTTGCCAAACAGGGCTGGTTGGCGGCTTGACCTCGCGGCTTGTCCAAATCGCGAGTTCAAATCGCGAAGTAACGGTCTAGCCAGCCTGAGACTTTTGTCCTGTAGTGCGACAGCTGGCGCGACCCTTCAGCTCCCTTGTGTGCATCTCACGTGCCAGCATTTGGCGGCTTGCCAGTCGCGAGTCAGCCGCGAGTCCTAGCCGCGAAACTCTGCCTTCCCGCACATACTTGAGCTTTTCTTCACATCTTCTCACACACTATCCTTACAATGATCCCACCTAAATACGGGGTTACTAAGTGCTTAAATTACAAGCAACTTAGCACAGAATAATGCCAACAAGATGGTTGATAAATTTCAACCTTACACAATTGAATCAAGCCAACTTACATCCAGCCAGGCATGCATTCAAGAGAAGACCAACCCAATTAAATTTAAGTCCAATTGGAGCAAGGAATCAAAGGAAATTTGCATCAAATCCAAGTCCAATTCAGATTAGGATTCCAGCCTGCACATCAGTGAGTATTTTTGGCATAACTTTCTGCTCAGACATCCAATTGAGATGATTCAAGTTGGGATGGAAAGTTAACTTAAATGGCTGCAACTTTATAGTTTACTAAAAGTCCAAATTCTGACGTTAAATGGGCCGAAATCTTCACTTAACTGAACCCTAAAAATTTGGGATTTTCTCCAAACGGGAATTCAACTTGTAATAGGAATCCTTGACCTATTTAAAGACTCTATAGGGAAAAATTCAGGGGTGAAGGCTAGTGTTAGGGCTGAGGGCTGAACATAGAGAGCGCGGCTACCTCTTTGGTTTTCTTCCATGACAGTTAGTTTTAATTAATTTTTTCTAGTTTAATGTTTAGTATTTTATTTTTGTGTTTTCTTTCAATTATTATGAGTAGTTAAATTTATAATTGGGGTTGAGGGTGAAACCTTGTTAAGGATTATCAGTAATATTTATGTGATTTGATTTTTCCCACAATAGTTGTTCTTTAATGATTTAAATTGTTCTTGCTTCATATCAATTGATTAAGATGAGATTCTAGATATGAGTTCAATCATGTTTTTCTCATGATTTAGGATTTGTCTTAATTAATTGAATGCTTGGTTTATTAATTCTTGATTATAAAATTGGATATCGTTTGTGATTTGTCTGTCAATGGATACAATTTATTATTTGATTTTTAGAATTTGATATATCTTGTGATTTATTTGGCTACAGATACAATTGATGATTTGATTTTATACTTAAGAAGCGAAGAAGAACATGCTTTTGATTTTTAAAATAAGGATTTTAATGAGAATATTTTTCATGATAGCAAGATTGATTTCTAGATTATCATGTGGTTGGGAAAAATTAATGATCATAAATATATGTTGATATGACTTACAAGGCGGATTCCAAAACCTTAATTCCTTTCTCTTGATTGTTTACATCTTTTTATTGCTTTATATCTTTTGCTTAGTTTAACTATTTGCTTAATTTATTATTTGCTTAGTGTTTTTTAGTCACAAAAAAACCAATTTTTATTAAACTAGATTAGGATTAATTTGGTTAAGATTTGATTTAATTTTCCTACATTCATTCAAGTCCCTGTGGGTTCAACCTCATTCTTGTCAAACTATATTTCGGTATAGTTCGTACACTTGCGAGTACTTTAAAATTTCACAACATATACACTAATTGAACTTTTAGAAACAAAGAAGGCAAAATGAAATTTCAAGCATGCACTTTGGAAATTCACAGAGAAATGCACCCAAACTTTTTATTTGTGAAGAATTTTGTTACAGGTGAGCGTGACATTTCCCCCCATCAAGTCTCACAATTTCTATTATTACAAGCTTTTCACGTTGATATACCAAAACACACACACTATTACACTTCTTAGTTAATTTCCAAACTTTTTTATTTTTTTTGAGAAAATATTAATTTCCAAACTTCATTACATCAATGAACACAAACTAATTAAGACACTCAGCTATAAATTTCTAGTCTTATTTTCTCTATTTAATTAACAGAGACACATTTATAGAGTTTAGAAATTACTCTTTCCGAAGATCACAGAATTCACAAATAAGCCATCGTAATATGTTTCCCCGGAAACATATTACTAACTTATTTCGGAAGGCAGGTTGCCACGCGGGGTCGGAGGGAAACATATTACTAACTTATTTCGGAAGGCAGGTTGCCACGCGGGGTCGGAGAGCTCCTGGGAATTATGCATTATATAGTTATTTTCATATTGGTTCTTTATTTTTCTTTTTCCTTTTTTTTTTTTTAATTTTGGCCCTTAAATTTGATTTTGTTTATATACCCTATTTTCTATTTTTGTTAGTAAATTTTTTCCATCGCCATAAAAATGACATCCCCTAAGACACGTAAATCATCCATATAAATCCATTTATGCTAATAATTTGACAATCAAATACCACATAAGTACTGTATATTAAGACACATTACATATATAAGTCTATTTCTATTAATATTTTGACCATTAAGGGCCAAATAAGTATTTTTATTTAAGAGATGTCTCTCATACCACCGCGTACCCTTGGCATAATGGTCACTTCATAAATATAAGTGTTTGTGGAGTATGGGGGGCAAAACCCGGAGTTCAAGTCTCTAGAAAAGAGTTTCACACACATATACACTTAGATTAGGCTAGAATCAAAATTTTATCTTGTAAAAAAAAAAAAAAAAAGACGTCACCCATATAATCACCAAATTACTAATGAAAATCAACAACAAGGTCAATATGAAAATAGAATCAACATAAATGGCCAAAATGAATATTTTGAAATATAAAAAGTCAAAATAATTTTTTTTATACAAAATATAAATTCTATTCTAGTCTAATTTAAGTGTATATGTGTATGAAACTCCATTCTAAAAACTTGAACTCCAACCCTTGCTCCTCATACCCCACAGGCTATGTTTGTAGAGTGACCACTGCATCAAAACTAGTCGTTGTTGTTGCTTGTGTTAGATATCTCAATGACCATGGTATTGGCCGCTACGGTCTCGTGAAATTGGCGGGGGATGCCTTGCAGCTTTGATTTGAACAAAAATATTTCGCAGGCTTCTCTT
The DNA here is from genome assembly GCA_019022515.1 of Quercus aquifolioides. Lineage (NCBI taxonomy): Eukaryota > Viridiplantae > Streptophyta > Magnoliopsida > Fagales > Fagaceae > Quercus > Quercus aquifolioides. The sequence continues at coordinate 25,894,965 of CM032335.1, read as the reverse complement.
CTTCTCTGCAAACATAACAAGAAATTGTATAAATCTAAAACCTATACATAAATAAAACCTCTAATTTAAAATCTGATATACACTCTAATTAAAGAGGACATGAATTAAGGAATTCACTGGCGCGGCAGCCACCGTTGTGGATAAGAGAAGCAACAAGAGAAGCATCAGGATTATGATATTCCTCGTGGAAGCTTTCTTAGCATCCATTTTTTGCTGGAAGATGCACCAATTAACACTTCAAATGCTCTTTATTTATGTTTTTTTTTTTTTTTTTTTGACAAACAATGCTCTTTATTTATGTGATATATCATATATACACTTCAAAAAGCATACCACTGTGTATTATTAAAAATAAGAAATACCAAAAAATTTCCCCTCCTCTTGCTAGGAGCTTTTCTTCTCATGGGAGGTGAGCGTTTTCTTATCTACCTAAACAGCCAAATATCCTTTCACCAACAAAACCCAGCCACCTTCGTGGTGGATTTTGTACTCGGCTCAAATGGACCCAGAAGTCATAGAAAGACTGAAACGTATCAATTTAACAGCGGAAGAGGGGAAGTTATCAAAGTTCGCCCAAGCCAGCGTGAGCAGATCCTTGAAGAGTACTCCATCAGTATTCTGGGGAAATTCCATACAACTCGACCTTACAACAAACGGGCAGCGAAGACTTTCCTACGATCGGCATGGAAGTTTGGACAAGACTTAAAAATTGTTGAGGTGGGTGATGGGTTGTTCCAGTTCAAATTTTCCATAGAAAGCCAGCTACTATGGGTGGTAAACAATGGACCGTGGAGCTTCGATAGCCATCTGCTTTTACTCCAAAGGTGGGAGAGAGGCATGATAGCAAATTCGGTGACTTTCACGCATCTACCAATATGGGTGCAAGAATGGGGATTACCTTTTGACTTGTCCAGTGAAGAGGTTGGCACTGATATTGGCAAAGTTTTGGGGCGTGTGGTTGACGTAGACTCAAAAGCGATAGCCTCGGATCAGGCTCGCTTTCTCCGAATCCGAGTTGAGATTCCGTTGGATAAACCCATCCATAGAGGCAGCAAAATTCAAGGTCCGGAAGGTGACATGGTGTGGATAGCCTTCAAATATGAGAGATTGATTGAATTATGTTTCAACTGCGGTAGGTTGGGCCATGAAGCGAAATATTGTGGCGACCCTAAGGATGTGGAAGGCAACGGAAACCAGTATGGAGATAGGCTCAAAGAAGGGTATCGAAAGCAAAATAATGGAGAGAGCCAATACCACTACAGCCCACCACGACGGAATGCGGAGGCGAACTCAGAAACACGGTCCACGGCTTTTGTAGAATCTGAACAACCACCAGCGAAGCCAAGCCCTCAGCACCGAAAGACAAATCCCGCAATTTCAGGGACCATTATGGTAACGCATATGTCACATGTGAGTATCAAGGACATAACAGATATGGGAGTATCTATTCCAAATAAAGCTGGCTCTGAAATAGCAGCTCCCACGCATAACGTGCACACTAATTGTGGAAAGTTAATGTCCCACATGGCACCAACTTATGGCTTGTTTGGAAGTTTAGAGAGGGAGGAGAGTAGAGGGGAGTAGAGGGGAGGGGAGTAGTGGAGAGGAGAGTAGAGGAGAATGAATCCCCTCCACCTTGTTTGGATGTTTTTAAAATTAGTAAGGGGGAAGGGAGTAATTAGTCCTTCCCCTTGTGTAATTTTGTTAATATAATAAGGGTAAATTAGGTAATTTACTTGGTCAATAGTTTATATAATCTACTCCCCCTCCAAATCTCTCCAATTTGGGGGAATTAAAAATGGGAGGCTAGAGGGAGTTGAAACCCCTCCAAACTCCTCCAAACCCCTCCCCCTCCTTCCTTAAAAAATTTCCAAACAATGTAATTAAATTACTCTCCCTCCCTCTACTCTACTCCCCCTCCTTTTTTAAACATCCAAACAAGCCATTAGGGTAAGTTGGTCAGTTTACCAATCTTGTACGTAGTGGAGAAAGAGCCAAACTCTAGATATGTATCAGAAACACAGAAGCAACAAACACTAAACCCCAAACCCAAGCTGAAAGCACAGGAAACCAAAAAATGAGTAACATGGAAAAATATTGAATGAAATACAACCTCTATGGTTGAAGATCCAAATGGTGGGGAGAGTGTAGGAATGAAATGAAGGCATAAAGAAAATGATGAAGATGACACAACTGAAATCATTGGGGCAATTAAAAGACAAAAGCCTCTAGAGGACAGCACTGATTTACTTTCAACGGTGGTGGTTGTTAATCAACCCCGCCGAGCACAATGACTATCCTAAGATGGAACTACCGGGGGCTTGGGAACCAATGTGCAGTGAAGGTTCTCTCTTATTTAGTGAGGGAAAAAGCTCCCAAAATTTTGTTTCTTATGGAGTAAAAAAGAACGGTGGAAGTGGTGAGACGTATTCAAGCAGACTTACCATACGATGCAATGCTAGCAGTCCCTTGCCTAGGGAGAAAGGGGGGTTTAGTGATGCTATGGAAAGAAGCAAAAGTGAATTTGCATATATACCCAGAATCATATTGATGCTCTTGTACTCACAAACCCAATGAAGTCGTGGAGAATTACAAGTTTCTATGGTAGACCGGAGGAACATCTCAGGCATGAGACTTGGGATTTATTGAGGCACTTGCAGACTAGAAACTCCTACCCATGGGTGTGTATCGGGGTTTACAATTAAATTTTGGTCTCAGAGGAGAAGCAAGGCAAACTACCAAAAGCCCAATACCTTATGCAAGAGTTTAGAAGTGTGCTACTTCACTGTGGTTTAATTGATTTGGGTTTCATGGGGAACCGATTTACATGGAATAATGGCAGGGAGGGAGACACATATGTACAACTAAGGTTGGACCGGGCTTGTGCAACACTAGAATGGCGAGAATTATTCCCTTAAGCATAGGTTTGTCATCTTCCAGCCTCATATTCAGACCATATGCCCATACTACTAACAACGCAGGGGCGACAACCACCAAGAATGAAACGAGTGCCAAAGCGGTTAGAGGAGAAATGAGCAGCCCATCTGAAGTGTGGAACGGTTATTAGAGCAGCCTGGACTAATGTGGTCTCCATGGGCAGCCCAATGTATAATCTGTTTGAAAAAATAAAAAGTTGCCTTGTAGCATTGGTGGGGTGGAGCAGAAGTGTGTTTGGGAACTCAAGGGCAATTTTGGAAGGAAAACATAGGGAGTTGGAAGAGCTAATGGGGCTGAATAATGTGGAGAATGCCAAAGCCATCAAAAAAGTAAAAGAGGAGATCAATACCAGACTATACAATGATGAACTCCATTGGCGTCAACGGTCTAGGTCCATTTGGTTACAAGTGGGAGACAAAAACACCAAATTTTTTCATCAAAGAGCAAGTCAACGGCGAAGGAAAAATCATAATGGTGGAGTTCATGATAATGATGGGGTGTGGTGGCAATCAGATGAGGGGATAGCAACAGTGGCAGAGAGGTATTTCCAAGATTTGTTCACTACAACAAATCCTTCAAACATGGATAGTGTTCTTAATGCAGTAGATAGAGTGGTCGCCCCAGATATGAACCACATGCTTCTTCAACCTTACACACCTGAGGAAGTTAGGAGCGCTTTGTTTCAGATGCACCCCTCAAAATCACCTGGACCGGATGATATGTCTCCTTTCTTTTTCCAAAAATATTGGGATATTGTTGGCCCAGATGTGATAGAAGCTGTATTATCAGTACTCCATTCATGTCACTGTTTACGGAAAATGAATTTTACCCATATTGTTTTGATTCCAAAAAAAGAAGAAGCACAACATATGTCTGATTACCGCCCTATTAGTTTGGAAAATGTGGTCTCTAGAATTGTAACAAAGGTTATTGCAAACCGACTAAAAACTATTCTGCCAAATGTGATATCTGATGCCCAAAGTGCTTTTGTTCCTAATCGGCTTATTACTGATAACACTACTGTAGCTTTTGAAGTTTTACACAGGATGTGAAATAAAAGGAGGGGAAAAAAGGGGTAGATGGTAGTAAAGCTTGATATTAACAAAGCTTATGATCGAGTAGAATGGGCTTTCCTTCGAAAGGTGATGCTCAAACTGGGATTGGATGAAAAATGGGTGCAGTTGGCAATGGAAACAGTATGCACAGCTACCTATTCAGTCCTTATTAGTGGAGAGCCAAAGGGTTTTGTCACCCCTACAAGGGGTATAAAACAAGGTGATCCATTGTCTCCCTATCTATTCTTGTTTTGTGCTGAAGGCTTGTCTGCTATGCTTAGAAAGGCAGAGGAAGCTAGACATTTGCAGGGTGTTCTATCCAGCAATGGTGGGGTCTGCCTATCCCACTTTTTGTTTGCAGACGATAGTCTCATCTTTTGCCAAGCAACATTGGAGGAATGCCCCCAGTTATTAGCCATCTTGGAGCAATATGAGGCAGCTTTGGGGCAAGCTATAAACAGGCAAAAAACGTCATTGTTCTTTAGCAGAAATACAAGAACATATGTAAAGCACAACATAAGGAATATGATGGGGGCCAGAATAGTGGAGGATTGTGAAAAATATCTTGTGTTACCGATGGCTAGTGGGAAGTCTAAAGTGAATACATTCAAATATTTGCAGGAAAAGATCACAAGGAGGGTGATGGGATGGAAAGAAAAATTTATTTCAAAGGCGGGAAGGGAAGTCCTAATCAAGACTGTAGCGCAAGCAATACCAACATACTCCATGAGCATTTTTAAAATTCCGAAGCCCTTATGTGAAACTATAGATTCCACGATGGCCAAATATTGGTGGGGGCAAACAAAGGAGGAGAAAAAGATACATTGGATAAATTGAAAAAAAATTATGCTCACCAAAAGTAAAGGGTGGAATGGGCTTTAGAGACATCCAAGCTTTCAACCTGGCATTGCTAGCAAAACAGGCGTGGCGATTGATACATCACACTCACTCTCTCTTCTACCGGGTCTACAAAGCAAGGTATTTCCCAACTTGTTTATTTTTGGAGGCTGAGTTGGGACACAATCCCTCATATGTTTGGCGTAGCCTACTGGCTACAAGAGAAATTATAAGGGCAGGGTCACAATGGAAGGTGGGGGATGGTAGAAAAATTAAAGTGGTAGTGGATAATTGGCTGACACACAAACCAGCCCACTATGCTAGTCAGTGAGCTCATTGATGAAGACACGGGCCAGTGGAACAGATAGAAGGTGCATGAATTATTCACACCCAGCACCCAGTGCGAGATCTTGGCAATACCCTTGAATGCAATACACAGAAGGGACGAGTTAGTATGGAAGGAAAACAGGGCAAGGAGGTTTTCAGTTAAAACTGCGTACCAAGTTGCTCTCTGCCTTATGCATCAAGATGGTTCTGAACACTCGGATGCTCGTATAGACGGTAAGGTGTGGAAAACAATTTGGGCCCTAAAAGTACCACCAAAGGTCAGGAATTTTATTTGGAGAGCGTGTTCAAACATTCTGCCCACTAAGGATAATCTGCACTGCCGAAGGGTGAAGGTGGACTCGAGATGCGACATCTGCTCTCAACAGCCTGAATCAAACTCACACTTGCTATAGGAATGTCCAATGGCACGAAATGTGTGGGCAATATCGAAAGGAAGGGTGCAGAAATGCAGCAACCAGGTGCAGGACTTCTTCCAATTATTTCGAATGCTGAAGGATAAGCTAACGAAAACAGAGCTGGAAAGGTGGGCCACGACGTCATGGGCAATCTGGAATGCTCGGAACAAATACTACTTTGAGAAGGTGCTGATGCAGCCAAGGTCTATTATGGATCACGCCACTGGACTACTGGAGGACTATCAGCGTCTTGCAGCATCCCAAAACACCTCATCAGTTACACCATAAGAGCCCCTGTATTTTCTATAAAATGGAGCTTCTGGTTACCTTTAGTGTTTTGTCGTCGGCTAGGGAGATATAATAGAATTGGGCTGTGGTTGTATGTGCTCACGAGGGCCAAAGATAATAGCTCTGTAATACGTTTCTTTTTTTAATAATATATACTTCTATTTTTTATCTAAAAAAAATTCTTTTTTTAATAATATATACTTCTATCTTTATCTCAAAAAAAAAAAAAAAAGCATGCCACTGGCTAATATTTCAGCCAATTAAGAGCAAAAATAACAAAGTCAGTTAAAAAAGCTAGTCAATAGTCAATACGCGCTATCTTGTACTACTTCTTTTACAAATTACTTTACGACATTAATTTTCTCCACCGGTGCAATTTCACGGTCTCTTCCGAAAAAGATTTCAGCCCCCACCACCACCATCACCACCAGTGAAATTTTATGTTCTCTTCATGTCTTATTTTAGATTGATGCAAAAAACATTTCACCTTAAAAATACAACGTACCCCCATCGTTTGAATTTATGCCCTAGAATCCATTTTGTACGATGTTTTTAAATAATAAAAGTATTTTATCTGTGGTCATTGAGAAACTCATATTTTTTTCTTAAAATAAATTGGAAGAAACCCATATTTTTGCATTATATTAGGTTTTTCAATTGAAATCTAGCATTTAGTTGTTTTGAATTTAATTATTCCTGAACAAGATAACACTATCAATTGTTAGGAGATATATATATATATTGAGAAACAATTGCTAGGATTTAAATATTCTATTTTATGTGAGCATTATACGCAATGAATCAAAACTAGCCTTGTAGTAGTATTTAGGGTCTATAGGCATGTCAAAACAAGCGCTCAAGGTTTTGATCTTTAGTGTGCAAGAACAAAATTTTGATTCATTTTGACTGATCAAGAACTTACATTTTCGACTGATCAAACCGTGATTATGCATATTTAGACTTTTAGCCCGTCAAGCCACTATGTGATTAGGGTTTGGTTCCTACTTGGTCTACTATATAAGTAAAACCTAATGCACATTTTTATGAGACTTTGGAGCTGCTGTTTTTAGATCTAAAAGTTTTGAGCCTACTAGTCACAAAGTTACTACCGATGTTCATTCTTATACGTTCTAAATTGGTGGATCTAAAGTTGTTGCACTCATATTATCAAGGTGTTGGATCTAAATCTACAAGGGGATATTGAAGTCATAGATTGGAGGTTCATGTTGCACCAAGTTGCTATCAAAGTCACGCCCAAACCCAAAAAGGGTCCAAAGCAAAAGAAAAACGTCCCAAAGGTACTTGTAGATTTTTCTTTTTTGACAATTCAATCCAAATAATTCTTATCAAGTACCAATATCAAGAGTCACCATAATAATTTCATTAAAGATACTTCTAATGTAAGCTAGTGCTATATGTAATAATTACAAAGACTATTGGCCACAAAAGAATGGAAGTCTGAATAAATATAAATGCACATCATTAACCTGTCCCATCAGTGGAAATAAAAGTCAAAACCACTATTATATACAAAAGAATGAGTCAAGTCTACTCTAGGATGTACATCATCTAAATATCTCCATCACAAAAGTCCAGCCTCCATCACAAAAGTCCAGCCTCCATCAGTAGTTAGTCTAGCTACTGCTAGGCACAAAACCTATCTCAAAATGGTCATTGACTTGTTGAAAAAAGTTTGTAAAAGAATTGGATGAGACAGTGCCCAATAAGTAGCATAATTAATAGGGTGAAGGAAATGCAAGTTTCTTGATGATGAACTATTTACAAAGCATGTTTTAGTTTGGGAAATTTCTAACTGAAAACTGCAAGATCATTTCCATAATAATATGACAAGAATGATTAAATATGAACACAAAGTTTCTCAAAATAATTACCATGAAACTATATATTATAATCTATGAGCACTAACAATATAATTCCAAATCCATAAAATCTAACATAAGGTGATTTATCACAAAAATAACACACTACCACATGGACCAATCAGGGGATCCACTCTTTCACAATTGGCATGATATTGTCCTCTTCGGTATGTAGTCTCCTGGCCCCATGGGCAACAGCCTCACTCATACCCTCAAGGTTTTATCTCTCCCCTATGAGCAGCAAGGAGAACGCGTCAAAAATGACCTCTTTTGCATGTGGTCTTTTGGCCTCATGGACAGCAGCCTCACCCACACACAATCAAAGAACCTCTTCCCCCTATAGGCAACAGGGAAGAACACATCATCCAAAGTGAAAGGGCACTAACCTAGATCTGGTTCCGTTGTCACAAAGACTATAAAAACCAAATCAGGTAATCACCAGGAAATCACACTTGGCATACCTTAAAAATGTAGCAGCTCCAGGATTATTTTCTAGGAGATCAATAAGAAAAATAAATTATATAAAATCTTAAACAAAAGATAACTTGAATATATCAACAATAAAAATAAAATAAAATAAAATAAAAAAACAAAAACCCAAATACCTGAAATTTTACAATTGTCTTCTACAAGATTTCATATTTTGAAATCGTTGCATGATATCTACATAAATCTTATGGGTTACATCTCTTCCAATGTACACAACCAAACAATCATTCATCCACTAATCTCCCATTTTATTGATTTATTTCAAATTTTTTAAGATCTAAATGGGGTTTTTTTCTAAGGTTTAAGATTAATAAATTTCTAATTATGTTGTTGCATTTTTTTTTTTTTTTTTCAGATTTTAGATCAAATTGATTTGTTATTGGGCTTTTTTTTTTTGTGTTTAAAAATGTAAAATATTGTTAAAATGATTATATTCAAAGTTATTTCAGTTGGACTTTTAAAAATTAGGATAAGGTGTTTAAATTTTTATTTTAGGGAAGTCAAAATAAAAATAATAATATTACTTAAGTTTGGGGGAGATAAGCTTGCATTAATAAAGTAATCTCACTCTCTTACTCTTTCTTTCACACACGTGCATGCAGACACATGCCGACTACATTATAGTTACACACAGCTAATAAAATGACTCACCAAGGGCCTTATAACTAAACTAATCAAAATCTATTTATATATATTTTCAATGAAGACATCTAAAGTTTAAACCTCTCTAAACTAATTAAAATCTTTATATATATATAGACATACACTCTAAGAAGAACACTGTTTTTCATGATTATCAAATATTGTGGAAGAAGCAAACTATACGTTCTAAGTCAAGTAAATGGAAGTTGTAAGGACTAGATTTGAGTTCCTAGCCCAAAAGTTGAATGGACTTAGGCCCAAAAAGCCCAAAACAATGAATTTGTAGAGAATGGGTTAGAAAACTAGGCTTCAATTAATCAGAAAATTACTAAAGTAGATTCAGATGACAAGATAATGAAGATGAACAAGTTTGAACTAAATAAAATCGTCCTCGACACAGTCTGAGGAGATCAGTTCTTATATATTTCTCTCAAGTTTGATTACAAATATAATTCTAGATTGCAACAGCGTTTTTCTCTTAGTTTTCGATCCCTTCTCTCATTGCCTCCTTCTTCTTTTATACTATCTTCCACTTTCATCTCTACCCTCCACATGCAAGCCAGATGGTTAGTGTTAATACTTGTCCTATCAGCACCTTCCTGAAGTCTTTATGTAGTAGCTGTAAGGCTGATAACCACTGTTCAGGTATTACTTCCACATTAATGCAGCCAGAGGGTTAGCTGCAGAGTATTCAATGCGGTGGTAGCAGCTTTCTCCTTAGATATTTTAGGACTCCCCCCTATCCTATGTTTCTATAATGCTTATCTGTATCAACAGGATTTCCTGGAATGTTCCCTTGGACGACAGACCACCACTTCGAACCTCGGCTTTGGTTGGCCGAGGAGGCATTCATTCTCAGACCACCCTTATGGGTTTTTATGACCAAAACTAATTTCTTCATTTACCAACACGGACTCCCCTGGCAATGTTTACTCCTCCTCGGACGACTTCACCTCCACAGATTGGGCCCCAAGTCCAATATATACATAGATAATGAGCTCCTAGGCCCAATACCCCTACAATAGCCCCTCAGAATCCTTCTTTTTGGCTCCTTCTGAAGAAAGGAGGATTTCGATGTAATGATAGTTCCTCCACACCCATTTTACATCACCTCTAACGGTACAGATGCCCTTTCTAACTTCTCAAGGCCCACTCCTAACACTTAGGCATTCGAGACTCTCCCTCATTAAATTTTTACGGCTCTATGTTCCCCACATTCTATGGCGCGATGCGGATCCAATAGCTGAGGGTTCTGCTGGAACCTGGGCAGGAATTTTCCTGCTTCTAACTCCCTTCTTGATATAAATACCACTCAAATCAATCACTCACCTCACTTTAGTATTCATTTCACTTTAGCGCACATACACTAAATCTACAAACTTCCCCAACTCACTCGTGCCCTTACAAATACCAAAAGCATATTTGAGGATACTTTTCTTCTTTCTGTAAGTCTTCATAAACCTTTTCACTTTATCTTTCAATATAATTTTCTTTTCTTTGTGCCTTTTCCTCCTCGGCTCATCTTCCTTCTTATTACCTTCTCAGTACCTCCAACTCTTTCTTAGGAATGGGTAGATTCAAAAGTTTGGTAGACTCTGAGGAGGGTTTAGAGAGCTTCAGAGCTCAATATAGGATCCCTTCAAGAGTAGCCATTAGATATTGTAAGGAAGGGCAGTGGTTTGAAGAAAGACGAGAGGGAGAAGTGGTAATCCCCATGATCATCTTTATAGAAGGAGGGATGAGAATCTCTATGGGCATGGTCACTAGGGATTATCTTAGGGCCCATAGGTTAACTCCCACCCAATGTGCCCCCAATATGTTTAGAATATTAGATTGTATAGATGCCCTTAATGAGAGAATGGGCTTAAACCTCACCCACCACGATATAAACTGGATTTACAACCTCCACCACCTAACCAAGCAGGGGTACTACCTAAAATCTAGGTACCCCAAGGTTTGGCTCATCCAATGCCTTCTTGATTCCAACAAAGGTCTGAAAAATGACTTTTTGATCCTATCAGGGAAGTGGCACAATGGCCTCCCTTGTCCGACAAGAGAAGGGAAACTAGGTGGGGTTCTAGGTTTAGATTTGTAATTTCAAAGTTACCCCCCTTTCTCTTTCTCTTTCGTTCGTGTTTGCACATAAAAATTTCCTCTAACTTGTATTATTTTGTTTTGCTAATGATATATATATATATATATATATATATTCTCCTAATGGTTTTGTAGATAAGAACACGGCTATTCTCAACTTCAATCTCGTGAACCAAGCGAATTTGGATAAGATCTTGAAGGCCAAGGTGTTTGCCCACACAGACGGCCAACTCAGGGTAGCCCATCTAATATTGGACTACATTCCAATATCCAAGAGTTTCCAGTGCCTAAGTGCATCATCAAAGCTAGGGATCCTCAATTGCACTAGATCAGCACTGCTGCCCCTGGCTTCCTAATCACCAACCTAATTCCAGAAGGCGTTCTCACCACCAACCCCATACCAAAAGGTGTACCTAAGGTAGAGGCTTCTTCTTCCCGTCCCATCATCAAGGAAAAGGAAACAGAAGAAGAAATAGTTGAAGTGTTCGACTCTGAGGACGACTTCGAAGTATTTAATCAACCTTTGTCCCTAAACACTTCACCTAGTGATCTCGGGTAGTCTTCCCCGTCCCAATCCAGCCATAACTAAGAAGCTGCTGATACATCCAGTGACATAGGCATCCAACGTAGACAGAGGTAAACTTTCTAGGAGTTGTTGGAGTCTCAACCTGGGAGAGATGCTCCTGAAAAGGTTGCTCAGACAAAGCTGCCCACTCCTCCACCCACCCAACCTCTTTGAACTGACCCAGTAGACCACAAGAGAAAGAGGGAGGAGAAGGGCAAGGAAGTGGTAGAAATAGGGAAAGCCCACGCCTCCCATGAAGTTGAGCCCCAGAGGGGGGCCAAGCTGCCCAAAGGCCTTCAGACAAGGTCAGCCAGCGAGGCAAAGCGGAGGGGCAACCACAAAGCTACAGCCTCAGCTTGGGCCCCACGCATAGAGTTGGATGGGGATCCTTACTCAGTGATGCCTCCATTTGAGACTTCTAACAGGTCATGACTGGGTATGTGGCAAACACGATGGAGTAATCCCTACTGCTGCCCATAGATATGGCTGACCTCAGGTCCATAAGGCAGCATAAGGTATTCCTTGGACTAAAGAGGGACCTGGCCGTGGTAAGTCTCTCTCTCTCTCTCTCTTTTCAACTGTACTTCTCTTCCCTTCCAAGCCATCCAAGCCACATTTAGGACCGAGGAGATGGTGAATTATTCCCATCGAAAGATGAAGGAAGAAGAGGAGAGACGAATAGCGGCCATGGATGCCTTCCAAGTGGCTGAAAAAAAAAATTCAAGAGCTCAAAAGCAAATTGACCGAGGAGGAAAGGAAAAGGAAAAGTGCTGCAATTGCCCTGGATAATGTTGAGAGGCAAGTTGAAGGCCAAAGGGTGCTACTTCGCAACACCAAGGATCAGCTGGCCGCCTCCAAGGAGTAGATCATTGCCCTAAAGAAAAAATTGGATGAGGTAGAAAAGGCCAAGGATCGAGCAGAAAAAGCTAGGGAGGAGGCAGAGAAAGCTAGGGATGAGGCCGTGCAACAAAGGTACGACATAGGAGTGGTAGAGACCGAAGAGGCCCTCAGGGCTGAGGTCTCGAGGGTATGTAGAAACTACTGCTCCCAAGTATAGCATGAACCTCTCAACCAAGCTGGGGTTGAGGCTTTTTTGTACTTAGGAAGCTAGAAAGTGTATACTACCCCCTTGCCATCCGAGTATCTGGCCCGGCTAGCTCGAGGACTGATACTGCCCCCAAGGTGGCAGAAGTAGGCAAGGATGGTCCAGCTGAAGTCCCAACCTCTTTTGAAAAACCTTTGGAGGTGGCTGAGCGGTCCGGGGCTACTAAAAAGGAAAAGAATGCTAACTAGGGAATGGCCTCTAATGCCACGAAACCCCCAACTGCCACCCAGGACCCCCTACTAAGAAAGAAGTTCCCAAAAAGATGGAGATTGCCCTGGCTATCCTTCCCCTGCCCACCAAAGCTGATCCTGCAATCAAGGGCCCTGAGGCCTCAAAAGAAGCATCCACTCAGCCTAACAAAGCCCCTCCCCGTGGAAAGATTGTAATAAAAAAGAAATAACTTCCAGTGTAGCTCTCTTTTTTTTCTTTTCTTTTTTTTTCCTTTTGGCTACTATTTTTATTTTCAAAGTTTGTAATTAGTGTTACTCCTTTTGTATTCAATCTGCCTTGCTTTAAGGCTTTAGTTAATGAAAGTTATCCATATTTTCCTTCTTCCTATGATTCTCATACTGGTGTTAATATAATTTCTATCTTATCTAACACTTAATAGACGTAGTAATGAGGTAAAAATCTTCTCAACAATCTGCATAAGTAGCAGAAAAGTTATCCCATCTCATATGGTCAGCGGCAAAACAGGTTAAATCTACTAAGTCCATCATCTCGGTAAAGCATAATTTTATCTTCAAGAACATGTATAGTAATGTAGCATACATACAAGTTTAAACTTACTCTGCTCCCTACTCATTATTAAGTTTAAAGGACTAAAGGGATAATCAATTTTCAAACAAATACAGGTATGTCTGCAAATGCTTTAAGTGATGCTCATGAGTATCCACTTAAGCCTGTTATCACAATGAAGATCTTTGTTGTTTAGGGTAGCTGATCATATTTGACATTCAAGTAATCAATAAGAAGCATTAATTTACCTTAAGTATGTAGTCCAAAGAGTCTAGAATAACTAAGGCTTGGCCCTGACACTTGGCAAAGATGATAGGAAGTATTAATTTACCCAAAGCATGTGGTCTGAAGAGCCAAGCATAGCTAAGGTTCTATTTAACACTTAGAAAAATGATTAATAGTCATTAATTCCCCCAAGGTATGTGGTCCAAGGAGCCAGGCATGACCAAAGTTCTGTTTGATACTTAGATAGACGTCAAGAGGTATTAATTTACCCAAAGCATATGGCCCGAGGAGCCAGGCATAGCTAAGATTCTGTTTAACACTTAGGAAAGTAGCTTAAAGCATCAATTTACCCAAGGTATGTGGTCTAGGGAACCAGGCACGACCAAGGTTCTGTTTGACACTTAGATAGAAGTCAGGAAGTATTAATTTACCCAAAACATGTGGTCCGAGGAGCCAGAAATAGCTAAAGTTCTGTTTAACACTTAGGAAAGTAGCTTAAAGCATTAATTTACCCAAGGTATGTGGTCTAGGGAACCAGGCATGACCAAGCTTCTGTTTGACACTTAGATAGATGATTAAATGATATCAATTTACCCAAAGTATGTGGTCCAAGGAGCCAGACATGACCAAGGTTTTGTTTGATACTTAGATAGATGTCAAGAAGTATTAATTTATCCAAAGCATGTGGTCCGAGGAGTCAGGCATTGTTAAGGTTCTGTTTAACACTTAGGAAAGTAGCTTAAAGTATCAATTTACCCAAGGTATGTGATCCAGGGAACCAAGTATGACCAAGGTTCTGTTTGACACTTAGATAGATGATTAAAAGCTATCAATTTACCCAAGGTATGTGGTCCGAGGAGCCAGGCATGACCAATGTTCTGTTTGATACTGAGATAGATGTCAAGAAGTATTAATTTACCCAAAGCATGTGGTCCAAGGAGCCAGGCATAACTAAGGTTCTGTTTAACATTTAGGAAAGTAGCTTAAAGCATCAATTTACCCAAGGTATGTGGTCCAGAGAACCAAGCATGACCAAGGTTCTGTTTGACACTTAGATAGACGATTAAAAGATATCAATTTACCCAATGTATATGGTCCGAGGAGTCAGGCATGACTAAGGTTCTGTTTGATACTTACACAAATAGCAGAACACGTGACACGCAATATAATAAACCCAAATATGGTAAAGAAAGCTTTCATTAATAATAATACCTTCTCAGGTTATTTACATTCCAGGGGCATGGTACAACCTTTTCCTCTAGATCTTTAAGATAATATGCACTTATTCCAGCCACTGATGTGATACGATATGGTCCTTCCCAGTTAGGTCTTAATTTTCCCCATGCTGGGTTCTTTGCAGTTCCTAAAACCTTTCTTAAGACTAAGTCTCTAGGTGCCAGTGGCCTTAGCTTTACGTTGGCATCATACCTTTGCTTGAGCTTGTGTTGATAGTAGGCCAATTGGACCATGGCATTTTCTCTTCGTTCTTCAATTAAGTCTAAGCTCTTCTCCAATAGCCCATCATTGCTGTTCGAGGTGAAAGAACCAGTTCTCTACATCGGGGATCCAGTCTCTAGAGGAATAACAGCTTCAACCCCATAAATCATTGAAAAGGGCATCTCCCCAGTGGACCTGAGAGGTGTAGTTCGGTATGTCCAAAGAACGTGTGGCAATTCTTCTACCCATTTTCCCTTTGCATCATCCAACCTCTTTTTAAACCCGCTCACTATGACCTTGTTGACAGCTTCAGCTTCTCTATTCCCTTGTGGATATGCCAGGGTGGAATATCTATTTGTTATGCCCAGGTCATAGAAATACCTCCTGAAGGTCTTACTATCAAACTGCAGTCCGTTACCTGAAATAAGGGTACGAGGGACCTCAAATAGAGTGACAATATTCTTCCAAACAAATTTTTTGGCATTCACATCCCTGATATTTGCTAATGGTTCAGTGTCAACCCACTTGGTGAAGTAATCCATGCCGACCAACAAATATCTTTTATTCCCTGCTGCTTTAGGGAAGGGACCTACAATGTCCAATCCCCATTAGGCAAAAGGCTAAGGGCTGGACAGTGGATTAAGGACTCCTTCGGATTAATGAATGTTTGGTGCAAATCTTTGGCATTGGTCACACTTCTTCACATAGTCTTGTGCTTCTTTCTGCATATTTGGCCACTGATAGCCTTGTGTGAGGGTCCTATGAGACAAAGATCTGCCCCCCGTGTGGTTTCCACAAATTCCTTCATGTAATTCTTCCAGGAGTAGCTCAACTGTTTCAGGGTGTATGCATAGCAGATATGGGCCAGAAAAATATCTCTTATTCAATTTTTGGTCCTCAAACAGCCAAAACCGAAGAGCTTTTCTTCGTATTTTGTTAGCCTCAGACTTACGTTCAGGCAAGACATGTTCCTTAAGGAATAGTACAATAGAGTCCATCTAGCTGGGATTCACTTTTATTTGATGAACTTGAACCACGTTTTTCTCTGTCTCAGTAGGTTTACATAAGTCCTCCACAAGGATCACCCGAAGTAAACTTTGTGCCGAGAAGGTTGCCAGTGTGGCAAGAGAGTCCACATGTGTATTACTACTTCTAGGGATTTATGATAAATTAAAAGACTCAAATCCTAACTGTAAATGTCTAACTTGGCTCAAATATTCCTGCATTCTTAGATCTCTGGCTTCCAACTCTCCCTAAACTTGGCCTAACACTAGCGTTGAATTAGAAAATATTTTCACTGCTTTTCCACATATTTTCTGAACCATGGTCATCCCTACTAGTAGAGCTTTATACTCAGCTTCATTGTTTATGGACGAAAAGTCCTATCTCAAGGATTTCTCAATTGTAACCCTATCTAGAGATATCAGTACTAGCCCCACTCTAGATCCTCTATGGTTCACCGCACCATCAACGTATACCTTCCAGGATAAAGGTTCTTGAAAGGAGATTGCCCCAACTGATTTTCCATCCATGTTCTGCTTCTCTACTCTCTCTTCTAATGGGGTTTCAGCAAACTCGGCCACCAAATCGGCAAGGACTTGACCCTTGACAAAGGTGCGAGATATGTACTTAATATCAAAAGCCCCTAGGATTGTACCCCATTTGGCAATCCTTCCTGTGTAATTAGCACTCTGAAGTAGAGATCTAAGAGGAAGCTAGATCAGTACAACAACTGTGTGTGATTGAAAGTAGTAGGGGAGCTTATGTGTAGCATGCACAACTGCCAAAATGGCTTTCTCCAGTGGTAGGTAACGGACTTCAGCCTTATGTAGTGACTTTCTCACATAATAAACTGGCCTCTGTACACCATTATCAACCCGAACAAACACCAGGCTTACCGCATGGGAAGCTAAAGCTATGTAAGCAAACAAAACCTCACCCATCTCGGGTTTGGACATAATGGGCGGCCAAGATATATACTCCTTTAGCTATTAGAAGGCTAAGATACATTCCTCGGTCCATTCAAATCCCTTCCACTTGTTCAACAACTGGAAGAAAGGTCTACACCTGTCTGCTGACCAAGAGATGAATTGGTTTAGAGCAGCAGTCATCCCTGTCTACTTTTGGACCTTTTTGGGATTCCGAGGTGGCTGTAAATTGTTGATTGCCTTAATTTGATTAGGGTTAAATTCAATTCTGCGGTGTGTAACCATGTACCTTAGGAACTTTCCTAATCCAACACCAAAAGAACACTTAGAAGCGTTAAGACGCAGCTTGTGTCTCCTTAATATCCCAAAGATACTCTCGAGGTCATTAACATGCTTGAATTCTACCTTACTATTTACCACCATATCATCTATATAAATCTGGATATTTTTTCCTAACTGTGGCTCAAACATCCTGTTCATCATCCTCTAGTAGGTAGCCCATGCATTCTTTAAACCAAAGGACATCACCTTGTAGCGGTAATCCCCAATAGGAGTAACAAAAGTTGTCCTCTCTTGATCATCCAAAGCCAAAGGTATCTAGTGGTAGCCTTAAAAATTGTCCAAAAAGCTCATCCAAGAATGACCTACAATGGCATCCACTAGCTGGTTTATCCGAGGCATGGGGAAAGGATCTTTTGGGCAGGCCTTCTTCAGATTTGTGAAGTCCATACATACCCGCCACTTTTGATTTTTCTTCTTCACAACCACAGTATTGGCCAACCATTCAGGGTAGAACACTTTTTTAATAGCCCAGCCTGCTTAAGCTTCATCACCTCGTCTTTGACAGCGTCAAAATGATCCTTAGATGAACGTCAAGGTGGTTGCTTCCTTGGGGTAACAGATGGATTAACGTTAAAATGATGGCAGATAAAGCTCGGATTCACCCCCGGAGCTTCATAAGCATTCCATGCGAAGACATCAATGCTCCTCTTGAGAAAATCTACCAACTCTTCCTTCTCCTGAGGAGGTAGCTGAGCCCCAACCTAAAAATACTTCTCCGAGTCATCACCTATAACAATTTTCTCTAAATCCTCACATTTTGCCTCCTCGACTGACCCATTGACGAGCAACACCAGAGACTTTGACTGCTATAAGCCCCTCTCAGCTGCAGGTTGATGCCTAATTGCAGCCACGAGGCACTGGCTAGCCATGGACTGACTCCCCACAAGCCCCTCAATTCGGTCCCCTAATGGATACTTCACTTTCAAATGCAAATTTGAAGAAATGGCCCCTAGGGAATGAAGCCAAGGTCTGGCCACAATGGCCATGTAGGGAGAGTATGCATCCACCACAATGGAGTCCACTTCAACCACCTCTAAACCTGCCTGCACTGGCAACCTAATCTGACCCCTTGGGATGACAACTTTCCCATCAAAACTCACTAAAGGTGAGTCATTGGTTGTCAAGTCCTCAGACTTTAAGTTCAGCCCTCTGTACAAATCAGGGTACATAATCTCTGCACCACCGCCCTAGTCTACCATCACCCTCTTCACATCATACCCTTCTATTCTGAGGGTGACCACCAAAGTATTGTCATGTGGCTGGATGGCTCCCATCTTGTCTTCGTCCAAAAAACTCAGTGCCGATTGGATCTCCACTCTAGCCTTCTTCGGCTTAAAGTTAGACTCCTCGACTAGTAGCCGAGCTACAGACATCACCCTAGAAGGATGATAACCAGTCCTCCCAGGTGCAGCAAAGATGACATCACCCTAGACATCACCCTTAAAGAAGCGTTCCCTTGAGCCCCTAACCTTGATTGGTCTCCTTATCCGTTGGGCCGAAACAAAAACTCTTGTAACCTTCCCTCTCTGACCAGTTGTTCCAGATGGTTCCACAGAGTTCTACAGTCCTCTGTAGTATGCTCCCGCTCCTGGTAGTATTGACAATGAAGACTCTGGTTGCGCCTCAAGGGATCTCCTCCCATTTTGTTTGGCCATTTAAAGTATGACTCGTTCTTCATCTTCTCCAAGGCTTGATGCATTGGTTCTCAGAACATAGTGTTAACCACTTGAGGAGCCATAGATCCAAATTGTCCGGCAAAATCCCTTTGAGGTCTGTTATTGTTGTATCTGTCCGACCTGAAATCCCTCATTTCCTGAGGGATAACCTTACCCTTCCCCTTGCCTTGCTGTTGGTCTTCCTTGACCTGCTCGTACTCATCATTGTGATCCATAAGCCGACAAACGCTCCTTACCAGCTTTTTGGTCAAGGATTTTCTTAAATCATGCTCGGTGGGCAGGCCGACCTTGAAGGTCCTTATAGCCATGTCATCAAAACCCCCCATCAACCTCATTAAACTTCTCCTAGTACCTGTCCGAGTACGTTTTTAGGGTCTCATCTTCTCACATAGACATGGACAATAGAGAATCTAAAGGCTGTGGAACCCTACTACAAGTAATAAAACGAGACCCAAACGCTCAGGTGAGCTCCTTGAAGGAGTCAATAAAACCTACACCCAGACCATCAAACCACCTCATCGCCACAAGCTCCAAGCTAGATGGAAATACCTTGCACATCAAGGTCTCATTCTTGGATTGTACAACAATTCTCTAGTTGAAGTGACTTACATGCTGCACAGGGTCTGTACAACCATTGTACATGGTGAACGTGGGCTGAGTGAAATGCCGAGGAAGTCTCCCTCCCTCAATCTTGCGTGTGAAAGGTGATTTGGAAATTTGGTTAAGTGCACTGCTCATTGCATCATTTCCTAAGCCCTTGGAAGATGAGCTCTTATTTCTGCACTCATGATGGTAGTCCTCACCATACAAGAAAGACTTACTAGGAGGAGTCCTTGATCTACATCTATAACTACTATTCTCTTCACCGCCAGAAGAGAAATCAGAAATGGAGGGGGTTCACCTTCTCCGTTCATGGCGCAACTTCCTCCTTAAATGGTCAATCTCCAGTTGCATGTTCTTAGCATTTTTCTCATAAGAGACGTGGCTCCCACCCCAAGACTGGCTCCTAGTAGTATGGGTAGTATGCATACTCCCCTCCCGGTCCCTTTTTTGTTCAAGATCACGGAAGTGATCTTAACGCTGAGACCCCATAGATTCTGCCTGGTAGGGACTTGAACCTACCATAGTTGGACATTAGACTTACTAAAACACCAGAAATTTCTCACAGACGGCACCAATTGTAAGGATCATATTTGAGTTCCTAGCCCAAAAGTTGAATGGACTTAAGCCCAAAAAGCCCAAAACAATGAATTTGTAGAGAATGGGTTGAAAAACTGGGCTTTAATGAATCAAAAAATTACTAAAGTGAATTCAGATGACAAGAGAATGAAGATTAACAAGTTTGAACTAAAGAAAATCGTCCTCGGCACAGTCCGAGGAGATCAATTCTTATATATTTCTCTCAAGTTTGATTACAATTCAATTCTAGATTGCTACAGTGTTTTTCTCTTAGTTTTCGATCCCTTCTCTCATTGCCTCCTTCTTCTTTTATACTATCTTCCCCTTTCATCTCTACTCTCCACGTCTAGGCCAGATGGTTGGTGTTGATACTTATCCTATTAGGACCTTCTTAAAGTCTTTGTGTGGTAGCTATAAGGCTGATAACCACTGTTCAAGTATCACTCTCATATTAATGTGGCCAGAGGGTTAGCTGCAGAGCATTCAATGCAGTGGTAGCGGCTTTCTCCTTAGATATTTTAGGACTCCCCCCTGTCCTATGTTTTTGTAATGCTTATCTGTATCAACAGGATTTCCAGGAATGTTCCCCTGGACAGTAGACCACCACTTCGAACGCCGGCTTTGGTTGGCCGAGGAGGCATTCATCCTCGGACCACCCTTATAGGTTCTTATGACCAAAACTAACTTCTTCATTTACCAACACGGACTCTCCTGGCAATGTTTACTCCTCCTCGAACGACTTCACCTCCACGGATTGGGCCCAAGGTCCAATATATACATAGATAATGAGCTCCTGGGCTCAATACCCCTACAAAAGTCAATACGCGTTTTCCCACAAAGAATAACTTTCAACAAATTTGGCTAATGGTTTTCTTTTAGTTCCACTTCAACACTTGATACGAGTATGATGATGAAAGTATTAGAATAATGTGTTTAAATTATTAAATTTTCCATATCCTAATAATTTAAATTCTTGAGACAATCAGTAATTTAACATGGTATATAAAGCAGAAGTTTCTGATTTCGATCAATGTCTCCTTCATTTTACATTCCATTTAAAGTTTCATATAATACGCCTCACCTATTAAAAGGAAATTTGACCTCCAACATAAGGAAGAGTGTTAGAAATATATTGTTAAATAATTAAATTTACCTTGTCCCAATGGTTTAAACATTTGGGACTGTTGGTAATAAAAAATAAAAAAAAGTTAAAAAAAAAAACATTTTTATAACTTTTGAGGGGATTAGCATTAGGAGACCAAGTTGGAGAGTTTAACTGGAATAGTTTTCTCTAGACTCTTGCCTTGAACTCAGTCCAATATTTTCCAAAAACACTAAGACGTAGAACTAGGATCGTCAACCAAACCCAAACCGATCATAAACCTTCATCTGTGCAGGTTGCTAGTATCTGTTGTCATTTTAGTATTTGTTGGCATTTTGAATGTTTGATCTTGTTTGATTATTCCAATTAGTATAAAAACTTCTTTGTCTATAATAATATAGGGTGATTACTAATTTAGTTCAAATGACATGTTTTGTGTTTTTCAGTAACACGCGTTAGATGAGTGGATGACATGACATGACATGATGGTGGCCATTACAATCTAGAAACTGGTTCATTGAGTAAGGTAAATGCCTAATATAGTAATATCTTCCCACCTAATAATTTAGAGACTTGAAGCCATGTAATTTGGTGAAACTGTATCTAGGACTAGGATCATATAATGATCTTATTACATTCAAATTGATGTAAATTACATTTTTTATCAATAAAATGGAAAATTGTTTTTATTGCATGTATGGTTTTGTTACTTTTTCAATGACTTAATGGCGACTCCAGATATACAACCCTTAATTTAGAGGGTATGATATCCAAAGCTCAAAGTGACAGAGAGACAATTAAATAGAAAATAATCCATTCACATGAGCTTGGCCTCTCACATAAAGTACTGGATGCGATTTAACCAGACTGCCAAAAACTTCGAGGAAAACCACAATGCATACGTTGGGTCTCTCTCTGTTTTTGATTGCGTTGTGTTTTCAAGCTTGGCTCTTTATCCTTATTTAAAAGGAACCAAGAAAGAATCACTAACAACACTACACTAATCAATATGCTATCAATCCATCATCAATAAGATAATCCGAATCATGATTATCTCCGAAGAGAAAACTAATTGCATCTTTTTGCCCATAGCCCAAAACACCTAAGAAGATCATCGCCCATACTTCCGCACTTCATTCCTCATTTTACTTCAATAACTCTTCTCAAATAAGGCAAAACGTTGAGGAAGCCCATATCCTTCCAAGCTAATCATCGAAAAGAGGGCTTGGGCAACTTATCCTCATGCACAACTAGCCACATAAACTGATATCTTACCACTGAACTCATAAACTGATTTTATTTTTGGATTAATAATAATTTACTATATAAGTACCTCTGAATTCGTAATTGATGTGACTGCAAAACACAATTACTATACTACTCTACTGGATATATGTTACTTTATAGGTTATATTATTAAGTATACACGTGTGAGTAAAGTCACACATTAAATAATGATAAAGAAAATAAGTGATTAGTATAATATAGTTGAATTCATACTCATTGAACTTAGACCTTTAAATTAAAGTGTGTGCACGGACAGAATATTATACCTAAAGCCCTCATAAGTAATCCTGAAAAAAGGCCCAACAAAGGGGAGCAATGCATAAAGTGCGTGCAGGGACATAATTGTTTCTTTCTTAAATTTCGGGTTTGTTTCTTTTGTAACTTAAAAGTGAATTAGTAGCTATCGGTTTTCTTTAAAAAAAAAAAAAAAACGGGTCAACCCTCCACTAATTGATAGGTGGCCACGCCGAAAAAGGAAAAATGTCCCACTAGAAAATAAAGGTATGCAACGCCTTTACTCTTTTGACTCCCACTTTCAAAGTCTTTTAATTTTCCATGCCATTATTCCAGCAAACTCTATTGGTGATTTGATTGTTGATGAGTTTTGTAAGTTTATTTTCTATCTCATTCCAGCAAACTTTAGTAGTTAATTTTTCATAAAAATGTTGGTCGCGAGGTGGATTGAATTTTAAGGCACATATTAGGTAAAAGTGCACGAGATAAAGCATTAACCATTAAAAAAAAAAAAAAATAGACCATTGATGCAAATGCAGCACCCACTAAAACCATAGAATGAAAATGTCGGATTCCATTTGAATCACGAGATGGATTGAATTTTAAGGCACTTGTTAGAAAAAGGTCGGAATAACGGGTTTAAAAAAAAAATAGAAGACATTAGGTGCATGCGCGAAAACCTTCTCTTACTGAGATTAGGTTTGTTTTTAGATCAAAGAGATTAGGTATACGAAGCACAACTGCAAACCTTTTTTTTTATTATTGGGTTGGTTTATACACCTTATACAAATTAGTTGAAATCTCTATATTAAATTCCAAATTAATTACCCAACCAAACATAAAAGTACCTACACTACAAAGTCACAGTGCCGGGAAATTTTAGTGTTACCAGCAATTATATGCAGATATTTGCAATTAACAACTATAGTATTACTCATGGCATTACATTTTCCTAAACTTGCAGTTTCTTTTAGCAAGCATAAATTTGAAAGAATATACATTCCATTCGGTTCATATCCTTGCTTGTCTTGCAGAAACTGTGGATGGGTCTAGGAAATTATTGCACTTGGGGTTGACAACACTTGAGAAACCATGAGCATAGTTGGTCTAGAATCTGGATTAGCACGCAAGCATGCAACTGCCAACTTTATGTTGAGTACCAATTGATTCTCAACCTCGAGTGTGGGAGGTAGAAGGCATACATCTAACAAATCTTTCAACAATAAATTCTCCTCCACAAATGAAGTAGATAGAGTGGAGATGATTTCACCTGGATGCTTTCCTTTGATCACTTCAATAGCCAAAACTCTAAAGCTAAAAACATCGCATTTCTCAGTTATCTTCATCGTATAAGCTAGCTCTGCAAACAAACAAAATATCGTGTCAATGTGTTCATATGCTCTCCATGATAAAAATTGATTAACAAATTAAGTCTATTACCTGGTGCAACATATCCATATGTGCTGGCAAATGAAGTCCAATTGGATGTGTCTCTATTAAGAAGCCTAGCTGTGCCAAAGTCTGAAACATGAACCACATATTCATAGTCTAAAAAACATTTTTGCTTGATATGTACCTATGAACAATTGGTGGTGAACAATTGTGGTGCATGTAAGACAAAGCATGAGCCACACTTTTGATAATATTCACCCTTTTATACCAATCCAATTCTTCAGCTCCTCCATCATTGCTTAAATTAGTGGCCAAGCTACCCCTTTCAAGGTACTCATAAATAAAAAAAGAGTTGTGAGTGTGAACAAAACCCATGCAATTTTACAATATTCCAGTGACGTATTTCTGTTAATGCCCTTATCTCATTCAACAACTCTTTTTTCTGTTGAATCTCACCATCACGAAAGGGTAGGAGCTTCTTCACAGTGACCTTGTTTCCAGATGTTAGCCTTGCTTTGTAAACGGCTCCAAATCCTCCATTGCCAATGCAAAACTTAGCATCAAAGCCCTCTGTTACTTTAATGATTTCTTTGTACATTGCTCTTCCATCGAATGTTGATATTGAAAACACTTCTTCAATGTGCATGTCATCTGTTTGGTTTGTATGTGAACCATTCCTTTTTCTTTAAAAAATAAAATAAAATTCCAAGGAATGCCAATACAAGTAGAAGAGTTCCCAAAATAGGGAAAATGATTAAGAAAATGACTTTGTGTGCCTTCTTTGAAATTTGTTTTTATTCCACACAAGGTTGTAGTCCAGCAACATTTCCACACAATCCTTTATTTCCTTCTAATGCTTGTATTCTAGCATCTTGAAATGCTTTGCTAGTGGGAAGAGGACCCTCCAACTGATTATAGGATATGTTGACATATGACAAGCCATGCATTTCTTCAAAAGTAGTGGGAATTAAACTAGAGAGGTTATTGTGGGAGATATTCAACAGCTCCAAGCTTTGTAGATTACGAACTTGTGAAGGTATTTCTCCTTCAAGCAAGTTATAACTCAAATCTAGTTGGGACAAATGAGGCAAATTACACATTTGAACTGGAATGTCTTGACTAAAATTTTTGTTACTCAAATTCAAGTAGTGTAGTTTCAAAAGGTTCCCAATATTTGGTATCAACTTGCTGAAACGATTAGTGGATAGATCCAGATATTCAAGATCTGTCAATGATCCAAGCTCTGGAGGAATATCACCTGAAAGTTGATTTCCATTCAACATCAGCCTCAGTAGAGATGTCAACTTTCCAAATTCCTTTGGAAGCACCCCAACCAACTGGTCAGAAGAAAGATCAAGCAGTTGGAGTTGAATCGAGTCTCCAATTTCAGGTGGCATGCCACCAATAATATTGTTTCCAACAATTCGTAAGGTGGTTAGCTGTGAGCACCTACTCCAGTTTTGTGAGATTTAACCATAAAATCTTTTGTAACTTAGGTCCATGTACTACAAGTTATTGCACACACTATAAAGTTATTATTTACAACTATATGTTTTGTTGGCTTATATTCCGTGCCAAATTTGATTGTAATTATATTCAATCTGTTGTACCCTGTATTTATTATGGGATTTCATTGTAAGGGTTGTGTGTTAGAGAGAGAGTGTGAAGACTCAAGCATTTGAAGACTGAAGATTTCTCGCGGGTATCTCGCGACATAACTTCTCGCGACTTAGCTTCCCGCGAAGTGACACATGTGCCCTGCACATGCTGGAATGCGAAGAGTCAGGCCAGATGGAGACAGCTGTATCTCGCGAGTATCTCGCGGGTAAGGAATTCCCGCGAAACACCCGCGAGGCATTCTGGTCTGCCAGCCTGTCCAGTCTGATACACACTTTCTGTGCCTACACTATTTATACCCACATTACCCAAAAATGTGAAGGAGAGCTTCTAAGAGAAAACCCTAGCCAAGCACCTTGAGAGTTAGAGATTGTTATACCCACAATCCTCTACACATTTGTTTTGGGAATTTCCTCATCTTCTACCTCTTCATTTCCATACCATTGAGGGGTTGATAGCCCAAACACTTACCACACCCTTTCAGAGTGTTAAGTGAAGTTTTGGTACTGCTGAGAAGCATTGGAAGAAGCCAAGGATGGCAGATGCAACATGGAACTTGTTGCGGGATCCGGAGAGCTAGACAAGACACGGTTTCGAGAAGCCTTATTGGAGTAGGAGCTTGGAGGGCTTAGGTACATCGGGTAGATTAGACTTGGAGGGTCTCTTGCTAACTCATGTATCCCAACTGATTGTCTAGTGGATCGATTTCCGCTTGGAGGGCGGCAGAGAGGTTTTTCGCCGAGTTCTTCGGTTTCCTCTTTGATAACATGTCTCGGTGTTATCTGCGTTTGCATCTCTCTTCCCTACTCTTGTTCATTTCGTTTTTACTGCTGTGTTGCTTTAAATATGGATTTGAGTAGTTCTCTTGCTTATTCGTTTGTGTTTACTCTATTCCGCACTTAGTATTAAGTTAGTGTAAAATCAACCAAGCCATAACTTTAATTTGGAGGTCTAAACAGGTCTTATGTTTTCGATACATTTTCGAGCTTTCAATTGGTATCAGAGCGGGTACACTTGTTGTGGTTTAATTACCTAAGTGTGATTCTTGACCCCTTGTGTTTATTTGCCATGTGCTTTGTATGCCTCTTTGTATGATTTGGTTGGTAATGAATGTAACATGCCACATGCTTGTGAAAATCCCTCTATGAGTAATAATCCTCATGATTGTGATGCTATGTTACATGAATCTTTGGGTGTTGTTGATATTCCTAACACCAAACTCTTAAAGAAAAATGCTAAGAAGTTTCAAAAGAGTTTAAGCAAGTTATTTTGTGAAAATGATGATTTGATTGCTAAGCTCAATGAATCCAACAAATTGGTTGAAAAATATAAGAAACTTGTTGAAAATTCTCTTGAAAAGATGAAAGAGTTTGAATGTTTGAATATGGACTTGGATGCTAAACTTGTTTTGTCTAACAAACTTGTTGATGATCTTAAATCTGAAAATGAATCTCTTAAAATGCATGCCAAGTATTTGATTGCTAAACATATTGTTAAAAAGGATGAAAATATATGTTGCAATCATGTTGTGGTACCCGATTTTGTGCCTAATGTGTGTTCTACCTCAAAGGACAAATCGGTGTACATTCCTCCACACAAAAGAAATCAAAAGGTGGAGAGAAAGGTTGTTAAGTCAAAGCCTCTGTTTAGGTCCCATCCTAGGGAATTAAGTGGATCTAAGTTTGTTCCTACTTGCTACCATTGTGGTGTGATTGGTCATATAAGACCTCAATGTCATAAGTTAAAGAGAGAACAAACTCATGTTGCTAGATCCCTTCCCAAAAGGCCTAGTGGACCTAAACACATTGTTTGTCACCATTGTGGTGCCTTTGGTCATCTTAGACCTCATTGCTCTAAGTTTCAAGCTCTTAAAAGAATTAAAAGAAAAGAGAAACTTGAGCTTTTTGGAAGTTGTGATATAAAAAACCAGATTTTGGGGAAAATGGTAAGTTGTTGATGAAAGTTTTTAATGTTCTTGCCTCCTTGTCTATGTGCATCTCCGGTTCTCATTCTTCCAACCCTCGTCTCACTTCTCATGAGACACTCATTCCAAACAATCATTCCGTTTGGATGAGGAAGGGTTCCTATGGTTGAGCTTTTGCTCTTTTGGTCCTTGATCTAATTCTTTCGATTTTTGTTGGACCCTTCATGCATTGAATGTCATATCTTCATGCATTTTGCATTTATTCATATGCATTGTTTTTGTTTTTTATCTTACTTTTATGTCTTTGTTTTGTGTGTGTAAAAATTCAAAATCACATAAAAAATAAAAAATTCAAAAAGTTTGATCGTATATGTTTGAGCACATATCTCATGTGAGTTTGGCCTAGTACCTTCGTACTAATGGCATAGTGCATTTACGAGCTTAGCTTATTATGTATGCACATTTATTTGTGTGGGAAAAATCTTGAAAACTATGTGTGATTGTTGTAAATCGATCTTCAAGCTTGTCATGAATGATTGGTTAATAATCTTGATGGTCTTGATACTTGTATAGACTTGTGCCTATATCTCTTCCCACTTTGTTTTTATTTTTTTTACAAAAGAGCTCACTAAATGTAAATCTCCAAATGAAAAAAGATATTGAGCTACAAAAGCTTGTCACACATACTAGTATTTGACTAGGAAAAAGGGAAAGCAACTTCTGTTTTGAAATGTATGGTGCTCAAAAAGGCCAAAGGCTAATTCTATATGTTGATATATCATAAATATCAAGCACTGATCTCAAAAAGAGATGTATTATCCTAAATGGATCAAATGTTATGATTTATTTAGAAGCCAAATGAAAAGCTTCTAAGTTTTGTAATCAATGTCTGGGAGGTCATATATGTTCATTTCTATAACTGAGATAGACCACTTGATTTAGTACCAATTGTGTATGACTTGATTGAATTGATCATTGAACCTTCACTCTAGTCTAAGGACTATTCCACACTTGATTCACACACCCAACACACAAGTTTATTGTTCAATGAATGCCTATTTCATTTATGTGTTTGTACATGTTCAAATGTGATGTGTGTGTGCTCAACCATATGTGGATCAAACCAAAAAGATTTTTGTTCTTTTTGTTTGCTTTTGGAAGCGATTTGTATCACCTATGTTTTTCAAAGTTTTTTAAAATGTTTTTTGTGTGAAAAAAAAAAAATGTTTCTTTGGGTGTTTTCGTGACCTATTTTATGTATAGGCTCAATTGGGAGTTAAATGGTTCAATTCTCAAGTTTTTCAGCTTTGGATAGAGAGTTTCGCGACTATTTCGCGGCTGTTTCGCAAGTAAGGCTTACCTGTGAGATACCAGCGAGATACCTGCGAAATTTTGCGAGATTCTAACCAGCGAGATACCAGGGAAAATTTCCAGATCAGCTTTTTAAAAGGCATTTCGTGGGTCATTTGTTTTAAACGCCTCTCATCTTCTCCCAAACCCCTGTTTTAATGTTTCTACATCAAAATCCAACTAAATTCAAGAGTTTTTCATTCCATTAACATCTCTAAGGTAATCTTTAACTCTTTTCATTGTTTTTGATCCTTAGATTATGTTTTTGGGGGTTTTATGTCCATAGTTGGGATTTTCTCAAATGGGAGTTGGAAAACTTATTTTTTGTCAATCTTTTTGATTGGGCTTTGTTTTAAATGATGATTTGCTTTGGTTGTTGGCCCCTTGTGGAAAAAATAACATGTATTTAGGCAAGTTTTTTATATGTTCATGCATTCTTTATCATACATGTGTAGTGTGTGCACTCTAAGTGCTTGATAAAATGCCCAAATGGCATTTTCTCGTTGTTTTGGACTCCAATGAGTACCAAACTTTGGGGATCACCATAATTATTCATGTTTATCATGCTTTGATCGTTGGTGGTGTGTTTTGTACACTTTGCCTCTTGAGTGCTTTGTTCATGCATTAGTCATGCATCATACATGCACACTAGATGCACACTAGATGCACCTTGCTGCACACACTCTAACACTTGAGATGTTTTTGTACTCACTCATGTTAGTTAAGTCTTTTTAGACTTTTTAGCACATATAACATGTTCTTGTGTCTTATGTCATGCCTAGGACTATATCTTGTTCGTTCATCCTTAGCATTTCATGTTTACTTTATGCTCTGTAGCATTTTTTTAAAGATGTTTTACTTTATGTTTGAGCTTCATTTTCTCATTCATCTTGCACCCCTCATGCATCATATTTTCTTTCCTTCTTTCATCTTGATTAATTTGTCTATTCGTGACAAAAAGGGGAAGAGTATCGTCATTTCTATATGACTCATGTGCACACTCTTAGGGGGAGAAATTTTACCTCATGCACATTAGTAGGGGGAGAAAACCATAAGGGAGATGCCTATACCAAGGGAGAGAAGACATTGTTTTTGAGAAAACCTTGATTTACTTTATGCTTGTTTTCTCGTTGCTTTATGTTGCTTTGATATGCTTTGTTACTCTCATTGCATCGTGTTCATGTGATTCTCTCAATGATTTTGTAGCATTTTTTTGTACTTTTAAGATATTGCTATTATGTCTTAAGTACCTCACACTTGTGCCCTTGTAGGATTGTTCCTAGATGCATATATGTTTTTATGCATTGGTTGAGTGTTGGACTTGCAAATGATAGTTTGTAATGGAGCTTATTAGCTTGCATGTCCGGATGTTCATTCCTTGTGTGAATGAGCATTGTGATCACTATTGTATAGTGATTGCGTGTTTGGTCAAGCCATGGTCTATTGCTTTATACCATTTTGCTTGATCGTATTGTGCTTGTTCCACTTTTCATTACAAGTTTTCTGCATAACAATGAACTTATTGTGTTGTTGTGTTTCAGGAGATACTTGTCATTATGGTTCAAGAGCTTCACAGTTTCTAGATTAGGTGTGAGTGAGTTTTGCCAATATTCCCAAACTCACATTTAAGTCTAGAGTCGGTTTTAGGGGTTTTGTCACGGAATAGCCAAAGGGGGAGATTGTAAAGTTATTATTTACAACTATATGTTTTATTGGCTTATATTCCGTTCCAAATTTGATTGTAATTATATTCAATCTGTTGTACCCTATATTTATTGTGGGATTTCATTATAAGGGTTGTGTGTTAGAAAGAGAGAGAGTGTGAAGACTCAAGCATTTGAAGACTGAAGATTTCTCGCGGGTATCTCGCGACTTAGCTTCCTGCGAAGTGAATCATGTGCCCTGCACGTGCTGGAATGTGAAGAGTCAGGCCAGATGGAGACAACTGTGTCTCGCGAGTATCTCGCGGGTAAGGCCTTCCCGTGAGTCATTCTGGTCTGCCAGCCTGTCCAGTTTGATACACACTTTCTGTGCCTACACTATTTATACCCACATTACCCACAAATGTGAAGGAGAGCTTTTGAGAGAAAACCCTAGCCAAACACCTTGAGAGTTAAAGATTGTTATACCCACAATCCTCTACACATTTGTTTTAGGAATTTCCTCATCTCCTACCTCTCCATTTCCATACTATTGAGAGGTTGATAGCCCAAACACTTATCATACCATTTGAGAGTGTCAAGTGACGTTTTGGTGCTGCTAGGAAGCATTGGAAGAAGCCAAAGATGGCAGATGCAACATGGAGCTTGTTGCGGGATCCGGAGAACTAAGACAAGACACGGTTCCGAGAAGCCTTGTTGGAGTAGGAGCTTGGAGGGCTTAGGTATATCGGGTAGATTAGGCTTGGAGGGTCTCTTGCTAACCCATGTATCCCAGCTGATTGTCTAGTGGATCGATTTCCGCTTGGAGGGCGGCAGAGAGGTTTTTCGCCGAGTTCTTCGGTTTCCTCTTCAATAACACGTTTCGGTGTTATCTGTGTTTGCATCTCTCTTCCCTACTCTTGTTCATTTCATTTTTACTGCTGTGTTGCTTTAAATATGGATTAGAGTAGTTGTTTTGCTTATACGCTTGTGTTTACACTATTCCGCACTTAGATTAAGTTAGTGTAAAATCAACCAAGCCGTAACTTTAATTTAGGGGTCTAAACAGCTCTTGTGTTTTCGACACATTTCCGAGCTTTCACACACCAAAATCTTCAGATATATTTCCAAAGAAAGGTTTCTTTCAAGGCAAACTCTGAACAAGCTCGTTCAATTTCTCAAGGTTTTGGGTATTGGACCTATAAACTGGTTGTTGAAAGCAGTCAAGTTTTGAAGAGATCCACTTTGGCATAAGTTTTGAGGCAAAGAGCTAGTGAAGTGGTTTATATCTAGTTGTAGCACCACTAACTTTAGCAAATTTCCTATCTCTTGAGGAACTGGACCAGAAAGTTGGTTATCGCGGAGAAATAACACTTCTGAGTTGCTCAAATTACCCAATGAAATTGGAACAGTGACATTTAATTGATTAGCGTGCAATCGAAGGCAAATTAAGGACTTCAAGTTTCCTAATTCTTTAGGAATGGTGCCGGAAAGTAGATTGCCGTTCAAGTGTAAAATAGTTAGGTTGCTAAGAACACCTAATGATGTAGGAATTGAGCCAGAAAGGATATTAAATTAAAAGCTTAAAGAGAAAAGAGACTTCAAATTCCCTATTTATGGGGGATGGAACCAGACAAAGGATTGTCATACATATGCAACCATGTAAGTTTTTCTAAGCTTCCAATACTAGAAGGGATGTGACCTGTTAGGTTGTTGTTTTTCATGTTAAGTTCAACTAAATTGGAGAGGTTTCCTATTTCCCTAGGAACATAACCATAAAGTTGATTGTCATGTAGGTACAAATAAACCAAGTTACTTAGATTACATAAAGAGGCAGGAATGAACATTGTTAGGACATATGTAGTTCACTTGTTAAGAACATATGTCATTATTTTATGTAATTGGCTAATCCTTTGATAAAACGCATTTTACTTGTAATTGGGTAGTTCTAGGTGTTTTTAATACTTCAAGAAACTGTGTTTCAAGATCAAGTGTTGAAGAAATCAAGTCTGTCCAAGAAACAAGCTGAAGAAGTGCAAGTTCATTAAATCTCGACAGCTAGCTCGACAACTAGTATGTGTTGAGGTTTAGAAAGATGCTCAAGCCCGTGTGCTCGACACCTTCTCAACAGTTGCTCGACACCTCCTATCTGTCGAGGTTTATGAATTTCAGAATTTTGATCTGATTTTCTTGAAATCCATGAATGTGTCTTTGGGCTTTCTGTTCTCTTAACCCTAGACATATAAAAGGATTTTTTTAAGGGCCGTCAAAGAGTACACAAGTTGCATAAGCATTGAGCAAAGTCTGTTCAAGCAATTTGTGACCGGTCATAAAGTTTTGCCCTAGTTCATCTCTTCTGAAGAAGTTGCTGTGTATGTGCACCTTTGGGTTTTGTGACCAAGCATTTTCTTGATCTTCATCATGGATGAACTAAAGAACTTTGCAGCCAACAACTCTCTCTAGTTGGTGTTTGAAGTCGTGTACAGGGATCTGCACAATTGGTTAGTCACATACTTGGGAGCCGTGCATCAAAAGGGGAAATTGTCACTACAGAACAAGTCCAATTGGGTATTGGGGTAAAGGTTCAACTATAGGTTGGTATAAGGTACTAAGATTCCTTTACTTGTAACTGCTTGTTGTGATAATAGTAGAATTTCGAGAGTGGTGACCTGAAAATCACCCGATGGGGTTTTTGCTGTCAGGTTTTTCCCATTCGTAAACAAATCACTGTGTTATTTATTTTTCGCTACATAATTAGTTTATTGGTGATTTTTTTGTGCTACCACGCATTTGCATGCTAATTTGATTAATTAATAACTTGGCCAATTAATCAATTAATTTAATCACAAGGGGTCAATACGTTTTTGGCCTATCAAGTGGTATTAGAGCATGCACACTCTAATTAGGTTTAATCTTTGCTGTGTTTGATCCATTGACCCCTATTTGTCATGGATAAAGGACAGTCGTTAATTTTGCATACTGGAAAGTACGCATGAGAGCTTGTAAAGTTGTGATTTACAACTATGTGTTTTGTTGGCTTTTATTCCGTGCCAAATTTGATTGTATTTACTATCAATTGTTTATACCCTGTATTTGTTGTGGGAATTGATGTAAGGGGTGTGTGATAGAGAGTGTGTGAAGACTCAAGCAAAGTGGAAGCTAATGGAATCTCGCGGGTATGTCGCGACTAAGCTTCCCGCGAAGTGAGGCATGTGCCCTGCACATGCTGGAATGTAAAGAGTCAGGCCAGGTGGAGACATCTGTCTCTCGCGAGTATCTCGCGGGTAAGGCCTTCCCGCGAGACACCCGCGAGACATGCTGTTCTGTCAGCCTGTACTGACTGACTCACACATTCTGCACCTATCCTATATAAACTCCCATTACCCACAAATGTTGAGGAATGCTTCAGAGAGAAAACCCTAGCCAAACACATTTGCAATTAGAGATTGTCATCCCCACCTTTCTCTATACACTTGCTTGTGGTATCTCCTCAACCCTTCCCTCTCCATTTCCACACCATTGAGAGGTTGATAGCCCAAACACTTACCACACATTTTGAGAGTGTTGAATGACGTTTTGGTGCTGCTGGGAAGCATTGGAAGAAGCCAAGGATGGCAGATGCAACATGGAGCTTGTTGCGGGATCCGGAGAACTAGACAAGACACGGTTCCGAGAAGCCTTGTTGGAGTAGGAGCTTGGAGGGCTTAGGTACATCGGGTAGATTAGGCTTGGAAGGTCTTTTGCTCACTCATGTATCCCAACTGATTGTCTAGTGGATCGATTTCCGCTTAGAGGGCGGCGGAGAGGTTTTTCGCCGAGTTCTTCGGATTCCTCTTCGAAAACACGTCTTGGTGTTTTCTGAGTTTGCATCTTTCTTCCCTACTCTTTTATATTCCATTATACTGCTGTGTTGCTTAGTTTATGGATTAGAGTAGCTTATTGCTTATACGCTTGTGTTTACACGTTTCCGCACTTAGTATTAAGTTTGTGTAAAATCAACCAAGCCGTAATTTTAATTGGGGGTCTAAACAGCTCTTGTGTTAATCAACACATTTTAGAGCTTTCAGAGCTTTCTTGCAGTCTTTAGATGAGAAGGTGTGGCAAGCTGTAGAGATTAGCTGGACTAAGACAAAGGAAGCGCCGGCCGATTGGGATGAAACTAAGATCAAGGCGGCAAACTTCAACAGCAGAGCGTTGCATACCTTATTCAACGCAGTCACCAATGAGGAGTTCAAGAAGATATCCTTAACTGAAACTGCTAAGGAAGTATGGACCATCCTCCAGACAACCTATGAGGGTACAAAGGCTGTCAAGGATTCAAAACTTCAAAGGCTCACTGCAAGCTTTAAAGAGATAAAGATGGAGGAGGATGAGTCATTCAATGAGTTCTATGCCAAGCTCAAGGACATAGTAAACTCAGCCTTCAATCTTAGGCAAACCATTCCTGAACCCAAGATTGTGAGGAAGGTGCTCAAATCTCTACCCGAGAGATTCCATGCCAAGATTATGACGATAAAGGAATCAAAGGATATTGACAAGATTCCTTTGACAGAGCTGGTTAGTAATCTGCAGACCTACGAGCTAGGTTTATCAAGGATTGGCAAGTCAGGTAAGGGCAAGAGCATGGCTTTGAAAGTAAAAAGCAATGACACAGATGAGTCTTCAGATGATGAGGATTTTAAGATGAAGTCCTACATTACAAGGCAGTTCAAGAAGTTTATGAAGAATGCCAATGGAAAGGGCTTCGACAAGGACCGTAGGCAATTTAGTTCTTCTCAGTTCAAGAGCCAAGACAAAGTGAAGAAGGATGCAAGGGTTGGCGGTCAGTACACTGTTCCCGCAGGACCTAAGTGCTTTGGGTGTCATGGCTTCGGTCACATGAAGCAAGAGTGTCCCACATATCTCAAGAGCATTGGGAAGAGTAAGGCACTTGCTACAACTTTGAGTGACATTGAACCTGAGGATGATTCTGACAATGAGGATGACGGAATTTTGAATGCCTTCACTGCCATAGTTAATCCTATTGAAGGGATTGTTGAAGACATGGACGAAGAAGAAGAATTGGTGGATTCTAAGTGTGAGAAGATGGATGATCAAGATAATATCCATACAGCCTATGAAAAGCTGTACAAGCTTTTTGAGAAGCATGAGAAACTGTATAGGCTGGCCACCAAGAAACTCAGTGATATGGAACTTGACTGTGAAGAGTTGTCCACAAAGTTTGATGAGGCTAATCAGACTATTGGAGCACTGAGGTTTGAGAACAATTTCTTAGCTGAGAAGACCAAGAAGTTTGAAGCGAAGCAGTTTCAAGTTAGAGCTCAATTGGAGAGGACTTCAAGTGCAAAGCTTGATGAGATGCTTAGCATTCAGAAATCTGCTTCGGATCGAACAAGTTTAGAGTATGGTATTTCTTTCTCTAATATTGCTTCTACTAGTGCTACTGTTTTTGTTCCTCCTGTTAATAATGTTGAAGTTGAGAACAATGATGTTAAAACTGAATTAGCTAGTGAGAACTTAGATAAGGGTAAATCTATCTTAGGAGCTCTCCCTAAGCAAGATAAGAAAGATGTTAAAAACCTTAGGGCTAAAAAGGCTAACTCTCAAAAGCCTAAACAGAAGAAGTAGCATCTCTTTCATCATTGTGGAACTGCCGGACATACTCGACCAAATTGCTATAAGTGGTTAGCCACTCAACAGAGCAGCGGCAAGATAGCATCTAGAAGCTAGAATCAGCTTCAATCCTTTCTTGCTCCTCTTGTAGATCTTCTCAAAGCTCTCATGTTCCTTTCGAACTTGAACAGTTTCAATTCTTCCCCCTCACCGCCGATTTAAAGGTTTAATCCACAAAAAGGTTCTTCCAAGGTGTAGAAGGAAAAGGGTTCCAAGTGATTCTATCACTTTCTTCTATCCTCCTGTTTTTGTTTGCTGCATTACTTGTGTGTTTTGCTTTACTGTTTTGAGTCAATCTAGTTTTATGCTTTACTTTGTTTAACATGTTTTTGTTGGTTATATTTCAGTTTTTCTTATTTTTGTTTTTCATATAAAATAAAATAAAATAATTGAAAAATCAGAAAATACAAAAACAGTGTGTGTTTTGTGTACATTGGTACTTGTGTACCTTGGATGGCCATTGAAACAAAATTTTCTAAACTTTGTATCTTTTGTAGCTTAGATGAGCATCTCTATGCACAACTAAGCAAGCTTTGTGGCTCTTGTTTGTGATGAGTAAGATTAAGCTATCTTTTGTGCTTAACACTCGTATCACTCTTTTTGACGGGAAGGACTAGAAAATTCTAAGAGAAAGGCATAAATAACCATCTCCCACTGTTGCCTGCCAATCATGAAAGACATCTATATGCTTCGACATGGCAAAAGTGTGATCTCAATGACATTTCTGTGCTTCGGCATAGCAAAGTTGGAATGTCAATATCATTGGGTATTTCTTTTCTCTCTCTTATATGCCCATGTATGATATGCTAAATACAAAGAAAAATATACAAAGAAAATGAAAAGCAGAAAGATCAAAAATGATTTTAAATATGATTGCAAGCGTGTATTCTAGGAGATGTAGGAGTTATAGGATGTACCTTCGAAGGTGATAGTTCTCATCAAACAGTTATGATTGTGTGTGAGTTAAAGTGATTTTCTCATATCTCAAATCGTCATAACATATATACACTTATGCAATCTTGCAATGTTTTTCACACACAACACGCAATATTCTTTGCTACTCTTAATACATGTGCAGGTACAATGTGATTTGGCCATCACAAGGTTTTACATGTGTTAATGTATGCTCACTAAACTGTATTGACTTGTTTTTGAAATATAAAATTGGTTAAACTTGTTTAGTGTGTGTGTGTGTATGTGTTTTTGAGATCCATGTGCTTAAAATTACTGTTAAGAGATGTTTTTGAGAGCTTAATATGTTGTTTGGATCATTGGTTGAGTTGCATGTTGGATTGCATTCATGTCTATGTTTTTCTCTTCTTGAAAAACTATTTTTAAGCAATCTCGACACCTCCTCGACACCTCATCGACACCTCCTCGATACCTAGCTATCTGTCGAGCTTCTCAAGCTTTTTCTTATTGCAATCCCGACACCTCCTCGACACCTGGTGGATTGATCGAGAAAGTTTCTACCTCCTCGATAGCTTCTCAACACCTGGTGAATCGATCGAGCTTCCGTCCTTGATCTGGTGTTTTGTTCCTCGATACCTGCATCTATCGACAACCATTTTCTTGACACCTTCCTCGACAGATGTCCCAACACCTCTCGACACCTTATCTGTCGAGATTTACTGAGGAGTATAAAAATACCTCCTCGTGCAATCCGGAATTCATTTCTATCAATCTCACTCTCGATAGCTCTCTCTTTTCTCTCCCAAACAATCTCATCTCACTCCAATCTTGATCCTCAAGGTTTCTTCAAGATTTTTCAAGGTTTTCTTCACTTGGTAAGCTTCTAATCTCTCATTCTTCATGCATTTCATCTTTTGAAACCTAGGTTTTGGGGTTTTTCAAAATTGATGAGTTATTGTTGAAATTTTGGGATGAATTTTCACTTATATGAGTTAAAAATCTCATGGATTGCATTACATTAGCATTATAACAATATCTTCATGCATTAAGATGTGTGCAATATGTTTGTGTGCTGGTAGGATTGGATTGGGCTGAGCCCATGATGTATTTTTTTTTGCATATCACATGTTCATGCATTCCCCATGCATACATACTCTCTATTCAATATACTTGCTATATTTGAATTGTTATTGGAGCTTTTCTGATTGTCTCTCTCTCTCTCTCTCTCCCTCTCTATCTGTTTACATTAGTCGTGTCTATGGCACCTAAGCATAAATCTACTCCGTCTCGGAACCTTCTTCGTTCCGAGGCATCTTCGTCTTCTAATCCTACTCCTTCTAACATTCGGTTCCTTGATGAGGATGCCTGAACAGCTTTCTCGGAGAACTTTTCTAGACGAGGTGTTCATTCAGAATGCCAAGTCATTTTGGCGGACTTCATCGACACTAACCTTCCCACTGTCATTCACAGTCGGGGATGGAAGTCACTGTGTAACGTCCCGGTCACCTGTCCTTTCATGCTTATCCAGGAGTTTTACTCTAACATGCACGGGATTGAACATTCAGTACCTCTTTTCTTTACTAGCATTCGAGGTACGCGCATCCCTATCACACCGCAACTTGTTGCAGATGTGCTTCGGGTTCCTAGGATAGAGTTTCCTGACTATCCTCGTTGTGAGCATCTAAAGACTGTGTCCAAGGATGAGCTCATATCTGCTTTCTATAAGCGCCCTATTGAGTGGGGTAAGCGTCAGTTTACACCATGTCGGCCTTTTGCTAAAGGTCCTAGATTCTTGAACATGGTGATGACCTTTGTACTCCATCCTCTCTCTCACTACAACTCCATTACAGAGCCTCATGCTCGATTTTTGTTGTCCCTAGTTGAGCATCTTACTATAGACTTCCCTTCACATTTCATTCTTTCCATTATAGATGTTCATCAGGATTCGGCGTCTCGTGATAAGCTCATCTTTCCTTCCATTATCACAAGGATTTTACGCCATTTTTCCGTCCCTTTTCCCATGTCCGACCACTTCACACACATTTGTGCCATAGACACTGCTACCGTAAAACGTAGTGAGGCGCAGTTTCAGTCGCGATAGGAGTCAGCAGAACCTCCCTCTGGTTCGACTCCATCTCGTTCGGCACCATCTCGGTCTTCTCCATCTACATACGCTCCCTCTTCTTCCATAGGCAATGTATCACTTGGAGACATCATGGCGCAGCTACAGCGCATGGATGCTCGCCTTGATACACTCTCTACTGAGTTGTATCAGGTGAACGTTCGTGTTGGCCGTACGACAGCAGGTGGCTATAGGTGGCTATGCTTCTGAGGTTTCTCCTCCACCACCTCCTCCAGTGGCTTCTGATTCTGATGTTGAGGATGATGATGATGATGGTGATGATGATGATGCTTCTGATGATGATGATAGAGATGCTAGCTCTACCGATGAGACGTTTACTTGACACTCTTACCCTTTGTCACTCGTGACAAAAAATGGGAGTAGTTTTGAGATAT
Source organism: Quercus aquifolioides (assembly GCA_019022515.1). Classification (NCBI taxonomy): domain Eukaryota; kingdom Viridiplantae; phylum Streptophyta; class Magnoliopsida; order Fagales; family Fagaceae; genus Quercus; species Quercus aquifolioides. Next base: position 25,855,157 of record CM032335.1, on the reverse strand, counting down.
GAAAGTAGTCATTCTTAGGGGGAGAGTTAGTATAGGACATTTTTGTTAGGGCGAGTGTTGATATAAGGGATGTAGTGAGGATATGATGTATCTTTTCTTTTCTTTCTTTTATAGATACATTGATCTTGTACATTGGGTCTTGTGACCATTTTAACACGTACATTGTACTTATATTCTTTATATGTGGATGTATGTTTCTTTTACTTACCTTTCATGTGTTGTTTCTTTTCTTTCTTTATACACATGCTTCTTATACTTGTATGCAATATATTATTTCTATTTCACACTAAGATGCCTTGATGAGTTTTGTTTAAAGTGTTTCAAAAATACAGGTTGTCAAAGTCTACTTGCCATAAACTCTCTTCTTGCAAAAATTTTCAAGAGTTTGTGTTAGGATAGATTTTATTGTATTCAACAAGTGAATATGAATTGAGTAATTTATGACTCCTCTCATATGTTCATTTGTTTGTTGTGGTTTTGTCACGGATTGCCAAAGGGGGAGATTGTTAGGACATATGTGGTTCACTTATTAAGAACATATGTCATTATTTTATGTAATTGGCTAATCCTTTGACAAAATGCACTTTACTTGTAATTGGGTAGTTCTAGGTGTTTTTAATACTTCAAGAAACTATGTTTCAAGATCAAGTATTGAAGTCATCAAGTCTGTCCAAGAAACAAGCTGAAGAAGTGCAAGTTCATTAAATTTCGACAGCTAGCATGTGTTGAGGTTTAGAAAGCTACTCAAGCCCGTGTGCTCAACAGCTGCTCGACACCTCCTATCTATCGAGGTTTATGAATTTTAGAATTTTGATATGATTTTCTTGGAATCCATGAATGTGTGTTTGGGTTTTCTTTTCGCCTAACCCTAGACATATAAAAGGATTGTTTTAAGGGCCGTCAAAGAGTACACAAGTTGCATAAGCATTGAGCAAAGTCTATTCAAGCAATTTGTGACCGGAGACAAAGTTTTTCCCTAGTTCATCTCTTCTGAACAAGTTGCTGTGTATGTGCACCTTTGGGTTTTGTGACCAAGCATCTTCTTGATCTTCATCATGGATGAACTAAAGAACTTTGCAGCTAACAACTCTCTCTAGTTGGTGTTTGAAGTCGCATACTGGGATCCAAGCAATTGGTTAGTCACGTACTTGGGAGTCGTGCATCAAAAGAGAAAATTGTCACTACAGAACAAGTCCAATTGGGTATTGGGATAAGAGTTCAACTGTAGGTTGGTATAAGGTACTGGGATTTCTTTACTTGTAACCGTTTATTGTGATAATAGTTGAATTTCGGGATTGGTGACCTGAAAATCACTCAGTGGGGTTTTTGCCATCAGGTTTTCTCCCATTCGTAAACAAATCACCGTGTTATTTATTTTCCGTTGCATAATTAGTTTATTGGTGATTTGTTTGTGCTATCACGTGTTTGCATGTTAATTTGATTAATTAATAACTTGGCCAATTAATCAATTAATTTAATCACAAGGGGACAATACGTTTTTGGCCTATCAAACATGAAAGGAAATTGTTATTGAGAAACAAGTAGACCAAGTTGCTCAAATTGCCTAAAGAAGTAGGAATGCAGCCATGAAGATCGTTGGCATACAAAGAAAGGAAAGTGAGAGACTTTAACTGCCCTGTTTTAGGGGGAATTGAGCCGTTTAACTGATTTTCACCTAGGTACAAATCCTCAAGATTGGTCAGTAGCCCAATCTGTGATAGGATTTCCCCTAATAACTTATTAAATGACAGGTCAAGAAGTGTGAGTTTGGACAGGTTACTAATTTCAATAGGGACTGTACCAAAGAGTCCATTCATACTGAGATCAAGAATTGCAAGATTGGGAAGAGATGAGAATGAAAACCCATGAATTGTACCTTTCAAGCCTGAGTTAGTCAGGTTTAATCCAATAACACTTCCTGCTTGGTTGCAAGAAATGCCAAACCAACTGCATGGGATTGAGCTGGTATTCTGATTGTTTGAAGAATTTGTTGCATAATTAGGGAGAGTCCATGAAGGCAGGGGTGGCTGGGTTTCATTTTGAAGAGTGGCTTCCCAATTGAGGAGAGCATCTGCCTCTTCATTCACAGAAAGAGAAGTAGCATCAAATGAGGAATGTAACAAGGCCATCACAGCTATTGAAACAAGGGAAAGTACTTTCAAGAAAGACATTGCCATGGTTTTTGCTTACAAGTTACAAACTGATTCAGAACTCTTATCTTAATGTGTCTAAGCAGCCCCCATTACCTTTTTAACACACTATTTACATGTCTAAGGATTTGGACGTGTATCCAACAACAATTTCTATTGTTGAAGAAAATGGATTTGATCGTGACAATGGATCATGACTTTGACTTTCACGATTACATGAACCCTTTTTTTAATAGATGTCATCCTAATTCCTATGTAAATATTTAAAATACTTTGTTTCTACTTTTTTATTCAAATGGTGGATTTTTTTTTCAAACTATTGAAGATGAAGGTCATTTTTTTTTTATCAAATTTTCTGAGAAATATTGGCACCTGAAAGCAAACTATATTCTTATATTCTTACGTAGTGGTTGAGGAGAGGATAGAACTAGTCAATCAAATACAGCTAATTATTTTAATCAATCTCGATAAAATAAAAAATAAAAAAAAATAAAAATCAGGTACTGAGACCACTACTACTCTAGACCAATAGCCTAAGGGATTCACGTCAGGTGCAATTCCTCCACTTACCTCACAATTTTTTTAACTTTTTTTACTTTTTAACTTTAACTTTTTAATTCTTTTTTAATATATTTTATTTAATGGTTGAGATTGAAAGTTGCTTTTTCAACTTTCAATCGCAGCCATTGATTAGGTATTGCACCTGATGTGAATCCTAGCCTAAACTACTCTAGACCACTGCTCTCAGTACTAAATGACATTTAGACCATTGCCACAGTTGGCTCCACAGGGTGGTCACAACCCTCATTTGCAACCAAATATATATATATATATATATATATATATATATATATATATATTTAGACACACACTTGCCAAAAAAAAAATATTTTATGCTAAATTAACCTATTATGACCACCTAATAAATATGTTGAATACTTTGACTTAAGAATTATAAAATTTTAGGTTAAAAAACAAAAAAAGAGTAATGCGACATTCACAACATTTTCACAACAAATTCAATGTGGTAAGCTGTTACTGGTTCTAATTTGAGTCAAATACTGATATTATTCTTTTGCACACCACTAACAGTATTTTGCATAAGATTTATTGTAAAATTGTTATAGACATAGCATTACTCCTTAGTGACTCAACTCAGTTGATTTTGTATAGTTTAAATTTTTTTAGTGATACCACTCTAAAAAAATTCCTAGAACCACCACTAACCATTGCTCTAGATCACTTATTTCCTTCTTTACTACTGCACAACACAACTGTCAGCTACACTACTGCTCTCTCTTTTTTGGGGGCAGAAGACTAGATTACCGCTCTCGGTACTAAAACATTATATAGATGAATTAATGGAGGAAAATAGGCATCTACCCCTAATTTATAAACTATACAACAAAATGCCTCTGTTTTAAAATTATTTACCAAAATGCTCCTGTTTTTAAAAATCAATTTTAACAAAATTGAGTTACAGGCAGAATTCAACATTAGCAATGTTGAGTTTTATGCATATTTTGTCACTTAATTTTTTTTTTTTGAAAATTTAAGTGGAACTTGACATTACTAATGTCAAGTTCCACTTAAAATTATACGTAGAACTCAATTTTGAAAATATATTTTTTAAATTGAGTTATATATCGAGTTTTACACATAACTCGATTTTGTTAAAATCAAATTTCAAAAACAGAGACATTTTGCTAAATAGTTTCAAAACATGGTCATTTTACATAATAGTTTATAAATTAAAAACAAATACCCATTTTTCCCTTAATTAATGCAACTACCCTTTCTGCTTTTATCTTACAAAACAACATATAAGGATCTAGTTGCTCTAGACACTTCTTAAAAAGTGTCTTTTTTTCTTTTTTTCTTTTTTATTTGTGTGCGTATATGGTTTTTCTTAAATTTTGTATTTAGAAAAGTTTGTATAGAATTTGAGTTAAGTAAAATCGAGTTCTACGTGGCTTTTTTTATTCAGGAATGCCACGTCAGCTACATCCACCGTAGCAGAAATCACATAGAACTTAATTATAAAGAAATTGAGTTCTAAAAGAGTAACATTTTGCTAAATTCTTTCAAATGAATGACATGTTGCTACATAATTTTCAAATTAGGAGTAACTACTAAACACTTATTGTGGCCGTCTTTCAATATGGAATAGGTGAAAACTGGATCTCTTTGTGCTATACAGTCAAATGATGCACACTTTTCGTTGGACATAATATATATATATATATATATATATATATATATATGTATGTATGTATGTATGTTCTTTTTCTTTCCTACCATGTTGCTTTCAATCCCTTTCTTTACCATTCACGTTTCTCTTTGAAAGTCATTTCTATATTTCATTTTTTTTTTTTTAATCTTTTTTATGGGTTTAATTGAAATCTGTCCAGTTTCTTTCTTTTTCTTTCCTACCATGTTGCTTTCGGTCCCTTTCTTCACCATTCATGTCTCTCTTTGAAAATCATTTCTATTTTCATTGTTTTTTTAATTTTATCTTTTTTTATGGGTGTCAATTGACTCAATGGATATAATTTTGTTGTTGTTGAACAAATGAGAAGGGGATAAGTAGGAGAAAATATACGGTCTTCACGTTGAATCACGTCTCATTTTTTTTTAATTTTATCTTTTTTTATGGGTGTTAATTGAAATCTGTCCAGATTCTTTCTTTTTCTTTCCTACCATGTTGCTTTCGATCCTTTTCTTCACCATTCACGTCTCTCTTTGAAAATCATTTCTATGTTTCATTTTTTTTTAATTTTATCTTTTTTTATGGGTGTTAATTGACTCAATGGATATAATTTTGTTGTTGTTGAACAGATGAGAAGGGGATAATTAGTAGGAGAAAATATATGGTCTTCATGTTGAGCCACATCACTTGTCCATAATTCTACTAAAAAACTTTCACCTTTTTAAAATTGCTAAGCCAATTTAATAAACCATTTTTTTTAATCATAAGCCGATTCAACAATTTTAAATAGGTGAAAACATTTTAATAGAATCATGGACAAATAATTTGATCTAATATGAGAACCGTATAATTTATCGAATAAGTAGGAAAACAAGACATGATTTTGATTTTGATTTTGCTGTTCCAACTTTCAACTTTCAACCGCATCCACTCCTGCATATCCCATATATTTATTACATAAACACTAGTTCTAATACATTTTTACTTATTCTAAAGTAATCCGTAGTAGGTAAGTTGGTATCTATTTTATTTTCTTTAGATGTTTTTTCAGCACAATTCTTGCCATGTGCACAAACATAATATTATGTTTTTCTGTTTAAAAATAATTATTAACTATTAAAACTATAGTTAGTAAGTATGCATGACATACAAGTGTTTATGTTAGTATAACATTCACCGGGATAAATACAAAAATTATACCATCTTTATGGTAGATCATATCACTTATCCACTATTCTACTAAAAGACTACTACTTATTTAAAATTGTTGAGTTAACTTATGATACCAAAAATATATTGTTAAATTAACTCAATAACTTAAAATAAATAGACATTTTTTAGTGAAATAATCAACACGGTCGATCATAAAAATCATATAATTTCTAAATAATTACGGCACTTCAAAAGATAAAATCAAAATGAACCACAGTCAAACACGGAATATATATCATTAAACAATACTACTGTAATGAAACCTAAAGCTAGCAATCAGCCTATTACACTAGATAGATTCAGACTAATATATTTATTATATTAAATAGGGAAACCCAAAAGGTTAACAACAACAAAATGTCAAAAACTGCAAAACCTATTGCATCATTCTTCCTATTAATTCTATCTCAAAAAAGAAAAAAAAAAAAGGTTGTGCCTCACGGACTCACTGTTCCGGCACCAAGTTATTCATTGTAATTTGTAAATATTATATTTCTCTCAATGTACTATATTTTAATTACTCTTTTCGATTCTTTTTCCCCTTAAATCTCTTTCATCTATTAATATATTTGCTTCCTTCCTTTATCACCATCGATTTTTAGAGCATCCCACTCTCTTATATCTACTGAGATGTGATCTTTTTTTTAATGTAACATATAAATACCTAGATATGGTTTAATATTATAGTTATCTTTAAAAAATTATATGAAAATGTTTCCAAATTTTTGTTGAGATTTTTAAAATATATATATACATATTATACTAATACTTTAGGCATACCATTATTTATCTGTTGTCGTATTTTTTTGCCAAATTTTTAAAGCATAATTTTCTTGCAGGATATTAAATTATATCCGTTCATATAATTACCGTAACATACACTTACTGTATCTTACTAACTATGCGGCACCAACTAATTAATGAAGCCTGAATTATATTCTTGAATAACTAACTTCTCTTTCAATAAACAGATCAAATCTTTGGCAAAAAAAATCGCTTGCAAAGATTTTCTTTATTGAAAATTGGAAGTCAATCTCTGGCCATGTTAGGTAATCAATCGGTTTCAGGGCCCCATATTATAAACAATTCAGTTGAAAAGCAAGCATGCGATTCGTTATAAAACCACAATTGCATAATCAAAATCTTTATATAGTCTATAGATCTTTTTACTTATATAACTAATTCGCTTATTAAAACCTAAGAAGCACGAGTGCGTTTTCAGATTCGGATGTGGGTGCGGGTGCGGGACTCGGTAATTTTTGAAAAAGTAGGGTGCGGGTGCAGCGGGGTGCGGCGATTAAAAAATTATTAAAAATATTTTTATTTATATTTTCTATATATTTTTACTATTAAAATATTCTTAAAAAACACATTACTATGGCCTTGGTTCACAAAACAAAGAAAGAAGAAGGCAAGAAACACAAAACAAAACCCAAAACAAAAAAAGAAAACACAAAAGAAGCAACAAATATTCAAAATAAAATTGAGGAATAACAGATTTAGGATGTTTGTGCCTCATTCAAAGCCAATTTCGGCTGTTCTGGCATGATTCAAGGCCGACTTCAGCCTTTTTCGGCCATTTCGGTTAATTTCGGCCACCAGTCGATACAATCCAATTCAGCCGATACGACCCGATTCTGGCCAAATCAGCCCAATTCGGATCCGAGTCAGCGCGAATCCCAAAAAAAAAAAAACTCAAACGTGGCACTGACACGCGGGCAGCGGTGTCGGTGGCCGCACCCCGCATCGGGCCGTGTCGAACTCTGGTGTGGCACCCTCCTAGCCGCGTTGGTGCTTCCTAGATTAAAACAAGGCAAATGGAACCACTAGTATTCCATAATAAACGAAAAAAAAAATAAACTAGCTTGGAATACAAGGACAAGGTATACAATTATTTTATAAATCGTGTGGCTAATTTCTTTCAATGGACTTCGTTTTGATCATGATGCTATTTCCTTGGGGGAACTCCACCTTCCGGCGAAGGTGATGAAGGAACATGCGGTGGAAATCCAGACTTCATTTGGACAGTAATACCTCTCCAGCTAGCTACTCTTTTTCTCTGCCAAATAATAATAATAAACAACGCACAAACGCAAAAATCTTTTATATATAGTTTTTTGGGACAAAATTGGCCTTTTGCCAGCATTTTTCAGCATTTTATCCCATTTTCCAAACTAATTAGGGAAATGCCCCTCTTTTGAAATTCAATTTTTTCAAAATCGAGTTAAAAAAAAAAAAAAAAAAAAATTATGGAGTCCTATAATGGCGTTTTAAGGAGCCTATAGTGACGTTTTAAGGACCTATAGTGGCGTTTTGGAACTAGAGCTCCATGAACTCGAGTTACATGCAAGTTTTTTTTTTTTTATCTATAACTCGAGTTTATGAAGTTCGAGTTCAAAAACGCCACTATAAGCTCCTTAAAACGTCATTATACGCTCCTTAAAACACCATTATAAGGCTTAACTCGATTTTGAAAAAATCGAGTTTCAAAATTGGAGTATTTCCATAATTAGTTTGGGAAAGAGGACAAAATGCTAGATTGTTTGATAGAAAGGGGCAAATGCCAATTTTGTCCTAGTTTTTTGTTTCCAGTAATATCTCTCATTTCAAAAAATTATTAAAGGAAATTAAGCAACTCACTGATTCTTAGGACAACGTTGCTGGGTTCGGCAACAGTTAATATTGCGGAGGAGAGAAACAAAAACAGGAGAAAGTAGATTATCAGAATTGTAATGGATGCCTTGAGCTTCATTTTTTTGGGCTTCTAGGGAGTAAGTTACGTACACTTCCTTATTGTTCTCTATCTCTCTATATACATATAATATATAATCTAAGAAGAGGTAAGCTATACCTATAGGTTCCAATGCAATTCAAACAAATGGAAAGTCGATACAGCTGACAAAAGCAAGAGGATGAAAGTCCACATCCTTATGACGGTAATAACATTAGGATACCTACCACGTAGTAATTATTTTAATTTTAAATTACTATTTTAGTGATTTTTTTATAATTAAGTCATCCAATCAGCGTCGCGATGAAAATGTGACCTTCTGGATTTTGTAGTTGTTCCCATCATCCCCATCTACATATCCCATCTGTTTATTACATAAGTACTTCTATACATTTTTAATTATACTAATCCGTAGTTGGTAAGTTACTGTCTGTTTGGATACGACTTATTACTGAAAACTAAAAACTGAAAATTGAAAACACTGTACCAAAATAATTTTTAAATGTGTGAATAGTGCTGTAGGACCTAGTTTTAAAGAAAAAGTTGCTGAATATGGTACTTGTGGGTCCCGTGAACAGTGCATATATCCACAGGAAAAAACACTTCTGCCGGGAAACACACAAAACGCGCTTTCCAAACGGAGGCTTAGTATCTATTTTAATTTTCTTTAGATAATTCTTTCTTCTTTTTTCTTTTTTTCACAATTCATACCATTTGCACAAATTATATTTCTGTATAATAAAAATTGAACCTAAAAACCGTGGTTGTGTGAAATGGTTGCATCAAATTGGAATTTTTAGAAAAAAACAAATAAGTTCTTACTTCTTAATTATGAACTACTATTAGTATTTTTCTATTAAAAAAAATAAATAAATAACTATTGTTAGTCTTTTAACAAAACATGTAACTTACAATCATATCAACTTCATTGCTTTTTTGTTTTTCAGTATTTTTCCATTTTCAAAGGCTTAATTGCTTTTATCAATTTCTATTTTTAGTTTTATCCTATTTGATTGTAAATTTTGTTGATTATATTTTGATTGACACAATAGTATTTTGATAGACCCAGCAGATTAAATTGGACCAAAGTAGACCATAAACTGAATTGGACCGGAAAGAACGAAGTAAACTGAAGTGAACCAAAAAGACTGAAGTAGACTAAAGTGGACCAAATGAATTGAAATAGACCGAAGTGGACCGAATTAAAGCAAAACCGTACAATGCGCGAGACTACTACCAGTATGATATATTTTTCTGAAATTAGTGATTTAAAGTTTCTAGCTTGAACCTAGATTAGAAAAAAGATCAATATATATATATATATATATATATATATATGACTGGGTTCAAGTTACATTATGTGTAACTTTAAGCAATATTACATCACTCAATATTTTTTAATTGGATATGAATTTTGACAAATCCACCGTTAGATTATATTTTCTTCATATATTCTCCATGTTTGCAAAATTTCAAGATGATCAAAGATTAATAATCATGTCATAATCAATTATTTAAATTCAAGTTTTTGTAGTTTAAAATAATGCATAAAAGATGAGTTTATGGATTAAATGGTAAATATCATCCAATTCACATGAAAATTGGCATGAATGTAGAACATTTAAAACATGCAATTGTGGGATTTTCAAAATATGTATTCTATAATAAATTATTGGGTGGTGTAACATAGCTTAGAATTACACCAGGTATAACTTGAACCCAAAACAATATCGAACAAAGTTTCATAATATATCTATTGTTATCTACTTTTATATTTGTTCACTATTTATTGCAGAAACTAGGTAGATATTTTCTTATCATTTCAAATTTTAGGCAAATTTGTAATTTTTTACGTTTCTCAAAAATTCCACTATATTGATCCAATTAGAGAAAATTATTATGGTTTGCCTGGGCATAAACCAACCATGTTAACTAGTGGCGGATTGAGATCCCGTGCAATACCCTAGGTATTGCACGGTGTGCAATAGCACAAATCTCAGCCGTTAAAGCCATCCAATGGCTCTTGTGAAGTGCCAACTCATCAATCCGCGTGAAAGGTTAAAAAAAACCCCTAACCTGCCAAAATATTTTACAATCCGCATCTCATTAATTCAATAGCAATCTCTAACATTTCAAAAAAAAAAAAAAAACTCTCACTTCCCCAATCCTCCTCCCCTCTGCTGTCACAACTTCAATTTCCTTCTACCTCATTCATGCCCAAGCTTGATATAGTGTATTTCCTTTTTCCTCCTACTAAACCCCCTTGCCTAGAATCACCAACCAGCTAAACAATACCACCACAAATGACATCACAACACCTAGCTACCCATGAAATTTGCCAACAGAAAATTGCCAAGCAAATAAGTATTTCACAAAATAATGTTTGAAAAGTCAACAATCCAAATTCAAATAAAAATTTAAAAAAAAAAATGTGCAAAAGGATGAAAGTTCACATCCTTATGATGGTAATAACATTAGGAGACCTACTACGTAGTAATTAATTTTATTTTAAATAACTATTTTAGTGATTTTTTATAATTAAGTTACCTAATCATTGTTGCGATGAAAATATGACCTTTTAGATTTTGTAGTCGTTCCTGCCATCCCCATCTAGATATCCCTTTTTTTTTTCTTTTTTTTGAGGAGGATCTCACTAAGGTTCTATTCCTTAGGTTCCTCTCTTAAGATTCTGCCATATGAATTTTTTCTTATAGGATAGAAGTGTATTTTTCAATTAAGTAACTACATGTCTGAATCTTAAAGGAGAATCTAAAGAATAGCACCTAAGGTACTGTACTTAAGTTTTTTCCCCATATGTTTATTACACAAGTACTTCTAAACATTTTTAATAATTATAACTAATCCGTAGTAGGTAAGTTAGTATCTATTTTAATTTTCTTTAGATGGTTCGTTTTGTTATTTTGTTTTTGTTTCTTTTTTTTTCTTTTTCTTTTTTTTTTTGGCAAAATTCATACCATTTGCACGAATCATATACTATATAATAAAAATTGAGCTTAAAAAATCGTGATTTTATGAAATGCCTACACCAAATTGCAAATTTTTAGATAGAAACAAATAACTTATTTCTTCTTAATTACTCCTTATCAACAACTATTAGTGTTTTTCTATAAAATAAATAAATAACTATTGTTAGTCTTTTAACAAAACATGTAACCTATGATCATATCAATTTCATTGCTTTTTTTTGTTTTTCAGTATTTTTCCATTTTTAAAGGCTTAGGTTATGTTTGGTAATTGTTTTTGTTTTCTATTTTCAAAAACTTGTTTTAGAAAATATAAAGAAAAAACAGTTTTCTTTTATTTTTTGAAATCAAAAACATGTTTGGTTAGTTGAAATTATAAATAAATAAAAAAAGATTTTTGAAGAAAAAAATAGAAAATACTAAAATGTGTTGTTATTAGGATTTGAATTCTAATAATAACTCATTAAATGAGACAGATTCATTAAATTAAATGCGTATTTTCATTGACTTTTGAAAATTAGAAACTAAAAACAGCATTTTGCATATTTTCAGTTTCCTTTACAAATTGAGTTTTAAGAACAATTTTTGTTTTCTGTCAATTTTGAGTTGCCAAACAAGTTTTTTAGTTTCAAAAATAGAAAATTGTTTTTGGAAACAAAAAATAAGAAGAAAAAACAGTTACCAAACATACCCTTAATTGTTTCTATCAATATTTTTTTTAGTTTTATCCTATTTGATTTTACATTTGATTGATAATATTTTGATAGACACCATAGTATTTTGATAGACCCAGCAGACCGAATTGGACCAAATTAGAACAAATTGACTGAATTGGATCGAAGTAGACTGAAGTTGACCAAATGAATTGAAATAGACCCAATAGACTGAAGTGGACCGAATTAGACCAAAACCATACAATGTACAAAACTACTACTAATATGATATATTTTTCTACAATAAGTAATTTAGGTTAGTTTATCAAAAAAAAAAAGAAAAAAGTCATATATATATAATCATGATGAATTAATATATATATATATATATATATATATTTTTTTTTTTTATAGTAATCTTGTATATAGTAATCTTGTTTAAAACAATATCCAAAAAAGTTTCAAAATATATCTAAATGTTATATATAATTATATTTCTTCACTATTTATTACAGAAAAGTAACTCGGTAGATATTTTCTTATCATTTCAAATTAAGCAAATTTGTAATTTTCTAAGATGCTCAAAAATTCCACTATATTGATCCACTTAGGGAAAAGTCTTAGGGTTTGCCTGGGCATAAACCATGTTAACCAGTGGCTTAATTATTAAACAAAATAAATTTAAATTGGACTCTGAATAAAAAAACTTTATAAACAAAACAGAAACCAGAAACTACACTGGGCAGCTTCCTCCAATATTACATTGACTATGACCCATATTAAAACTACCATAAATTAACAGAATTGTTGAGTGACCATGTGGCTAATACATGAGCTGCATTATTAGCTTCCCTATACACCCAATTAAAAGGCATCCCAACACGGGTCACTAGACCCAGCAGCTTGCATAGCTGACTCTACAAAATTAAAAAGCCTCCAAGGCAACTGATCTGCTACATCTTAGATGGCTTCACAATTCAGCTCTTAGAATCATGATAATCTGACATGTCATCTGCTAATAACATGATACAATAGTACAATACATACCAAAATTACAACATCAGCTTTCCTAAAAACAAAACCAAAAAAATATTTTTAAAAAAAACCTTAACACATATTAGTTGTTATTCCTAGTCAGATGAGTTCGAAATTCATCTATGTTGAAAATTGAGTCGAGCAAAACCCGAATTTAGTCAATTGACCCATCACCCATTGAATGTCCAAATGGATTAGATATATTTCCAAAGAAAAGGTTTCTTGAAGGCGAACTCTGAATAAGCTCACGTAGTTTCTCAAGATTTTGGGTATTGGACTTCCAAGCTTGCGTAGAGAAATAACACTTCTAAGTTGCTATAATTATCCAATTCATTTGGAACAGTACCATTTAATTGATTAATTTTAGTGTCCAGTTGAAAGCTAATTAAGGACTTCAAGTTTCAGGATTCCTTAAAAATGGTGCTAGAAAGTTGATTGGCGTTCAGGTATAAAACAGTCAGGTTGCTGATCAGCAACCTGACTGTTCTCATGAGAACACCTAACGAAAACTGTTGGGTTGCTGAGAACACCTAACGATGTAGGAATTGAGCCAAAAAGGTTATTAAATTGAAAGCTTAAGGAGAAAAGAGATTGAAAATTCCCTTTTTTTTCCGGGGGATGGAACCAGACTGATTGTTTTCATACATATGCAACCATGCATGTAAGTTTTCTAAGCTTCCAATACTAGATGGGATGAGACCTGTTGAGCTATTGTTTTTCATGTTAAGTTCAACTAAAAATGGGGGTTTCCTATTTCTCTAGGAACAGAACCATAAAGTTGATTATTATATAGGGACAAATAAACCAAGTTACTTAGACTAACTAAAGAAGCAGGAATGGGATATGAAAGACATTCCATGGTATTTGTTTTACGAGTTGCAAACTGATTCAAACTCTTACGTTAATGTGTCTAAGACTCTAAGCTGCCACATAAACTCAAGCCACATTTTTGGTCGTTGAGTAAAATAAATTTGGGGCGCAGCTTCTGTCTAGTGGATCCAGTGCACTGGATCTGCTATGATCATGACACGTGTCATAAACGCAGCAAGTCCAGTGTCACAGAATACTGGACAGAAGCCACACCCATAAATTTGATGGTGACAATGGACCATTGACTTTGACTTTAACCAGGGACGGCTGTCTAAGACTCTAAATTGCCACATAAACTCAAGCCACATTTTTGGTTGTTAAGGAAAATAAAAATAAGAGTAATACTTCATCTGCAACATTTTCACAATAAATCTTTTGTGGTAAGTTGATACTGATTTTAATTTGGACCCAATAGTGACATCACTTTTTTACGGACTAATAACAACTTTTCTCATAAGATTTATTGTAAAAATATTGTAGACTATACTACTCCAAAAATAATTATGGCACCCCAAATATAATCCTTAATTCCTTAAAAAATGCTTAAATAACATCAATAAAAATTAGCACATATAATAATAAAAACAAGACTAGACCAAATAATAACTTGTGAACAAATTGTTCAACAAAAAGCTTATTCAAAAAAAAAAAAGATAAAAATCTAATCATTCAAATTTTTAACTTGTTCACCCATTTAATAAAAGTAATTCATAATTTCATTTTTCCTTTAAAAATGGAACCAAAAGAAATACTATGGTTGTGAAATTTCCTTGGCGGTGACTGCAGCTATGCTATTTTTGACTTTATCCTTGCAACAATTTTGATCTCTTTAGTGACTTAGATTTCGATTGTAGCAAATATTATCTCTCTCTCTCTCTCTCTTCTTTATTAGTATTGTAGGGATGAAGGGCCCAAAATATATGTTGGGCCTTGGGCCTTATCCGAGGAGACTCAATGGTCCGAGGATAGATCAATAGTAAGGAAGATGTAAGACTTTGAACTTCACGTGCAAGCTATGACTGTGAAGGTTGGGGGAGGTAGTCCGAGGAGGAGTATCTCCTCAGTTAAACGAAGTAGAGGTCAAAAAGTGTGTTCTATCATCCAAAGTTACGTTCTGAGAAGTTCTATGGATAAGGATATGTATTGTGAACGTACAGGACAAATGGGAGTTAAGAAATATCTAAGGGAAAGCTACTACCACCGCATTAAATGCTCTGCAACTAACTCTCTGGCCGCATTAATGAGGAAGTGATACTTGAACAGTAGTTTTCAACCTTACAGCTGTTAATGTGACAAGGATCAGGATCAACAATCTAATTTACAAATGGAGGGCAGAGATGAAAGGGAGGAGAGAGTATAAAATGGAAGGGAGACCCTAAGAGAAAGGGGTCGAGAAATTAAGAGAAAAACACTGTAGCAATCTGAATTGAACTTGTTATCAAACTTGAGAAATATATATAAGAACTAATCTCCTCGGATTAAACCGAGGACAATTTTCTTTATATTAAGCCAGTCTATCTTCATTTTCTTGTCATCTAGATCCACTTTACTTGTTGTCTAACTCATTAAAACCCAATTTTCCAACACACTCTCTACAAATTCATTGTATTGGGCTCTTTGGGCCTAAACTCATCCATCCCTTGGGCTAGGGACCAAATTGTGTCCTTACAAGTATCATTTTAGACTCTCTCTCTCTCTCTCTCACTTTATTACTCTCATCTCACTATTCTTAGTTCATATTTTATCTATTATTAGTCCCTTTTTATTTTCTTTTTATCTTTGGTAGTAGAAAGAAATTGTAATACTTCATGTATATGCGTAGTTTTTTCTTTTTTTTTTTAACGTTTATATATTCAAGTTATCTATTTATTACATTTTGAATAATTTTATTTTTTTAGTGACCACCCTAAAAGAATTCCTAGAGTCGCCATTGAATTTGCATAATTCATACAATTTGCATAAGTCATATACTATATAATAAAAATTGAGCCTAGAAACCGTGGTTGTGTGAAATGGCTACACCTAATTGCAATTTTTTAGATAAAAACGAATAATATATTTGTTCTTACTTCTTATCAACTTATATTAGTATTTCTCTATTAAAAAAATAACTATTGTCAGTCTTTTAACAAAACATGTAACCCACGATCATATCAACTTCATTGCTTTTTCGTTTTTCGGTATTTTCCCATTTTGAAAGGCTTAATTGTTTTTTGCAATTTTTTTTTTTTTACAGTTTTATCCTATTTGATTTTACATTTGCTTGATAATGTTTTGATAAACACAATAGTATTTTGACAGACCTAGCGGACTGAATTGGACCAAAGTATACCGAATAGACTGAAGTGGACCAAATGAACAGAAATTGACCCAATGGACAGAAGCAGGGACAAAGCTATCATTGGACTTTTTTAAAATATATGTGTGTGTGTGTGTGTGTACTAATTTTAGGAATTTTGTTCTATAAAACTACGTACATTTTGTTTCCCTAAAACAATATCATTGATTATTTTAAGCACAATGATATAATCACAAACTTTTTTACAACATTTTTACAAATTGTTTTGGTGGCAAATTTTTATTGGTTCGCATAATGGGCCTACTTCTACATCATTTTTTTACTTGTTAATAACCACTTATCATATCAATAATTTATTAAAAAGCTTGTAACTTTAGCATTTTCCTCATTTTAGTGACCATAAAAAAATTTATAGATCTAAAATCTAAAAAAAGATATACAAGCCCAAAAAAAATAGCTCAACAACAAAAATTACAAATAGTAAAACTAAAAAAAATAATAATAATAATAATAAGCTCAATTAACCAATTTTATCCAAAATAAACAACTCTGCCCTTTAAAAAATTCTAAACAAAAATAATTTTGTTCTTACCCACACCCACACACACACACACACACACACAAAATCTCAACAGCTAAGAACACTACAAAAAAAGCTGCCTATAGCAGCGTTTTTTTAGTGGCGTTTGCAAAAAAACACCACTATAGGTACCTTATAATGACGTTTTCTAAAAACGCTGCTATAGGCATATCTATAGCCGCGTTCAGAGGACTCTATAGTGGCATTTTTAAACACTGGACCTATAGCTTCGTTTCCAAGAACCTATAGGCCCTGGGCCTATAGTGGCGTTTGTAAAACATTGCAATAGCCCAACCCCAAAAAATAAATAAATAAATTTGAGGGACCTATAGCAGCGTTTCATAAACACCACTATAGGTCCTTTAAAAAACACCAATCGATAAAAATTTTAAAAAGTTTCCTCATATATATATATATATATATATATACATGATGGACCTATAGCAGCGCTTGCAAGCGCCACTATAGGTCCAGCAAAAAGAAATTTAAAAAAAACATTAAAAAAAGTGTTCAAAACTAAACCAAAAAAAAAAAAAAATTAAATAAGGGATCTATAGCAGCATTTTCACACGCCACTATAGGTCCAATAAAAAATATTTTTAAAAAAACGTTAAAAAAGAGTTCAGAACTAAACAAAAAAAAAAAATTAAGGGACCTATAGCAGCGTTTGCAAACGCCATTATAGGTCCAGCAAAATTTAGAATTCAAAACCCACTTTCCCACCTACCCCCATTATCTCCACTCAAAATTCAAAACCCACCTACCCCACTCCCTTATCTCCCCCTTATCTCTACACCTACCTTCAGGACTTCTTCTCTCTCTCTCTTTTCTTTTTCTCCCATGTTGTATTTGATTTTGAATTTTTTTGGGTGGGTTTGTGTTTCATTTTGAATTTGCTGGGCTAGCTATTGTGTTTGTATTTTGTTTTTTATCTTTTAATTAATTAAAATTATAAATATAATTTAATTAAAATTTTAACTCAATTTAAAAAAAAAAAAAAAAAAAAAAAAGCTTTTGATTACCAAAAATTAATTTTTGGTAATCAAATTTCTCTTGGTCGGTTTTTGGCTATAGTGGTGTTTTGAAACGCTGTTATAGCTAATTTTTTAAAAAATATATAAGGGTCTATAGCAGCGTTTTTATAAACGCCACTATAGGTCTACCCTATAGTGGCATTTTAAAAATGCTGATATAGCCTTTTTTCAAAAATTTGAGCCTATAGCAGCGTTTTATAAACACCACTGTAAGTCTATAGTCACGGTACAAACACCACTATAGCAAACGCTGCTATAGCCCAAATGGGCCTATAGTGGCGTTTCACAAACGCCATTATAAGTCCAATTTTTTGTAGTGGTAGTAGCAAAATCAAAGGTTAAAACTACGGCACATAACCAACGGTAAAGCCACTCCTCCTAACTCAAAGTTCTAGCTCTATCCCTAGACAGAAGTAGACCGAATTAGGCCAAAACCATACAACACATGCGACTACTACTAGTATGATATATTTTTCTAAAATAAGTGGTTTGAAGTTTCTAGCTCGAACTAAGGTTAGAAAAAAATCAAATAATGCTGAATTAATAAAATATATATATATATATATATAGTAATCTGACTAAAATAATATCCAACAAAGTTTCAAAATATATCTAAATGTTATCTAATTATGTTTCTTCACTATTTATTACAGAAACTAGGTAGATATTTTCTTGTCATTTCAAATCAAGCAAATTTGTAATTTTGTACCATGCTAAAAAATTCCGGCGAAATTGGCCAAATACCACCTTTTTTTGAAATTTTTAGCAAAAAAACATTGTTTCGGAAATAAATGGCGATGTACCACTTTTCTAGAACTCGAGTTTCAGAAACTCGAGTTCCTCATCAGTTCTGCCACCGTGGTACTACTGAGTTGGAATTTGTGTGATTAAGAAAAATAATGTGGTACTCGAGCTTGGTAAAATCGAGTTCCATGCAACACAATAATCAAGTATACCAGGCTCGAGTACCGTTTATAAATAAAATTATGTTTATGTTTATTTATATGGTACACGAGCTTATTATGTTTATTTCTATGGTACTCGAGCTTGGTGAGCTCGAGTACCTTGTAAGGAACTCAAGTTTAGTAAACTCAAGTTCTTAATACCCTTCTTTTTTGGGGGGGGGGGGGGATAATCGACAAATAACCATAAACATAAAAATAAGTAGCTCTTTTATGTTTTTATTTATTTAAATAGAAGCATTGTAAAATATAGAGATTTTAAATCTAGATCAAAGAACCGCCAAAATAAAAAATTGAGCGACATTGTTACTGTATATTCAAATTTGCTTACTACATTCATAAAATCTTTTTTTTATATTAACTAAAATTGTTCATTGTTTTCTCATAAAAATTGTTCACTCTTTTTTACATAAACTATTTTTAGCATTCTGCATAAAATTATTTTCTGTTTAGCATTATTTAAAAAATTGTTCACTCTCTTTTCTGCATAAATTATTTTCTATTCACTATTTAAAAAATTGTTCACTGCTTTCTCATAAAACACCTAATGAAATCTTGTTTTCTAAATTTAAACGCCAAATCTGAATGTTTTTTCATGTTTAAATTTCACCATAATCAAATCTATTTTTCTGCATTGAAAAACTCTATTTCTACATTAATAAAATTTGCTCTCTGCACATCATGCTTACTGTATATTCGAATCTGCTTACTGCATTCATAAAATCTGTTTTTTGCATTAATTAAAACTATTCATTGTTTTCTCATAAAAATTGTTCACTGTTTTCTGCATAAACTATTTCAACGATTTTGCATAAAATTATTTTCTGTTCAACATTATTTAAAAAATTGTTCACTCTCTTTTGTGCGTAAATTATTCTCTGTTCACTATTTAAAAAATTGTTCACTGTTTTCTTATTTACATTTTTTTAAAAATATGAAGGTTGCATAAGTACAATAATGATTGATTTACAATTTAAATTGACAAATAAATAAAAGATGCCTCTATCACCCCAAATGAATGTAGAATGAACTAATGTTAAGGCAAAATGACTAGAAGTTCTTTTTTTCAAAGAAAAGGTGACCAAAGGTAGGAGCTTATGCCAAATTCCTATGCTTTCTGAGTGTAACTGGAGGTGGAGAAAAAATTAAGGACTTGTTATATCATTTATGGCATGACCACTAGCATCTGAATTTTTCATTACTGCAAGCTTACAGATAGGGTGTAGCATGATGCAATTGTTGGACTTATGCTAGATCAAAGAATCTATTTTGAATCACTAGAGATGTGTAAAGGTTCAAATATATCAACACATGTATTTACTCTATTGAAATACTTCAATATTAGCAAATACAATTGTATTGCTAATTAGTAGTCAATAAAAAATTCTCTTCCAATCCTAGATTAGTACCCAAAAAAAAAAATTTACAAATGCGTAAGAATTGTTTTATAGCTTAGTTGACCATAACTTTTATGATAAAAAAAAATCAACAACCAAGGATAGCCAAGTTCGGAGGGGATAATGCAGAAATACTATGTGGGTGTTCTGCAATGCAGCACTATAAACATACCAAATCGTGAAAATTCAATTTAAAACTGTGTACTAATGTACTAATCATCCCGATTTGATGAAAATTTCAAAATTGTTGAATGAACAAAATCGTGTAAACTCAATGGAAAATCAAAGAACGTACTAAATCGTTGAGCAGCACATGCAGCACTGCGAACATCAGTGTAGCAATGATAGACAACTCACCCCCAAAATTGATGCATAAACTTTCCAGGGATGCTCTGCATCCTTGAAAACGGTGCATTACAAAGGGTTGCATATTTGTGTATTCACGTGAGTGTGGATGGGTACTTCTGGTCAGGGCTCAACAGTGCCGAGTTGTTAAGCAACACATGTAGAACTGTTTACTATCTTTTGTCATTTCAAGGATGCTAGTCAAAACGTTCTTCCCATAATCTGTGACTACTGGTTAGAAGTAATAGCACATGGTAAAGCCATATTGAACTCTGAAACTGAGCTATCAAACAATCACATCTCATAAATATGTACATTAAAAGCATCACTTTGCTCTCAGAACCATCACTTTTACAAATAAAGCAGCCCCACAGCCTGAAACACTAAAATGTCTCTTGTAATCGTAGCCAATTACTGTTACACTGCAGATTTTGAACACATATTTACTCGACTGTTCGATCAAACACCATGGTTATATACCTTTGATTATGGGAGCTAATAGTGGATAGACTAGTACTCATCAGTACTAATTTCCATACCACCGACAAATTAACTTGAGTTAAATTTACCTACTAAGGTTACTTTACCATGGTTCATTTCACCTATAAAAGAGACGGACTATGAAGACAGAAGACAAGTTTCTAAATTTCTAAGTTTCTAAATTCTAAGCTTTTAAGTTCCAAGTTTTAGAAAGCCTTTTGTAATAGCCTTCCCTCTCCCTCAGGAAGACTTTTGTACTCTCTCCCCCTCTTGTAATCTTGTAGCCTTTCTCTTCAAAGAGTTTTATTTTCAAGCTTGTATCAAAGACAACAGTTTGTTTTCAAGTTTATCAAAGACTGAAGTTTTTATCCAAGTAAGATTTACTAGTTTCTATTTTCATATTCCATACTCCATTTTAACCTTATTTTGAATATATCTAATTTGCTATTTACATCTTTATTATCTATTTTATCATTGTTTATGCTTCCATATTACTATTGTGCTCTCTCCTAGGTATTCATTGGTATTAGAGCATCCAGATCATAAAACACCTAATGAACAATGAATAATTTATGTAGAAAAACCAATGACCAATTTTTCAAATAATGCTGAACATAAAATAATTTTATACAGAATGCTAAAAATAGTTTATGCAAAAAATAGTGAACAATTTTTATGAGAAAATAGTGAATATGATGTAGTGTTTTCAAGAACATTGCAACTAACTGTGACATTGGAAACATTTAAAATCCTATTATGTAGTGTTTTTCCAGCCTGTATTGACATGACAAGCCCTACTAACTGAAATTATAATGCTTGGAACATGAAATGAGGTTATAAATGCACCACAATAATGATCTTATTTCTACCCCACTAACTTCGTAGATTGACTAAGCTATGAGTCGCAACTTCAAATTGTACAATGCGAAACATGTTTGGATCTACTTCAACAAATGGATTATCACAAGTTCCAGCATGTAAGGTTGAATTTAATCAACCATTGTGTTGGCTTTATTCCGTGCCAAATTTGCTTATAATTTAGCAATTAGTAACCCTGTATTTAGGTGGGAATCATGTCAGGGTAGTGAGTGAGAGAGTGTGAAGAAATGATCAAGATTGTGTAAGGATGCAAAGACTCGCGGCTGGGACTCGCTGGTGACTCGCAACTGGCAAGCTGCCAACTGCAACACACGAGTGAAGCGTGTAGAGAAGATGAACAGTCACGCCAGCTGGAGCACTACAGGACAAAAAGTCCAGCCTGGCCGTTTTGTTATCTCGCGACTCAGTCAAGTCGCGAGGCCAAGCCGCCAGCCAGCCCTATTTTGAAAAACTTGACTCTTCGCATTCCACTCTCACCCCAGTATAAATACCCCTTATACCCACGAAATGTAGAGAGCTTCCAGAGAGAATTTTGAGAGAGAAACCCTAGAGAAAAACAAGATTGATTCATCTACAATCTTTACATAGACTCTTCAAATTCCTCTACTCTCATCCTCTCCATTCTTACATCCTTGAGATGTTCTTACCCAAATCCTTTTCTCACCATATCCACATCTGTGAGAAGGCTATTTGGTGCTTTGGGAAGCAGTTAGGAAGGGATCAATGGTTATTGTGATGCTATGGGCTATAGCAAAATCCGGTAAGCTAAAGAAGACAAAGGTTCGACGCAACCTCGTTAGAGCAAGAAGCTTGGAGGGCTTAAGTACACTGGGTAGATTAGGCTTGGAGGGTCTTTTACTGATTAATCAATTTAACATGCAAATGCGTGGTAGCATAAACAAATCACCAATAAACTAATTATGTAGTGGAAAATAAACAACACGGTGATTTGTTTACGAATGGGGAAAACCTGACGGCAAAAACCCCACCAGGTGATTTTCAGGTCACCACTCCCGAAACTCCACTATTATCACAACAAGCGGTTACTAGTAAAGGAATCCCAAGTACCTTACCAACCTACAGTTTAACCCTTACCCCAATACCCAATTGGACTTGATTTGTAGTGACAGTTTCCCCTTTTTATGCATGGCTCCCAAGTACGTGACTAACCAATTGCGCGGATCCCAGTACGCGACTTCAATCACAAACTAGAGAAAGTTTGTTGGCTACAAATTTCTTCAGTTCATCCCAACGATGACGATCAAGAAAATGCTTGGTCACAAAATCCTTTGGTGCAAATACACAGCAACTTCTTCAATAGTGATGAACTAGGTCAAAACTTTGTCTCCGGTCACAATTTGCTTGAACAGAGTTTTCTCAATGCTTGTGCAACTTGTGAACCCTTTGACGGCTCTTAAAACAATCATTTTATATGTCTAGGGCTATAAGAAAAGAAGGCCCAAAGACACATTCACGGATCCCAAGAAATCAGATCAGAAATTCTGATTTTATAAACCTCGATAGATAGAAGCTGTCGAGACAACTGTCAAGCTTTAATGAATTTGCACTTTCAGCTTGTTTTCTTGAACAGACTTGAAGGCTTCAACACTTGATCTTGAAACATGGTTTCTTGAAGTATTTCAACACATCCTAAATCTACCCAAATACAAGTAAAGTGCGTTTCGTCAAAGGATTAGCCAATTACATAAAAGCATGACATATGATCTTAACATGTGAACCACATATGTCCTAACAATCTCCCCCTTTGGCAATCTGTGACAAAACCACAACAAACAAATGAGATATGAGAGAAGTCATAAATCACTCAACTAATATTCACTTGTTTAACACAATAAAATCTATCCTAACACAAACTCTTGAAAAACTTTGCAAAAAGAGAGTTTATGGCAAGTAGACTTTGACAACCTGTATTTCTGAAACACTTTAAACAAAACTCATCAAGGCATCTTTGTGTGAAACAGAAATAGTAGATTGCATACAAGTATAAGAAGCATGTGTATTAAGAGAGAAAAGAAACAACACATGTAAGGTAGGTGAAGAAACATACATCAACATATAAGGAAGATAAGTACAATGTATGTGTAAAAATGGTCACAAGACCAGTGTACAAGAACAATGTATCTATATAAGAAAGAAAAGAAAAGATACATCATAACCTCACTACATCCCTCAAGTATCAACAACACTCCCCCTAACAAAAAAGTCCTATACTAACTCTCCCCCTAAGATGACTACTCTTATATCCCAAAAATACTCCCCCTTTTTGTCACGAGTGACAAAGGGTAGAGTGTCAAGTAGACATCTCATCAGTAGAGCTAGCATCCATCATCATCATCCAAAGCATCATCGTCATCACCATCATCTTCATCATCATCCTCAGCATCAGAATCAGAAGCCACAGGAAGAGGTGGTGAAGGAGTAGCCTCATAAGCATAGCCACCTATAGCCGCCTGCCGTCGTGCAATACGGCCGACACGAACGTTCACCTGATACAACTCCGTAAAGAGTGTATCAAGGCGAGCATCCATACGCTGCAGCTGCGCCATGATGTCTCCAAGAAATACATCGCCTATGGAAGAGAAGGGAACAGATGTAGATGGAGCAAACCGAAAGGGTGCCGAACGAGATGGAGTCGAACCGGAGTGAGGAGCTGCTGACTCCTTTCGTGACCTAAACTGAGCCTCACTAAGTTTTATGGTAGCGGTGTCTATGGCACACATGACAGAAAAGTGATCAGAAGAGGGAAAAGAAATAGAAAAATGGCGTAGAATCCGCGTGATAGCTGAAGGGAAGATGAGCTTATCACGGGTAGCCGTATCCCTAAACACATCTATGATGGAAAGAATGAAATGTGAAGGAAAATCTATAGTGAGGTGCTCTAACAAAGAAAGCAAAAATCGAGCACGAGGCTCTATGATAGAGTTATAGTGAGAGAGTGGGTGCAAAACAAAAGTCATCACCATGTTCATGAATCTAGGACCTTTAGCAAAACGCCGACATGGTGTAAATTGATGCTCACCCCAAACAGATGGGTGCTCATAAAAAGCAGACATCATCTCATCTTTGGACACAGTCCTCAGACGCTCACAATCGGGGTAGTCAGGATGCTCTACCCTCGGAACTCGAAGCACATCATCAACAAGCTGCGGTGTTACAGCAAAGCGCGTACCTCGAACGCGAGTGTGAAAGAGAGGTACTGAAGAATCAATCCCGTGCATGTTGGAGTAAAACTCCTGAATAAGCACAAGAGGACAAGTGATCGGGACGTCACACAGTGACTCCCATCCTCGATTGTGAATGACATCGGGAAGGTCAGTATTGGTGAAGTCTGCCAAAATGACTCGGCGTTCCGAATGAACACCTTGTCGAGAAAAGTTCTCTGAGTATGCCTTTCGGGCATCCTCATCACGGAACCGAATGTTAGAAGGAGTATGATCAGAAGAAGATGATGCCTCGAAATGAAGAGGGTTCTGAGATGGATCAGACTTACATTTAGAAGCCATAGACATGACTAACGTAAACAGATAGAGAGAGAGAGAGAGAAAGAAGGAGAAAATCAGAAAAGTCCAAAAAACATATCAAATATATCAAGATATATTGAAAAGAGTACGTATGCATGAAAATGCATGAGCATGTGACATGCAAAGTAAAAAGCATCATGGGCTCAGCCCAATCCAATCCTACCAGCACACAAGCATATTACACACATCTAAATGCATGAAAATACCATTATAATACAAATGTGATGCAATGTATGAGGTTTTAAACTCATTTAAATGAAAACCCAACCCAAAATTACAAGAAAAACTCATCAATTTTGAAAAACCACAAAATGTTTCAAAAACCCCAAAATTTTTCAAAAACCCCAAAACCTAGGTTTCAAATCATGAAAAGCATGAAAAATGAAGAGATAGAAAGCTTACCAAGTGACGAAAAACTTAAGGAAGCTTGAAGAAACCTTGAGGAGCAAGAAAGGAGTGAGATGAGAGTGTTTGGGAGAGAAAACAGAGAGCTATCGAGAGAGAGATCGAGAGAAATGAAAACCGGATCGCACGAGGGGTATATATAGCATCCTCAGTAAATCTCGACAGATGAGGTATCGAGAGGTATCGAGGTATCTGTCAAGGGAGGTGTCGAGAAAAAGAACGTCGACAGCTGAAGGTGTCGAGGAGGTATCGAGGGATAAAACACCAAATTGAGGACAAAAGCTCGATCGATCGGCCAGGTGTCGAGAATCTATCGAAGAGGTAGAAGATTTCTCGATCGATCCACCAGGTGTCGAGGAGGTGTCGAGATTGCGATAAGAAAAAGCTTGAGAAGCTCGACAAACAGCTAGGTATCGAGGAGGTGTCGAGCTTGCTTTTAAAAACAGTTTTTCAAGAAGTGAAAAACACAGACATGAATGCAATCCAACATGCAACTCAAACAATGATCCAATCAACATATGAAGCTCTCAAAATCATCTCTCAACAGTAATTTTAAGCACATGGATCCCAAAAACACACACACACACACTAAAAAAGTCTAACCAATTTTGTTTTTCAAAAACAAGTCACGTCAGTTTAGTGAGCATACATTAGCACATGTAAAACCTTGTGATGGCCAAATCACATTGTACTTGCACATGTATCAAGAGTAGCAAAGAATATTGTATGTATGTTATGACGAGTTGAGATATGAGAAAAACACTTTAACTCACACACAATCATAACTGTTTGATGGGGACTATCACCTTTGAGGTACATCCTATAACTCCCACATCTCCTAGAATACACGCTTGCAATCATATTTAAAGCATTTTTTTATCTTTTATCTTTTTTTTTTCTTTGCATATTTTCTTTTATTTAGCATATCATGCATGGGCATATAAGAGAGAGAAAAGAAATACCTAAGATGTTAAGCATTTGACATTGCATTTTTGCTATGCCAAAGCATACGGATGTCTTTGACACTGCACTTTTGCTATGCTGAAGCATACAGGTGCCTTTGACATTGCACTTTTGCTATGTCGAAGCATACAGGTGTCATATTTAAAGCATTTTTTTATCTTTTATCTTTTTTTTTTCTTTGCATATTTTCTTTTATTTAGCATATCATGCATGGGCATATAAGAGAGAGAAAAGAAATACCTAAGATGTTAAGCATTTGACATTGCACTTTTGCCATGCCGAAGCATATGGATGTCTTTGACATTGCACTTTTGCTATGTCGAAGCATACAGGTGTCTTTGACACTGCACTTTTGCTATGCCGAAGCATACAGGCGTCATATTATGATTGGCGGGCAACAGTAGTGAGATGGTTATTTATGCCTTACTCTTAGGATTTTCTAGTCCTAACCGTCAAAAAGAGTGATACGAGTGTTAAGTTCAAGAGATAACTTAATCTTACTCATCACAAACAAGAGCCACAAAGCTCACTTGCTTAGTTGTGCATAAAAATGCTCATCTAAGCTACAGATTATAAAAAGTTTAGAAAACTTTGTTTCAATGGCCATCCAAGGTACACAAGTATCAAAGTACACAAAACACACACTGTTTTTGTATTTTTATGATTTTTCCTTTTTATTTTGAAAACCAACAAAATAAAGACTAAACAACCAAACAAAAACAGACAAACAACATGAAAGCATGAAAGAAAGATGCATATGCATGAAGGCATGATAGAAGGGTGTAGATGCATGAAAGCATGATTCCAAAAACAGATAAGAAATCAAGCAAAAAAAGTCCTACTTTAGATAGAAAGAATTAAAGCAGAGGATAAATAGAAAAGACAATTAAGTCTTAGGCTCCTTTTTCACCCACACAGCATGAGTCTTTGGCCGTGAAGATGAAAAGGCACGTGTCCTAGTATGTTTACTAAAGGACATAAGAGAATTAAGATTCTTCTGAAATTGAGTTAAAAAGCTCAAAATTTTTAATAACTCTCCAAACAAAGGTGTAGGTCCTTGAGAGGAAACCTGTGACCATTTGGACACTTGCTTTTGAGGATACAACTTAAAGCAATTAGGACAAATGTGTCCAGAAACACCACAATGGTGACAAACATGAGGTCTAACAAATGATTTAGAATTAGACAAATCAGTTTTGGATTTCATACCTTTATTACCTTTCTCAGATTGTGGCACAAAGACAGTCCTTGATCCAGAAGCCATGGAAGAGGAGGGGCTGGAGGAAACAGCATATCCTAAGCCAGTCTTATCAGAACTAGGCTTTTGAGCACTCAATACCTCATCAAGCTTTGCACTAGACATCCTCTCTATTTGAGTTCTAGCTTGACTAAGCTCAACCTTAAGATTCTTGACCTTCTCTTCTAATGAGGCGTTCTCCACAACAAGAGTCTCAACTAACCTTGTAGTCTCATCTAGTTTGACTAACAGATCAGTTTTTTCAGTTTTTACCTCATTGAGCTCTTTTCTACAAAGATGAGAAGTCTTTTCAGATTTTATGAATTCAGTGCATAGCTTATCATAGGCTTCCTGAAGGGTCATCTTCTTAGGTACTTCATCATCAGAAGAATCCTCACTGTCACTAGCACTCTCCACAATCACCTTATCGGTTGTGGCAGTAAAGGCCATAACGTGACGACATTCATCCACAAACTCATCAGAAGAGTCATCCTCAGTATCACTCCAGGTAGCAACCAACCTTTTATCTTTTGACTCATTGGTCTTTTCCTTCATGAGGTAGTTTGGACACTCTATCCTCATATGACCAAAACCTTTGCACTCATGGCATTGGATGAGGGGTTTCTCATTCTTGTCATTCCTAGAGGATTTAGGTTTCCTAGGGGGTTTGCCCTTATCCTTTTTCCTAAACTGAAGAAGCTTGATAATCTCATCAGTTATGAAGGTTAGATCCTCATCCTCATCTTCACTTTGATCTTCATCTTCAGAGTCCTCAGTCTCTTCCTCTATACCCTTAAGAGCCAAGTTTTTGCTCTTTCCACCTTTTCCCATTGAGCCCAATCCCATCTCATAGGTTTGAAGGTTCCCTACAAGCTCAGTTAAAGGAATTTGATCAATGTCCTTTGCTTCTTCAATGACAGTGATCTTTGCATGGAATCTTTCAGGTAAGGACCTAAGGATTTTTCTAACAATTTTGGATTTTGTGATACATTCTCCAAGATTAAAAGCAGAATTCACAATATCCTTGAGTTTAGCATAAAACTCATCAAAAGTCTCATCCTCTTCCATCCTTATTTCTTCAAAACTACTAGTGAGTTGTTGAAGTTTCACAGTCTTTACTGCCTTGGTACCTTCATAGGTGGTCTCAAGAATGGTCCATACTTCCTTGGCAACTTCTGTGGATGATATCTTCTTAAATTCCTCATTAGTCACCCCACAAAACAGAGCATTTAAAGCCCTACTATTGAAATTTGCCGCTATGATTGTTGCATCATCCTAATCCATTGGCGTTTCCTTTAGCTTAATCCAGCCAACTTCAACAGCTTGCCATACCTGTTCACCTAGGGCCTGCAAAAAAACTTTCATACGAACATTCCAGTACGCACAATTAGTTCCATCAAATAAAAAAGGTATAACTAAAGATTGTCTTATATCCATGACAACAGGTGTCAATGGATCACACTCAGGAAATTAATCCAATCAAAGTGAACCCGCTCTAATACCACTTGTTGGGAAATTTAGACCCCGGTTGATAAAATTAACAAGTTTTAAACTCAAGTTGTTAATTAGATTTATTATGAATAAAACTTGTTAAAACAAACAAACATCACTATCATGTCAAAATCATGCAGTGGAAAAAATAAATAAGACAAGATATGATGACCCAGGAAAACCAATGAAACAACTTGTTTCACAGTAAAAAACCTGGGGGGAAACCTTCCCAAAAAGCAATCCACTATAGAAAAGAGAAGTTTCAGATCTAATACAAAACCTTTGTCCCTAGACTCTACAATCTTTGTAGCTGAACTCACCGCAGAAACCTTCTACCGCTTCAGAACCTCTGAACTCTTCAATATATGAACGCCAACCTTTGATGCACGAATCCCAATACGTGACTAACCAATTGCGCAGATCCCAGTACGCGACTTAAATCACCAATTAGAAGAAGATGTTGGCTACAAAGTTCTTCACTTCATCAACAATAAAGATCAAGAAGCACTTGGTTACAAAACCCTAAGGCGTAAAGACGCAATAACTTCTTTCAAAGAGAATAAGGCATCGGTCACCTTTTTCATATGTTCTCCTTGTATTCTCTCATGTGACGGCCTCTAAAATAAGCCTTATATAGGTCTAGGGTTGTGAGAAAATAAACCCTACACAAATACAAAAGCCTGGCCCAAAAATCAAATCTAAAAATTTTGATTTTCGTAACCTCGATAGATAGCAGGTGTCAAGGAGGTGTCAAGCTTTAATGAATCTCGACAGATACAACTATCGAGGAGGTGTCAAGGAGACAAAAGATTTCTCGATCGATCCACCAGCTGTCGAGAAGGTGTCAAGATTGCGATAACAATCAACTGAAAAGCTCGATAGATAGCCAATGGTCGAGAGGTGTCGAGAAGCTGTCGAGCTATCTGTCCGCAAGTGTCGAGCTATCTGTCTAGCTTTAATGAACACCTTTTCTTCACTTGTTTCTTGGTCCAATCTCCATGGCTTTAATACTAGACTTGAACAACATGTTTCTTGAAGTATTAAACACATCTTAGATCTACCCAATTACAAGTAAAGTGCGTTTTGTCAAAGGATTAGCCAACTACATACAATATGTCCTTAACAATATCAAAGTCCAAGAACTGATTGGCTCACTTCAGACTTATGAACTATCATTGCCCACACAAAGGAAGAGCAAATCACTTGCTCTTAAGACCATTAATGAAAGAGTGGAGGTCCATGACTCACCGGATGAGGATGTTGTTGATAAAGATGTTGCATACCTTGTGAAAAATTTCTGAAAATTCTTGAAATTCAAGAACAATGGAAAATTTGGTGATAAAGGGGAATTCCAAAGTTCAGGAAGGGAGAAAAAGGAATTCAAAAAGAAAGATGGAAAGGATTCCCAATCTACACAAGGAATCACTTGTTTCGAGTGCAACGGGCATGGACACTTCAAGAAAGAATGTCCTAATTATTTGAAATCGAAGGGCAAGGCATATGCCACAACTCTTAGTGACTCGGATTCATCCAATTCTGATTCTAAGGAAAGCTATGACGGAGAAAGGAATTACTCTGCTTTTAAGACCATTGCTTATGTTGAGTCTTCGGAGGACTTGAATTTGCTTGTACAAGAGCTTGGGGAGCATAGTGATGAGGAATCAATGGGAATTGTAGAAGAATCGGATGGTGAAGAAGATGAGAGTACAGGGGGACTTCAAGAAAACTTCAATTCACTCCTTGAGAAATCAGGAGAATATGCACGTGTGGCCAAGGCAGCATGTGAAAAAGATGAAGAAGGCAGAGGAGGACTATAGAGGTCTCCTGGTGTGACATAAGGAGGCAAAGTGTGAGATAGAGATGCTGAATGGAGAGCTAACTGCAGCCTATTCAAAGATAAAGTTTCTTGAGCTTGAGGTAGTTCAAGCAAATGCCAATGTAGAGAGGGTCTCCACCAAGAAACTAGATGATGTCATTTCCTCTCAAAAACAATTCTCAGACAAATCCGGGTTAGGATATACCGAAGAAAGTAGTTCAGCTGTCAAAATCACTAAAGAAATGAAGTTTGTGCAAGCCAAAAAACCTATAGTGGCTACCTTTAAACCTAAGATAGTAGGGGATGAAAAGAGGAAGAACGTGGCTGACCAAAGGGTATTGAACAAGCCCCGTAATCAATCAGTGATCAAACCTGAAGTTAGAGGGAAATCTCTTTCAAGATCACAAAGAGGTCCGAGAACGAATCACTTTTGCCATCATTGTGGACTTCAAGGACACACAAAACCAAACTATAATAAGCTTAGAGCATTGAAGAATGCAACTGATCAAAGGTCAAAAGGACCAAGAAATGACAAGAGGACTTGGGTTGTTGTGTCATCAAGAGGTCGGAATGGTGATCTCGGTGTGATGGACGTGATGAAGATGATTGGTGCATTCACCACCTGTTTGGAAAGTTCCAATAGAAGGTTTGAGAATTCTAACTCTCGTATAGGGATATAACCCCAAACGCACGTGACGTGTGGGTGATGAGGGGTACTCATGCATAAGCATTACAACATGTTTGTGCATTAATTCTTCCTATGCTTTGTGAATATGCTTGGTTGTGCTTTTTGCTTGTTTGTGTTGAAAATTGGTTGATTGTTTACTTGTTTCTTTTTAAAATGTTTTTACATTGTTGCTTTTGATCAATCTTTTCTTGCTTTTATGTCAAAAATCCAAAAACACATAAAAAGTAGAAAATCCAAAAAGTTTGATCGACTTTGTTGAGTTGTGTCTCAAAACATGTTTTGCCTTGTACCTTTGTACTAATGGCTTTGTGCATCTACGAGCTTAGCTTGTTTCCTATGCACTCATATCATTGTGGGAGAAATCTTGAAATCTATGTGACTGTTGTAAATAGATCTTCAACCTTGTCATGAATGATAAGTGAATGGTTTTGTTGATCTTGAGACATGCATAGACTTGTGCCTATATATCTTCCCACTATTTTATTTTATTGCTTTTACTTAAAGAGCTCACCAAATGTAAATCTCCAAATGAAAAAAGATATTGAGCTGCAAAAGCCTGTCGCACATACTAGTATTTGACTAGGAAAAAGGGAAAGCGACCAAAAATAAAATGTATGATGCCCAAAAAGCCAAAGGCTGTCTCATCAAATTGAAATATCGAAAATTCCAGGTATTGGTCTCACAATGAGATGTGTTGTTTCAAAAAGATCAAATGATATGATGTTCATGGAGCCAAATGAAAGCTTCAAAGAAATGAAATCAAGTTCATGTGGGAGGTCATATATGCATATTTCTATAATTGAGATGGGTCACATTATCTAGTGCTAATTGTGTATTTCCTGGTTGAATTGATCATTGAAGCTTCACATTAGACTAATGATTATGTTGATGATTATGGTGTTGGTTATGGTATTATGTTTTTGAATACTGTTTTCATTATGGGTTTGATACAATGTGTGAAACTTTGGTTTATTAATACTTAAGATGTTTTTCAGTATGTGTTTAAGTTTGTACCTGTTGCTTTTGTAAGTTTTTAAGGTTTATGTACCCATGCTTTGTAGCTTTAGTACTTGTTGTTAAATGTCATGCATTTTCTTTAAGTACATCACTCTTGTGCCCTTTGTTGGATTTTATATCCTTAATGCAATTTCCTAGTGTTGTTGCATTGGTTGAGTGTTGGACATGCAAATGATACTTTGCAATTGAGCTTATTAGCTTGCATGTCCAGATGTTCATTCTGTGTGTGAATGAGCATTGTGATCACTTTTTATAGTGATTGTTCGTTTTTGGTCAAGCCTTGGTTTATTACTTGTTTCCATTCTGCTTGATTGCATTGTGCTTGCTCCATATGCATTACAAGTTTTCTGCATACAATGATCATATTGTGTTGTTGTGTTTCAGGAGATACTTGTTCTTATGGTTCAAGAGCTTCACAGATTCTAGAGTTAGGTGTGAGTGAGTTTTGTTCAACTGTTCCCAACTCACGCGTTAAGTCCAGAGTTTGTTGTAGGGTTTTGTCACGGAATAGTCAAATGGGGAGATTATAAGATTGAATTTAATCAACCATTGTGTTGGCTTTATTCTGTGCCAAATTTGCTTGTAATTCAGCAATTAGTAACCCTGTATTTAGGTGGGAATCATGTAAGGGAAGTGAGTGAGAGAGTGTGAAGAAATGCTCAAGATTGTGCAAGGATGCAGAGACTCGCGGCTGGGACTCGCGGGTGACTCACGACTGGCAAGCCGCCAACTGCAGCACACGAGTGAAGCGTGCAGAGAAGATGAACAGTCACGCCAGCTAGAGCACTACAAGACAAAAAGTCCAGCCTGGCTGTTCTGTTATCTCGCGGCTTGAACTCATGACCCAGTCAAGTCGCGAGACAATTCAAGCCGCCAGCCAGCCCTGTTTTGAAAAACCTGACTCTTCGCATTCCACTCTCACCCCAGTATAAATACCCCTTATACCCACGAAATGTAGAGAGCTTCCAGAGAGAATTTTGAGAGAGAAACCCTAGAGAAAAACAAGATTGATTCATCCACAATCTTTACATAAAGACTCTTCAAATTCCTCTACTCTCATCCTCTCCATTGTTACATCCTTGAGAGGTTCTTACCAAAATCCTTTTCTCACCATACCCACATCTGTGAGAAGGCTATTTGGTGCTTTGAGAAGCAGTTAGGAAGGGACCAATGGTTATTAGTTGATGCTGTGGGCTATAGCGGAATCCGGTAAGCTAAAGAAGACAAAGGTTCGGCGCAACCTCGTTGGAGCAAGAAGCTTGGAGGGCTTAGGTACACTGGGTAGATTAGGCTTGGAGGGTCTTCTGCTATTTATGTATCCCAACTTCATTCTTTAGTGGATTATTGATCGCTTGGAGGGTGGCGGAGAGGTTTTACGCTGAAGGCTTCAGTTTCCTCTTCGATAACACATCGTTGTGTTGTCCTTGTGTTTGCATCTCTCTTCCCTTAATCTTTGCCATTTAATTTCTACTGTGGATGTGATTTTATTTGGGTTAGATTGTTTATCATTTCTGGTATAAGCTTATATTCATTTTTCGCGCATACATTATTTGATATTAAGCTTGAATTGTTATTTTGTATTTTGGGGGTCTAAACGTTCATGGTGGTTTATACACTATTTGAACATTCACAGCAGATCAACAACTACAGACATACACAGACCACTATGGAGGGAAATGGGTTGGAAAGAAGCGAGATTTCCTTAATATGCAAATATACACGTATGAGAGTCTTGGAAGCGTCAGGCACATCATGGTCGGTAAACCTACAAAACTAAGTACAGATACCACCGCAATAGAGTTCACAGTAGCAAAACCACCATGGTCAACCCTATATGAGAAGAGGTGTGAGTTGGAGGTGTATTGTCGATGGCACAGGTTACGAGTTCCTAAGGCACGCTCAACCAAGTAACCTACAGATGAACCTGCCAACATTCTTGTTCATCTTGAACAAGAGAACAATCAAATGCAAAGGCGATTAGACAGTTTTCATGCAATCCAAAAAGCTAGGAAGCATCTAAAGGGGAAGGCACAAGAGCGAGCCATCAAGTCTATTAATGAAGTTACTGCGTTAGATGATGAAAGAAATATTTCAGACTTCTCAGATTCAAGCAATGATGATTTCCAAAAATTTCTACCTACAAACATTAGACGTTGTTGTTAATGTCTACACATTCTGTGCAATACAAAATGTTGTTGTTAATGTCTGACAACTGATGATACATTCAACTTTTGCAAATCTAAAGATTAACTGTTCATTAGTTTTGGCTAAGTTTATATGAAATCACTTGCTCATTTTTTCCCTGTTGTTCTTTGTTGCTACATATGATTCTTGTGCATTGGTTGGACAATGTCCTCTGCTTTGTAATGTAGGAAACACCTTAGGAAGTGAAATGCCTCCAGTTAGATATGTTAAAGTTTCCAATATTCTGTTTGTGTAATTTGAAATGTTACACACATAACACTTATCACCCAAATTAGATTTATTGTACATTACTTGTAGCAAAATTTAACAGATTCAATACATACAAACTCATCCAAACCACACAGATAGACTAACCGCTCTTTCACAAAAAAATCGTATGGCTCCTAAAGCAAGGACTCGCCACGTGAATACATAGATATGCAACCCTTTGCAATGCACCGTTTTCAAGGATGCAGAGCATCCCTGGGAAGTTTATGCACCAATTTTTGGGGTGAGCTGTGTCCACCATTAGCGCCCATAATCAAATGTATATGACCACGATGTTTAATCAAACAGTCGAGTAAATATGTATTCAAAATCTGTAGCATAACAGTAATTGGCCACGATTACAAGAGATATTTCAGTGTTTCAGGCTGTGGGGCAGCTTAATTTGTAAGAGTGATGGTTTTAAGAGCGAAGTGATGCTTTTAATGTACATATTTATGAGATGTGATTATTTGACAGCTCAGTTTCAGGGTTCAAGATGGCTTTACCATGTGCTATTACTTCTAACCAGTAGTCACAGATTATGGGAAGAGCGTTTTGACTAGCATCCTTGAAAATGACCAAAGATAATAAACAGTTCTACATGTGCTACTCAACAGCTCGGCATTGTCAAGCCCTGACCAGAAGTACCCATCCACACTCACATGTACAAAGAGATATGCAACCCTTTGTAATGCACCGTTTTCAAGGATGCAGAGCATCCCTGGAAAGTTTATGCATCAATTTTAGGGGTGAGCTATCCACCATTGCTACACTGATGTTCGTAGTGTTGCATGTGCTGCTTAACGATTTGGTATGTTCTTTGATTTTCCATTGAGTTTACACGATTTTTTCATTCAACGATTTCGAATTTTTCAACAAATTCGGATGATCACTACATTAGTACACAGTTTTAAATTGAATTTTCACGATTTTGTACATTTGACGACTTCAAATTTGGAAACAAATTTGGACGATCTGTACATCTAATGTAATTAATTTTCCATTGAGTTTACTCAATTTGGTATGTTCTTCAATTTTCATTTGAATTTTCACGATTTTACACACTCAATTAATTCGAATTTTTCAACAAATTTGTACTATTTGTACATCTAATGTACACAATTTTTCCTTGAGTTTTCACGGTTTTGTACATTCAACGAATTCAAATTTTAAACAAATTCATACGATCTGTACATCTAACGTACATACTTTTCCATTGAATTTTCATTATTTCGTACTTTCAACGAAGTCAAATTTCTCAACAAGTCTAGATTATCTGTACATCTTACGTACACCTTCACGATTTGGTACATTCATTGATTTCCATCAATTTCTCCCGAATTTCTACATTCAACTAATTCGAACATTTTTACAAATTTGAATTATTCGAGGCATTTACCATTATGTGATTTATATGAATCGTTTATTTTTCTTTCATGGAGTTTGTCCATTATTCATATGGTTACATATTTAAAAAAACACAAAAATCATTTAAGTGCAATAACCGCACCCATGCTAAAAACAATTTATGCATAAAACAGTGAACATTTTTATGAGAAAACAATGAACAGTTTTAATTAATGCAGAAAACAGATTTTATGAATGCAGCAAGCAGATTCGAATATACAGTAAACATGATGTGTAGAGAGAAAATTTTATTAATGTAGAAACAGATTTATCAATGCAGAAAAATAGATTCGATTATTGTGAAATTTAAACATGAAAAAGCATATAGATTTGGCTTTTAAATTTAGAGAACACGATTTCAAGAGGTGTTTTATGAGAAAACAGTGAACAATTTTTTAAATAGTGAACAGAAAATAATTTATGCAGAAAAGAGAGAGAACAATTTTTTTAAATAATGCTGAACAGAAATAATTTTATGCAAAATACTAGAAACAGTTTATGCAAAAAACAATGAACAATTTTTATGAGAAAACAATGAACAGGTTTAATTAATGCAGAAAACAGATTTTATGAGAAAAAAGTGAACAATTTATGCAGTGAACAGAAAATAATTTATGCAGAAAAGAGAGAGAACAATTTTTTTAAATAATGCTGAACAGAAATAATTTTATGCAGAATGCTAGAAACAGTTTATGCAGAAAACAATGAACAATTTTTATGAGAAAACAATGAACAGTTTTAATTAACGCAGAAAACAGATTTTATGAATGCAGTAAGCAAATTCGAATATACAGTAAACATGATGTGCAGAGAGCAAATTTTATTAATGTAGAAACAGATTTATCAATGCAGAAAAATAGATTCGATTATTGTGAAATTTAAACATGAAAAAGCATACAGATTTGACTTTTAAATTTAGAGAACACGATTTCAGGAGGTGTTTTTATGAGAAAACAGTGAACAATTTTTTAAATAGTGAACAGAAAATAATTTATGCAAAAAATAGAGTAAACAATTTTTTAAATAGTGAACAGAAAATAATTTTATGCAGATTGCTAGAAATAGTTTATGCAGAAAACGGTGAACAATTTTTATGAGAAAACAATGAACAGTATTAATTAATGCAGAAAACAGATTTTATGAATGCAGTGAACAATTTATACAGTGAACAAAGAATAATTTATACAGTAAAGAGAGTGAACAATTTTTTTTAATAATGCTGAACATAAAATAATTTTATGCAAAATGCTAGAAATAGTTTATGCAGAAAACAATGAAAATTTTTTATGAGAAAACAATGAACATTTTTAATTAATGCAGAAAACATATTTTATGAGAAAACAGTGGACAATTTATGCAATGAACAGAGAATAATTTATGTAGAAAAGATAGTGAACAATTTATTAAATAATGCTGAACATAAAATAATTTTATGCAAAATCCTAGAAATAGTTTATGCAAAAAACAGTGAATAATTTTTATGAGAAAACAATGAACAGCTTCAATTAATGCAGAAAATAGATTTTATGAGAAAACATTGAACAATTTATGCAGTGAACAGAGAATAATTTATGCAGAAAAGAGAGTGAACAATTTTTTAAATAATGCTGAACATAAAATAATTTTATGCAGAGTGTTAGAAATAGTTTATGCAGAAAACGGTGAACAATTTTTATGAGAAAACAATGAACAGTTTTAATTAATGCAAAAAACAGATTTTATGAATGCAGTAAGCAGATTCAAATATACAGTAAACACGATGTGCAGAGGGCAAATTTTATTAATGTAGAAATAGATTTATCAATGCAGAAAAATAAATTCGATTATTGTGAAATTTAAATATGAAAAAGCATGCAGATTTGGCTTTTAAATTTAGAGAACACGATTTCAGGAGGTGTTTTATGAGAAAACAGTGAAAAAAATTTTAAATAGTGAACAGAAAATAATTTATGCAAAAAAGAAAGTAAACAATTTTTTAAATAATGCTAAACAGAAAATAATTTTATTCAAAATCCAAGAAATAGTTTATGCAGCAAAACAGTGAACAATTTTTATGAGAAAACAATGAACAGTTTTAATTAATGCAGAAAATATATTTTATGAGAAAACAGTGAACAATTTATGCAATGAACAAAGAATAATTTATGCAGAAAAGAGAGTGAACAATTTTTTTAAATAATGTAGAACATAAAATAATTTTATGTAGAATGCTAGAAATATTTTATGCAAAAAACAATGAACAATTTTTATGAGAAAACAATGAACATTTGTAATTAATGTAGAAAATAAATTTTATGAGAAAACAGTGAACAATTTATGCAATGAACAGAGAATAATTTATGTAGAAAAGAGAGTGAACAATTTTTTAAATAATGCTGAACAGAAAATAATTTTATGCAAAATCCTAGAAATAGTTTATGCAAAAAACAGTGAATAATTTTTATGAGAAAACAATGAACAGCTTCAATTAATGCAGAAAACAGATTTTATGAAAAAACATTGAACAATTTATGCAGTGAACAGAGAATAATTTATGCAGAAAAGAGAGTGAACAAATTTTTTAAATAATGCTGAACATAAAATAATTTTATGCAAAATCCTAGAAATAGTTTATGCAAAAAACAGTGAATAATTTTTATGAGAAAACAATGAACAGCTTCAATTAATGCAGAAAACAGATTTTATGAGAAAACATTGAACAATTTATGCAGTGAACAGAGAATAATTTATGTAGAAAAGAGAGTGAACAAATTTTTTAAATAATGCTGAACATAAAATAATTTTATGCAAAATCCTAGAAATAGTTTATGCAAAAACCAGTGAATAATTTTTATGAGAAAACAATGAACAGCTTCAATTAATGCAGAAAACAGATTTTATGAGAAAACATTGAACAATTTATGCAGTGAACAGAGAATAATTTATACAGAAAAGAGAGTGAACAAATTTTTTAAATAATGCTGAACATAAAATAATTTTATGCAGAATGCTAGAAATAGTTTATGCAGAAAACAGTGAACAATTTTTATGAGAAAACAATGAACAATTTTAGTTAATGCATAAAACAGATTTTATGAATACAGTAAGCAAATTCAAATATACAGTAAACAAATTCAAATATACAGTAAACATGATGTGCAGAGAGCAAATTTTATTAATGTAGAAACAGATTTATCAATGCAGAAAAACAAATTCGATTATTGTGAAATTTAAACATGAAAATGCATACAGATTTGGCTTTTAAATTTAGAGAACACAATTTCAGGAGGTGTTTTATAAGAAAACAGTGAAAAAAAATTTAAATAGTGAACAGAAAATAATTTATGCAGAAAAGAGAGTAAACAATTTTTTAAATAATGCTAAACAGAAAATAATTTTATTCAAAATCCAAGAAATAGTTTATGCAGAAAATAGTGAACAATTTTTATGAGAAAACAATGAACAGTATTAATTAATGCAGAAAACAGATTTTATGAATGCAGTGAACAATTTATACAGTGAACAAAGAATAATTTATACAGTAAAGAGAGTGAACAATTTTTTTTAATAATGCTGAACATAAAATAATTTTATGCAAAATGCTAGAAATAGTTTATGTAAAAAATAATGAACAATTTTTATAAGAAAACAATGAACTTTTTAATTAATGCAAAAAACATATTTTATGAGAAAACAGTGGACAATTTATGCAATGAACAGAGAATAATTTATGTAGAAAAGATAGTGAACAATTTATTAAATAATGCTGAACATAAAATAATTTTATGCAGAGTGTTAGAAATAGTTTATGCAGAAAACGGTGAACAATTTTTATGAGAAAACAATGAACAATTTTAATTAATGTAGAAAACAAATTTTATGAGAAAACAGTGAACAATTTATACAGTGAACAGAGATTAATTTATGCAGAAAAAAGAGTGAACAATTTTTTAAATAATAGTGAACATAAAATAATTTTATGCAGAATGCTAGAAATAGTTTATGCAGAAAACAGTGAACAATTTTTATGAGAAAACGATGAACAGTTTTAATTAATGCAAAAAACAGATTTTATGAGAAAATAGTGAACAATTTATGCAGTTAACAGAGAATAATTTATGCAGAAAAGGGAGTAGACAATTTTTTAAATAATGCTGAACATAAAATAATTTTATGCAGATTGTTAGAAATAGTTTATGCAGAAAACAGTGATCAATTTTTATGAGAAAATAATGAACAGTTTTAATTAATGCAAAAAACAGATTTTCTGAATGTAGTAAGCAGATTCGAATATACAATAAACATGATGTGTAGAGAGCAAATTTTACTAATGTAGAAACAGATTTTATCAATGTAAAAAAACAAATTCGATTATTGTGAAATTTAAACATGAAAAAGCATTCAGATTTGGCTTTTAAATTTAGAAAACACGATTTTCCTAATAAGTTCCGAAACAGTGGTTTTTTGCTACAAATTTCTGAAAATTGTGGTATTTGGCCATTTTCACCTAGAAACTTAAGGCGCAAGCAAAACAAAAAAGTTTTCTGCATTGTTAGAAACATTGCAAAACACCCACATAGTATTTCAGCATTATCCCCTCCGAACTTGGCTATCCTTGGTTGTTGATTTTTTTTTTTCATAAAAGTTATGGTCAGCTAAGCTATAAAAGAATTCTTATGCATTTGTAAATTTTTTATTTTTGGTGCCAATCTAGGATTGGAAGAGAATTTTGTATTGACTACTAATTAGCAATACAATTGTATTTGCTAGTATTGAAGTATTTCAACAGAGTAAATATATGTGTTGATATATTTGAACCTTTACACATCTCTAGTGATTCAAAATAGATTCTTTGATCTAGCATGAGTCCCACAATTGCATCATGCTACACCCTGTCTGTAGGCTTGCAGTAATGAAAAATGCAGATGCTAGTGGTCATGCCATAAATGATAAAATATGTCCTTAATTTTTCCTCCACCTCCAGTTACACTCAAAAAGCATAGGAATTTCCCATAAGCTCCTACCTTTGGTCACCTTTTCTTTGAAGAAAAGAACTTCTAGTTATTTTGCCTTAACATTAGTTCTTTCTACATTCATTTGGGGTGATAGAGGCATCTTTTATTTATTTTTCAATTTAAATTGTAAATCAATCATTATTGTACTTATGCAACCTTCATATTTTAAAAAAATGTAAATAAGAAAATAGTGAATAATTTTTTAAATAGTGAACATAAAATAATTTATGTAGATAAGAGAGTGAACAATTTTTTAAATAATGCTGAACAAAAAATAATTTTATGAAAAATCCTAGTAATAGTTTATGCAGAAAACAGTAAACATTTTTATAAGAAAGCAATGAAAAGTTTTAATTAATGCAGAAAATAGATTTTATGAATGCAGTAAGCAAATTCGAATATGCAGTAAACATGATGTGCAGAGAGCAAACTTTATTAATGTAGAAATAGATTTTATCAATGCAGAAAAATAGATTCGATTATTGTGAAA
The DNA here is from genome assembly GCA_019022515.1 of Quercus aquifolioides. Taxonomy (NCBI): domain Eukaryota; kingdom Viridiplantae; phylum Streptophyta; class Magnoliopsida; order Fagales; family Fagaceae; genus Quercus; species Quercus aquifolioides. The sequence goes on along the minus strand of CM032335.1, from coordinate 25,812,836 downwards.
TTCAAACATGAAAAAGCATTTAGATTTGGCTTTTAAATTTAGAAATCTTGATTTCACTAGGTGTTTTATGAGAAAACAATGAACAATTTTTTAAATAGTGAATAGAAAATAATTTATGCAGAAAAGAGAGTGAATAATTTTTTAAATAATGCTGAACAGAAAATAATTTTATGCAGAATGCTAAAAATAGTTTATGCAGAAAAAAGTGAACAATTTTTATGAGAAAACAATGAATAGTTTTAATTAATGCAGAAAACAGATTTTATGAATGCAATAAGCAAATTCAAATCTACAGTAAAAATGCCGCTCAATTTTTTATTTTGGCGGTTCTTAGGTCTAGATTTAAAATCTCTATATTTTATAATGCTTCTATTTAAATAATAAAAATATAAAAAAGCTACTTATTTTTATGTTTATGTTTTGTTAGGACATATGTGTTTTCACTTGTTAAGAACATATATTTATGTAAATTGGCTAATCCTTTGACAAAACGCACTCTACTTGTAATTGGGTAGTTTTAGGTGTTTTTAATACTTCAAGAAACAAGGTTTCAAGGTTAAGTGTTGAAGTCATCAAGTCTGTCCAAGAAAAAGCAAGCTAAAGTGCAATTTCATTAAAGCTCGACACCTGCTCGATAGCTACCTTGACACCTGCTATCTGTCGAGATTTATAATTTCAAATTTTCTAATTTGATTTTCTTGGGATCCGTGAATATGCTTTTGGGCCTTCTTTTCTTCTAACCCTAAACATATAAAAGGATCGTTTTAAGAGCCATCATATTGTACAAAAGTTGCAAAAGCATTGAGCAATCTCTGTTCAAGCAAATTGTGATCAAAGACGAAGTTCTTGACCTAGTTCATCTTTTCTGAAGAAGTTGCTGTGTATTTGCACCAAAGGGTTTTATAACCAAGCATCTTCCTGTTATTCATCATATAGGATGAACTGAAGAATTTTGCAGCCAACCTCTCCTCCTTAAGTTGGTGTTTAGAAGTCGCGTACTAGGATCCGCGCATTGGTTAGTCACGTACTTGGGAGCCGTTCATCAAATGTGGAAATTGTCACTACAGATCAAGTCCAATTGGGTATTGGGGTAAGGGTTCAACTGTAAGTTGGTAAGGTACTTGGGATTCCTTTACTTGTAACCGCTTGATTTGATAATAATGGAGTTTCGGGAGTGGTGACCTGAAAATCACCCGGTGGGGTTCCATGAATATGGTTTTGGGCCTTCTTTTCTTCTAATCCTAAATATATAAAAGGATTGTTTTAAGAGCCGTCAAACAAGACAGAAGTTGCAAAAGCATTGAGCAATCTCTGTTCAAGCAAACTGTGATCAAAAGACGAAGTTCTTAACCTAGTTCATCTTCTCTTGAAGTTGCTATGTATTTGCACCATAGGGTTTTGTAACCAAGCATCTTCCTGATCTTCATCGTGTATGATGAACTGAAGAACTTTGCAGCCAACCTCTCCTTCTTAGTTGGTGTTTGAAGTTGCGTACTGGGATCCGCGCATTGGCTAGTCACGTACTTGGGAGCTGTGCATCAAAGGTGGAAATTGTCACTAAAGATCAAGTCTAATTGGGTATTGGAGTAAGGGTTCAACTGTAGTTTGGTAAGGTACTTGGGATTCCTTTACTTGTAACCGCTTGATTTGATAATAGTGGAGTTTCGGGAGTGGTGACCTGAAATCACCCGGTGGGGTTTTTGCCATTAGGGTTTTCCCCATTCGTAAACAAATCACCGTGTTATTTAATTTCCGCTGCATATTTAGTTTTTGGTGATTTATTTGTGCTTCCACGCAATTGCATATTTAATTGATTAATTAACAACTTGGCTAATTAATTAATTAGGGTTTATCACAAGGGGTCATTCAGATTGTGGCCTATCATGTTTTATTTGTCGATTATCCCAAAAAAAAAAAAATTTGAAATTAAAATCTCTATATTTTACAATGCTTCTATTTAAATAAATAAAAACATAAAAAAAGTTACTTATTTTTATGTTTATGTTTATTTGTTGATTATCCCAAAAAAAAAAAAAGTTATTAGGAACTCGAGTTTACTAAACTCGAGTTCCTTACAAGATACTCGAGCTCACCAAGCTCGAGTACCATAGAAATAAACATAAACATAATTTTATTTATAAACGGTACTCGAGCCTGGTATACTCGAGTATTGTGTTGCATGGAACTCGAGTTTACCAAGCTCGAGTACCACATTATTTTTTTTAATCGCACAAATTCCAGCTCAGCAGTGCCACGATGGCAGAACTGATGAGGAACTCGAGTTTCTGAAACTCGAGTTCTAGAAAAGTGGTAGATCGCCATTTATTTCCGAAACAATGTTTTTTTGCTAAAAATTTCAAAAAAAGGTGGTATTTGGCCAATTTCGCCCAAAAATTCCACTGTATTGATCCAAATAGAGAGATTTTTGGTGGCAACAAACGAGATAGACAATTATAAACTTCCTGCGAATGAGATGACGCTCCCATAGTCCCATAGTGAACAAGATCAACATATTTCAATAGTTCATATGACATTTGAGTAGAAGTTTCCAAGGAAGACAACTATATTCCAAATAAACACACAATTTGATAAGTATTTCTTGTAGTCAAACCCATAGGCCCAATGGACTCATTGGACAGGGGAGGAAAAAAATATTATTAACTTTCCAAAAAGATTGAGAAAAATTTAACAATTAAGAGTAGTGCAAGACTGTCCAACCGAAAAAGATTCTCCGACTTTTTAACATCTCACATGCATTGGAGATAGTATATCATGTTTCGGGTGTATATGTCATCTCTCTCACAACAGTTAGGTCCCACACAGCTGTGGGACCCAACTGCTGTGAGAGAGATGGAATATACACCCGAAACATAATATAATATTTCCATGCATTGACTCACCTTGACCCTACCCACCCGAATACAAAAACATCAGGTGTGAAAATTTGAATTTCGGTATGCTTTGACTTTAAAACGAGTTAAGATTTCGGTATATGCTCTTTTAAATTTTTTTTGCCATGTTTAGGAATCGATCGGTTTTCAGGAGTACTTATTGATAATCAGTTCGGTCGAAGAGTTAATTAGCATGCGAGCATTCTTAAAAGACAATTGCATAATTAAAATCTTTCTAATTATTGTCTGGTTCTAATAGACATTTTTTGCCAAGCAGCTCAGATCCTAAAAGAAGTCATTTCTTGTGGAAGGGTATCTGGAACTTACAAGCTCCGCACAAGATTAAGCACATGATCTGGAGAGCTACTCACAATGCTCTCCCAACCCTCTGTAATTTGGCTCGAAGAAATGTAGTTAAATCTGCTCTATGCTCAGGGTGTAAGGCAGTTAATGAGGACTCTGTCCATGCCCTTGAGTTGCAAATCACTCATTACCATCTGGGAACGGGGAACCTGATGAGGTAATCAAGAAGTTTTTCAAATATTATTTCAACTCTTTTGCTGATCTGTGGGAAATGTTTCTGAGGATGAGGGATAGGTTGGACCTTAACCTTGTCGCCACACTTTTCTGGTTTATCTGGAATCGAAGAAATTCGGTGAGTAGGGGAGGTTGTGGTGGAGATTCATAAGATTCGTCAGAGAGCAATGGTTTTTCTACAAGATTATCAGCATTTACAAGGGCCAATTGTTCATCCCCCCAGCAACCAGCTAGAGCCATCTGTTGGAACCCTCCAATTTATCCCCATTTCAAAGTTAATTTTGATGGTGCCACGTTCAATAACTTGGGAGCTGCTGGTTTAAGAGTGGTTGTGCGTTATTCTACAGGTTGTGTTATTGGTGCCATGTGTGAAAGGGTATCTCTACCTATCTCCCCAGCTATGGTTGAGGAATTGGCTTGTAGGAGGGCACTGGCTTTTGCTAAGGAATTATGCATTTTTGAGTGTTCTGTAGAGGGTGATATGTTGAGGTAATCATCAACGCCATCCTAACTGGAGATACCAAAAACCCAGAGTATGGACATGTGATTGGTAATATTTTGGTGTTAGCTATTGGTCTTGGTTTATGTAATTCACTAAAAGAAAACTGGGTTTAGACTGCGTTTTCTTTAGTGACGTTTTTAAATCCGCCGCTATACGTAGTATATTGTGACGTTTTTAAAAAACACCGCTAAAGAGTGAACCTTTCACGACGTTTTTTAAAAACGTCATTGTAATGCAAAACAATAGCAGCGTTTCTTAAAACGCCGCAAAAAGTACAGTTTTAGTGGCATATATTTTGTTTATAGCGACGTTTTTGTAAAACGTCGCTGTAGTTATTAAAGAGACCTGCCGTATATGCCAAAAAAAATTTTAGGGGATCATATAGCGACGTTTCTGGGGGGACATATAGCAATGTTTTAGAAACGTCGCTATATGTTCCCAAAATTTTTGCCTTCTTCCCACCCCAAAAATTTCGCTGAAAAGGGGCTTTTCAGTTCCCACGCTTTTTGTCCCTCCTTTTTCCCTTTTTTTTTTTTTTTTTTTTTTTTTGGTCCTACACTTTTTTTATTCTTTTGTTTCTTTTTCCCTTACACGTTTTTCATTGTTTTCTTTCTTGTCTTTCTTTTTTTCACTCAGACAGAGAGCTTCCATTTCCCATTCTATATTCTCCCCCTCCCCTTATCACTTCTACAAGCTCTTCCCTCTCTAGCCACCACCCATTGCCACAAACATAGCCACCACGGCCATCATCGACCTTCACTACCACCCACTGCTACCACCATACTTTTTCCCCTCTTTTTTGGTGTACAAGTTTTTTTAAAGGGTAGGTCTTTGTGTTTTAGCTTATGGGTTTGCTTTGATTTCATTTTTCTTTAGTGGGTCATGGTGTCTCTGTGTTTTGGCTTATGGGTTTGCTTTGATTTGGTTTTTCTTTAATAGGTCATGGAAATTTTGTGCTAATTTTTGTTGTTTGCTTGTTTTGGTTGGATTTTGGTACAGAAAATTCTTATTCAAATTTGGATTTTTGAGCAAAAAGACTTGAGCATCAAAGGCTGAATCATTGTAAGTTTATGTACAAGTTTGTAAATCTTGTATTTTTTTTTTCTACGTAATTTTTCTATACTGTGTAGATTTTGAATTTTTTTTTGTTATTAGTTTTGTGGTTTAACTAGCTTGAGATTAATTTTTACTTAGATGAGGAGATTCTAATGTGTACAAGGAGATTCTTCCATTAGATGAGGATTTCTACTTAAAAATTATATATTTGTTATCATTATATATATATGTGTGTGTGTGTGTGTGTGTGTGTGTGTGTATGTATGTATGTATATGCTTGCTTTAGTTTTTATTTTTTCATTGAATGCAGAGAATGAGAATGAGAGAGAATTACTTATGGATGAGAATTAGTTTTTATTAAGTTGTGCTTTTGTGTGTGTGTGTGTTATTATATTAGAAATTACAATTATTGCTTTATATGAAATTATAGTAATTTTTTATAATCTTGGAAAATTAAGAAAGTTGTGGCTTTCTTTTTTTTTTTTTCTTTTTCTTTTTTTTTTGGGCTGGTTTCATTTGGTGTTATTGGCCTAGGTGTTGGGGTTTCACTCTTGTTGTGAGTAAATAATCTCAACTAAATGCTCTTTATATATGTGTGTGTGTATATATATATATATATATCTCTATATATTGTTACTAAATTTTCATGCACCATGACTCATTAAATTTTTTTGCAATAGCATTCTCATATGCAAAATTTGGATGATTTGGAGTACCTTTTTCAGTTGAGACATTTAGGCATAATGGGTAAGTTTCCTTATGTGTACCAAATGACAAAGTTTGGATATAATTAAACCTCAAATATTTTCTGCAAAGTGGACCTTACTTTTTTTGCCTAATTGTTCCAAGTCCTAACTCATAAATTTTTTTTTGTAATGACACCTTTATTTGCCTTCCACATCATTTAATTGTCCTCTTTTATTTTGTAGGTTAAGTACTCATTTATTGTGATAAGCCTGGACTTTGTTTAGAAATTTGTTTGCTTGGCTTGAGCATAGTAAGTAATTTTTGCTTAAAACTTTATACTTGAAACGTTAATAATTGTGTTGGGGTGGACTGTTGAGTTTGAGCAAGCGGGTGGCTTGCATGGTGCTATAAGATGGTTTACATTTATATTGGAAGTGCTTTACTTTTTTTTTTTATAATTATATAAATTATAAGGACAAAGTTATAAAATCATAATAGGCTAATAGCAAAAGGATATGTGAATCTAATAACCACAATTTTCCACAAAGAAAATTGAAAAATTTTCATGTGAATTTAATAGTGCTTGGTTTGATGAGATTGAAATTAGTTGTAGTGCAGGAAACAATGTCACCTTTTGTTTGTCTTGTTATCATTTCAAGTTGACACTTGACATTGGAAAAGACCCAGCAAGTGAATTTTTTTTTTGTTTTTTTTTTTTTCACTTACTCACACAATAGCACAAGAAATATACATTAGTCGCTACACCATTGAAAATTTTATAATCCTGCACTAGATGACAAGGGCTTGATACACTCCAAAACATAAAAGTAGCTAGGAAATTAAAATAACAGGGGATCCCACCCTATTCTTAATATATTGAGAAGAAAAGAGAAATAATATTTTATAATATTTATTCATTGTGAAGAATGGAAAGAATGAGGAATGATAGAGGGATAAGCTCTTTTTCAGAACATCCTATTGTTTTTTTTTTTTTTTTTTTTTTTTTTGTCATCTTTTCCCTTGTAATTTGTAGCTATACTTTATATCAAAATCATAACTTCTGGGTTCTACAAAATATTTAGTACTCAAGACTCTTCTTTAGCAGTTTATACTTATAGCTCAACTGCACCTAGGAATAAATATGCAAACTTAATAAATAAGAAAACCATACCCAAAATATACACTATTTATATAATGTACATGAATATGACAAAATGCCTTGATGAGGGCAGATGAATAGTGGGGTTTCCCTCAAATTCTTAGGGATCACTTTTTAGTGCAAGAGATGACTAGATGAGCTTTGGGATGTACCTATTTAGGTAGGCCTTCCAACTTTTATGGTGGCATGGTTTTCCCTTTATTTCTTTAGAGACTTGACTTTTTTTTTAGGCATTAGCTATTATTAATTGGTTGAAATCTGATACTGTGCCTTTTGCTCCTACATTGATTAACTTGATTCTAAATTGGAGAAACCTTCTAGCAAGGCCATAGATGGTAGGACTTAAACATATTTTAGAGAAAGCTACAATGTGTTGACTTTAGGACATGTTTGGCTCTTTCCACTTCTCTTGTTTGCTTTTTAAGCTTTTTATTTGAACTTTGTAACTATGCTTGATTCTTTTATTAAACATTATCCCATGTTCATAGCAAAAAAAAAAACATTGCCTTTCCCCTTTAGGGACAATTTATGGTATGTTACTTTCAAATGTGTACCACATAATGCTACTTCCTTACTTAGAATCTACTGGCATGCACAACACTATCATCAACAAATTTTGGTGCAACCTTCTTGCTTTTACAAAGGTAGCATCTTAGATTTCCCAATGCAGAGCCTATTTTACTTTCGAAGGGACAAAGTAACAAACTTTTTAGGATACCCACAAAAAGATAAAAGGAAATAAAGGAAAAGAAAAAGAAAACTAAAGTGGAATGATTTTAATGTACTATAGGCTATAGCATTATCCTTCCTTAACATTCATTTATTAAAACCAAAAAAAGATTTAATTTCAAAGGTGATTACATCCTAAGAGAGTATCTAAAAATAGGTAAAGTTACTGTCATTACATTTTAACAACAAACATGATTACCAATGTGGCTTAATTCAAAAAATAATTACACATGTGAGTCATTTCTTGTAGAATAAAGCTTGAGTAACTACTACTACCTGGGTCTTCTGGATAGACATAATTTATTTGGGCTAGCCCCTAAGCCCTTGGCTACAATTAATGATTTATCTAGTTAGATTATTTTTGTTTTTGGGACCATGTAGTTGTTGCAACTGAAGTTTAAAATCTCCCTCACTTAAATCTTAAACGTTCTCAATTAACTACATGGTGCTACAATTAATGATTTATTTAGTTAGATTATTTTTTGATTAATTTTTGGACTTAATACTTGTAAGCATTTTATATTTGTGATTATGATAATTGTGTTGGGGTGGATTGTTGAGTTGGAGCAAGCGGGTGGCTTGCACGGTGCTATAAGACGGTTTACATTCATATTGGAAGTGTTTATTATTTTTTGAAAATTTGGATGGATATTTTTGAGTTATATTTGTTGATTATTTTTTGGACTTCAATACTTGTAAGCATTCTATATTTGTGATTATGATAACTATATTGGGAGGATTGTTGTGTTGAAGCAAGCGGGTGGCTTGCATGGTGTTATAAGGCGGTTTACATTCATATTGAGAGTGTTTATTATTTTTTGAACATTTGGATGTTGTTGAGTTATGGTTGTTGATTACTTTTAGATTTCAATACATGTAAGCACTCAATATTGTTATATTGATAATTGTTTTTGTGGTGGATTGTTTAGTTGTTTTGTTCTATAGCTATGGACAAGAGTTGGATGGACATTAGAAATAGGACATCTCTAGAATATAGAACTAGAGTTGCACAATTCTTGGATTTTGCATCTCAACATGCACAACGAGATGGTACGATTGTTTGTCCATTTCGAAAATGTGCACATTCAAAAATGTTGGCTATAGATGTTGTACGAATTCATCTAGTATCACATGGGATTTGTAGGGGTTATCGACGTTGGATTTTTCACGGGGAATCATCAACTAGAAAGACTTTTGTTAGAACTCCTAGTACTTTTGTCCAAGAAAACTCAAATGAAAATAGTAATATGTGTGAAATGTTGCATCACATGTTCCCTATGCATGATGTGGTGCCCGAACCAATGGAAGAAGATATGGCATCAGATCCTATGGTATGAGGCCCTAGTGTGGAACAACCTACACAAGGTCCTAATGAAGAGTCACTCCAATTTCTCAAATTGCTCAAAGATGTTGAGGAACCTTGTTATGAAGGTTGTACAAAGTTTAGCAAATTGTCAGTTATTGTGTATTTGTACCACTTGAAGTGTCTACTTGGTTGGAGTAACAAATTAGTTACCTTCTTGCTTCAATTTTTGCAAGAGCTACTACCTTCAAGTGCGAAGTTGCCAAAAGACTGTTATAAGGCAAAAAAAATTATTATGGATTTGGGTTTGAGTTATGAAAAGATTGATGCTTGCCCCAATGATTTTATATTGTTTTGGAAGAAAATTCCAGCCTCGAAGCTTGCTCAAATTGTAACCTTTCAAGGTGGGCAAGCAACGAGGCCGGGATTCCAAAAAATAAAAATGCTCCTTCCAAGAAGGTAAAGAAGAAAGCTGCAAAGATCTTAAGGTGGTTCCCTTTGAAGCCATGGTTGAAACGATTGTTTATGTCTCCTGAGGTGGCTCTCCACATGAAATGGCATGTTGATGGTCATACAAATGACGGGTTAGTGAGGCATCTTGCTGACTCTGAAGCTTGGAAGTCATTTGACTCTAAGTATGTAGAATTCTCATTTGAGCCTCGTAATGTTAGACTTGGATTAGCAGCTGATGGATTCAACCTATTCTCCAATATGAGTACTGCTCATAGCACTTGGCCTGTCATGTTGGTCCCATACAATCTTCCTCCTTGGATGTGTATGAAAAGGGCTTATTTCATGTTATCACTATTGATTCCTGGTCCAACCTCTCCTGGGAACGATATAGATGTGTACTTACAACCCTTAGTACAAGAACTCAAGAAATTATGGGATGTTGGAGTAGAAACGTTTGATGTGTCTTCCAATAGCTCATTTCAAATGCATGCAGCATTGTTGTGGACCATAAATGATTTTCCAGCATATGGTGATATTTCAGGTTGGAGTACCAAAGGAGCTCTTGCATGTCCTTCTTGTAACTACGATCCTCAATCTCGTTGGTTAAAACATGGAAGAAAATTCAGCTATATTGGACATAGGCGATTCTTGGATAGTGATCATGAATTTCATAATCATGATAAGGATTTTGATGGGCGTAAAGATTTCAGTCAAGCTCTTGTTGTAGTGTCAGGAAGTGAAATCATTGCACAAACAGAAGCTGTGGTTGATGTTGTTTTTGGGAAGAAAAAAGTTAATTTGACGAATAAGAGAAAAAGAGGGGAGGAAGCCTTGTGTATATGGAAGAAGAGAAGTATATTTTTTAGCTTGCCTTATTGGGAGAACCACATGTTGCGTCACAATCTTGATGTGATGCATATAGAAAAAAATGTGGTTGACAATGTAATTGGCACAGTGTTGAACATGGATAGAAAGACAAAAGATAACTTAAAGGCACGCCTTGACTTAGAAGAAATGGGTATAAGAACTGAACTTTATCTTGAAGAGCTTGGTAGTGATAAGACATATAAGCCACCTGCTTACTTTGAAATGACTACTAGTGAAAAAGATAGCTTTTTGCAAGTTTTGAAGGGTGTAAGTGTGTTGGATGGCTATGCTTCAAATGTATCCCGTTGTGCTAAACTTAAAGAACGCAAGATTTCTGGGATGAAGAGTCATGATAGTCATATCTTGAGACAACAACTTTTTCCAATAACTATACGTGGATCTTTGCCGGATGAAGTGAGCAAGCATTTGATTGAGTTGTCTTGTTTCTTTAGGGATAGATGTTCCAAACTATTGAGTTCGGAAGATCTTGAGAGTCTTCAGAAGAGAATTGCAGTGACATTGTTTGAATTGGAAAGGATATTCCCTCCCTCCTTCTTTACATTTATGGTACATCTACTCATTCATTTGACTAATGAAGCCAAGATTGCTGGCCCAGTTCATTATCGTTGGATGTATCCCATAGAGCAGTAAGACATACATAGTAAGCCTGTCCATTTGCTTTCATTCAAATTCAATGTTCCATTGTTGATCTTCTTTATTCACATAGGTACTTGTCACGATTAAAGACCTATGTTCGAAATAAGGCTTGTCCAGAAGGTTGTATTGCAGAAGGGTACTTAGCAGAGGAATGCTTAACATTCTGTTCACAATATTTCAAAAATGTCGAAACTGTCTTCACTCGGCCCATAAGGAATGTTGAAGAATCTACAGGTGCGATGTTGAGCATCACCCTAGATTTAAAATCATGGACCCAAGCACATCATTATGTGCTATTTAGTTGTGATGAAATTACCCCATTTCGCATGTAAGTAATTAAGACATCATCCGGTATTGCTTAATGTCATAACATAACTCAAGTTTATGATACTAACACACATTTTCCTACATTGCACAGAGATCATTTAAAGGAACTTCACCCAAATGTAGCTAATGATGTTATTGAAAAGCAACACATGGAGAGATTTTGTTACTGGTTTAAGTACCATGTAAGTGTATGACATATAAAAGTATTTTTTGCTGTAACTTTCTTGAGATTATACTTTTAATAGAACACATCATTTATATTAGGTATTGTCAATGGATGTTGATGAAAGGGAGAAACTTCCTGAAAAAGTTATATGGCTTGCTCGATATCCAGATAATGAAGTTAAATGGTTCAAGCGTTATGTTCTAAATGGATTGAAATTTCGCACCAAAGATTCTGAGGCAAATAGGAAAACTCAAAACAGTGGAGTTAGTGTCGCCACTAAAGGTGGCGTTACTTACTATGGTGTCTTAACTGACATTATTGAGTTGAACTATTCTGAGAAGTTACGATATGTATTATTCAAATGTGAATGGGTTAATGTGGATAGTGGAAGGGGATATAAGACAGACAAGTTTGGTTTCCCTCTTGTCAACTTTACAAGATTGATACATAAGGGTGATCGATTGATTGATGAGCCGTATGTCTTAGCTTCTCAAGCTTCACAAGTCTTTTATGTGGAAGATCCAAGATATAAAGACTGGATGGTCGTTGTTAAAACAAAAGCTAGAGATGTTTTTGATGTTGGAACTGGTGCTTCATCTGATGATGATGTTGATAACTTTTGTGAGAATGTTCCTTATAATATAACCATTGATAATGCACATGATGTAAATGATAACTTTGCATGGACTCGTGGAGATGTAGAAGGGACTATTTATGAAACACCGTCATTTGTTGAGCGTGAATTGGTTGAAGATGACAATATAGATGAGGAAGAGTTCATTGATGACGTGTATAAGTCCAATGATGAGTTTACTGATGATGAGAATGAAGATGGTGAAGAGCTCAATGATGGGTCAAATGATGACTCGACTGATGATGAGAGTTAATATGTCATTCATCTTTCATGTGTATTTCTATTTGCTTTGCTTGTGAAGAGTTTTAAAGTTATCTTGTGTAATCTTATTTGCATGTTTATGAAACTAAGTGGTTATGAAGTTGTTGTGTATTATAGGACAAGTTTATTTGTAATCCTTTTTAGATGGTTGTTGCTTGTTTCTTAAGAGGTTAAAGACTTAGTCCATTTGTGTATTCCTATTTGCATGTTTATTAAACTATGTGGTTTTAAATATGTTGTGCACTATATTTAAGTGTATGTGTAATTCTACTTCCATGGTTTTTGCTTAAATTTGTAGAGATTCAAGACTTAGTCCATTTGTGTGAATGAGGATATTGATAGACTTGATATGATTTGTTTAGTATATTTAAGATTATGTGTAATCTTATTTGCATGTTATGAAACTATGTGGTTTTGAATATGTTGTGTACTATATTTAAGTGAATGTGTAATTCTACTTCCATGGTTTTTGCTTAAATTTGTAGAGATACAAGACTTAGTCCATTTGTGTGAATGGGGATATAGATAGATTTGATATGGTTTGTTTATTATATTTAAGATTATGTGTAATCTTATTTGCATGTTTATGAAACTAAGTGATTTTGAATTTGTTGTGTAAATGAAGATATGGATAGAAATGGATATAAATCGTCTTTGCTTATTTTAGTTCTTGAAGGTATAAATGAAAACGAAAGGTTTAGTTATACGTGACGTTTCGGTAAGGTCGTCACAACAAGCCTCTAATGAAGATGTATATCATGAGTCACAACAAGAAATTGGCCAATCATCCACAGTTAATCCATCAAATGCACCAATTCAAGGTATTTTATATATTTCTAAGATCATGTTTGTGATTATGGTTAATATTGTTTGACAAATATCCCATATTGCATGACAATGGCTTTTATTGTTTTATTTTCATTATAGTTGTGCCGCTACTAGTACGTGCTACTCGCGGTGCTAACAAGTACTCATTCATTTGGAATCTCCAAGAAAATCACAAGATTGAATTGCCATTAACTAGTTTAAATCAGCCAATTAAGAAGGCAGGGAGGAACTTCACAGGTCGGCTGGGTACAATTGCACGAAAACCCCATTTGTGCCCATTTAAGTATAAAAATTGGACAAGAATGCCAGATGAATTTAAGGAAGAAATATGGGATCTTGTTCAGGTATTTAGGAAGTTATAGACTATATGTGTATTATTCTATCTTTTACTAAGTTTTACACAAATGTTTAGCTTGATATGGATTTCGCTAACTAAGCTATTGCATGTAGTCGAAATGGATTTTGCCTGAAGAACCTGCTAGGTTGAAGGCAATGAAGAATAGGACATTGTCCTCAATTGCGAAATCTTGGAAGAACCACAAGTCATCTTTGAAGAAGAAGTATTTCCTAGGGGGAGGAAATAAAGCACGAGCACCACCAAATGTAATTTCTGAAGATCATGAAGACCTTGTTCAGTATTGGAGTTTATCAAAAACGAAGGTATTATTCTATATTGATATGCTTTAATTGTTCTACATTATCATCATAACAAGAACATTCATATGGATATCTTTATTCTACATTGAATATCTACCATGAAAAATATATTCAAATAATACGTTGTTTAAATATGTAATTTTTTTGAACGTAGGAGCTTGCTTTGAAAAACAAGAACAGTCGTTCCAAGCAAACAAATGTACATACTGGTGGTTCAAAAAACTTTGCTTCATACGCAGAAGAAATGGTAATGACTCAATAATTATCTTGTAAATGACTTATTAGATTGTTCTTAAGTTTGTATGAAACCATTATTCCTAATTAAATAAATGAAATGACCATAATTTAGGTAACAACACTTGGGCATCCTGTAGAACGTGCAGATGTATATGTAAAACTCCATCTTCATAAAGATGGTGCTCCTGTTAACACCGTAGCAGAAGGCAACATTGTAAGTAATATCATGATTTGCTAAGTGTAATATTGAATCTATTAACATTGTTAATTTCTAATGTGTTATTGTGTTCAAATTTTGAATATTAGGAAAAAATCAACGAACTGTTGAGTGAGTCCTCAAATCGTGTGCAGTCATCTGACCTTACTGGTAGTATTGCATGGGCACCAGATGATGTATATGCTCAAGTGTTTGGTAATGAGCGCAATGGTCGTGTTCGAGGTGTGGGATTTGGCCCAACTCCAAGTATGCATCCTGCCAAGAGCACTCCTGCAATTACTCAAGTAAGAAGCCAAGAAAGGGATGCTAAAGTGACTTAGTTGGAGAATCAAGTGGCTTCTTTGACAGAGAAATTGAATCGTTATGAAAACTTGGAGGAGCGAATGACCCAATTGACGCAACTAGTGCGAAGTCAACAAAATCATTCTTCAGAAGCTAGTCGGGTATTAAATTTTAATGTTGTAGAATGTATTTGGTTTTTAAATTTTTTAAGTATAGCAACTATTATTTTGTTACTCGAAATGATTTCTTTAGGAACTTATTAGATACTTTAATTTGTATTCAGGGTGGTTTCGATTTAGATCATCCATCTCCAACTCCTTACATATCACAGGCTTCATCCCATCAAGAAACTAGCATATAGTGGTACATGCAGCATTTTAAGGACTCCATGGGCTAATACATAGTTGTTTTGAACAACCACAATTATTTTGGAACTATTGTACTTTGTTTATAATATTGCCATAGTTTGGGCGGTTGTTTTTTTTGGGTATAGGTAGACAATTGTTTTGTTACAACCACATTTATTTTGGAAGTATTGTACTTTGTTTAATATTGTCATAGTTTAGGTGGTTGTTTTTGTTTTGTAGATAGACAAGTATTTTGTTCAATTCAAGATGATACATGTATTGGTATTAAACATATATATATATATTGACTTTATGATTAATGTGTTATTGTGGAATATTGATGATCAATAGGTATATTTGATCTATTACAAGCTTGTATTAATTATTGTTAAATTTTAAGCAGGTTTATATAGCATTAAAAAAAATAAAAAAAAAACGCAGGTTTTGCGACGTTTTAAAGACGTTGCTGGAAATCCTTTTTAGTGACGCCTTTAAAACGCCACAAATAATCAATCCTATAGTGACGCTTTAAAAATGTCACTAAAAAACAAGAGAGCAAATGTTTTGGCGACGTCTTTAAAACGTCACTATATGATTGATTATTTGCGGCGTTTTAAAGGCGTCGCTAAAAACGTCTTCAAAACGTCGCTAAATGTATTTTCCTAGATTATTTACGAAAATGTTATATTATTTAGTGTCGTTTTAGAAAACGTCACTAAAAGTTTATGAATGCCACTAAAGAGTAACATATGGCGACGTTTTTGAATGTCGCAAAAAAAAAATCACTATATATCATTTGTGTCTATAGTGACGTTTTTTAGGTTTTTAGTGACGTTTTTAAAACATCGCCTAAACCCAAATTTCTTGTAGTGATTTTTCTTTTGTTAAATGTATAGGTAATTCAGTTGCCCATTTCTTAGCCAAAAAAATTGTTTTTGGCAGTGAGCTCCAAGTATGGATTGAGTCCACTCCTAATGATCCTCTTGTTACTCGTGACTCCTTGTAATTTTGTTTTATTCTTCAATAATATTGATTCATGGGTCAGTTTTCTCAACAAAAAAAAAAATCTTTCTAATCACATTTCTTTTTATTTATATAAGTAACACTATTTTCTTTTTCTTTTTTTCTTTGTTTTGAGAAGAATGGTGTTATTATTATTATTATTATTTTTTTTTTTAGTGAATTTTAACTTATGGCATTTGCTCCTGATGACAACTCTTTATCATCAGACCAAAACACCAATCGGTTTTAGTATAGGTGAAGATTGAACCATAAATCTCACATTTAACTATCAAAAATTTTACTAGTTAAGCTAACTAAAATCCACAAATAACGATGTTATTCAAACAAGGCAAATGGAACCAGTATTGCATAATAATACAAAATAAAAATTGCGAATGAACCTTGGAATTGTAATACAAGGACAAGGTATACTTATTTTATTAAACATTGGCTAATGTCTTTTCAATGGACTTGATTGCGATCATGGTGCTATTTCCTTGCTTGGGCTTGGGGGAGCACGTCCTGATGGCGAAGGTGGTGAAGGCACATGCGGTGGAAGGACAGCCTTCATTTGGACAGTAATCCCTCTCCAGCTAATCTTTTTCTCTACAAAATAGCAATAACAACAATAATCATAATAAGGGCTTTTTGATTGTTTTACACTTAATCGGTGTCGGTATTCACGCTCTTTTATATCATAAATAAAACATGAACATCAAATGTTTAAGTGTGGTGGAGATTGTATAAAACATTTCACATCCAAGGATGTGAAACTTTTTTTTTTTAAATGTGATAGTCATAAAAACACAAAAAAAAAAAAAACAATTATTAGTTGAATTATAAAGCACTTGACATCTATAAGACAATATTTAGCCAAATAGATAACACAAAATTTGTTAATTAAAGAGTGCTTCCTGATTGATAATTTCCAAACACGGCCCAAGACCCCCGTGTTTTGTAGTGCCACTCATAAAATAAATAGATAAAAATAAAAATAAAATTACGTAGGAGTGTGAGAAGATATGGTTTCATGCGTTAAGAAAGAGACTCACTGGTTAGTAGGACGACGTTGCTCGGTTCGGCAACCGTTATTGCAGATGAGAGAAACAAAAACAGAAGAAAGTAGATTATAAGAATCCTAATGGATGCTTTTAGCTCCATTTTGGCTTCAACAGCTTAAGTTAACACTTCCTTCTTCTCTCCCTATATGTAGAGTATGGAAAATTCTTAGGTAGTCTCGGAGTATAGTAAAATGGTGCTCCCTCCTCTCATATTCATAGTGGACCCCACTATGAATTTAATGAGCGGACCCCACCATGAATGTGAGAGAAATGAGTACCATTCTCCGTGTTTCGGGAGTACCTAAGAATTACTCGTAAAGTATATAGTCTAAGAAGAGATAGGATATTATAAGTTCAAGTCAAATAAACTCATAGTAGTCAATACACGTTTTAACTCGAAGACCTTTATACACATTTGTCGGAGGATTTTATTAGTAATAAATATCCCACACCTGACGCGAGAGAAAAAAAGATGAAAGAACATCAGCATTAGGAGACCTACTACGTAGTACGTAGTAATTAATTTAATTTTAACTAAAAAAAAGTAATTAATTTAATTTTTTAAATATCTGCGAATTTACAATTAAGTTAATTATTGTTGTGATCGTGGAAAAGACTTTTTGGCATTGACACGCTAGGAATAGCTAAGAATGAAGTGATTATCCAATAGTAATGATATAGTTTGTGTAATACAAACTCTGTACCATTTTTAGTGTTACATTTTATGTTCCATCAATTACAATTTGTTATGTGTTTTTTTTTTTCATTTTAAACTTTGGCTATTTTATAAAGAAAATTAAACAAATACATAGCAAGTTGTGATTGGTGGAACATAAAATAGAATACTAAAAATGGTATAGAGGATTTGTATTCTAGTTTGTGATGTCTTATATCTTTGATTCAAACATACGGTTGAATTAATAAAGGGTAAATTACAAAGTTAGTCCCTATTCTTTACATCATATTTCAATTTGGTTTATAACCTTTTAATTGTATCAATTTAGTCCCTAACCTTTTAATTATATCAATTTGGTCCCTAACATTTTTAGTGTAATTTAGTCGTTGTTATTATCCCTTGAATGAAAAAATTGATGTATCAAACCGAATAATAAAAAATTATTTTTTTCATACAACATCATTTGCCAACTATACCGCCATGTGAAATTTTAAAAATTAAAAAAAAAAAAAAAAACCAAATTAATTCGAAACATATGAGATCAGTATCATCTCACTAAAATTCCCAAGTTAAAACTAAATGATTGGACTAAAGTTCTTACTCGAAACATTATGTCATTAAAGCAAATTCTCTATATAGAAAATGCATACATCAGATATTACTTTCTCTTGATGGATTCACTTATCAAGACTACAAAAGATGTGGATTTGCTTTGTGAAAAAGGAATCTTGGTTAAATACCTCGACGACAACGATGCAGCAAAATCTAGGACTAACAATCTTAACAAAGGAATCTTATTGATAAGTATGAGAAGTGATTACGTTGATCTCTGTAAAGGATTGAATAGATTCTATGAGAGTACTCCTTGGCGCAGATGGATGGCAATACTAAGACATGATATTTTTAGCACTCCTTCGGCAGCCGCCTCTACAATCATTACTGTTGGTGTAATTACGGTGCTCACTTTGATACTATCATGCAAGTAAAGGCTGTATGATTTGGATGATTGTTCCCTGTTGGATATTATATCCATATTTTCTTTCTTTTTTTTACTATGGTCAATGGAATTGATCCTGCCTGTGTAAAATACACAAATTATGTATTTTCTTTCTGTTATTATTAATTGTTAATGTATGCCTATAAGTTTGAAACCCAACCATCAATAAATCCTTCATTTGACGTGTTGAAAAATAAGTAAGTTTGATATATAATTAATTTACTTGTATATAGGTTATCGTGATCAAGATTGCTATCTAAAACAAAATAACACAAAGATAAGTAAAAAAAAATGCACAAGTTTTATTTCAACACAATATCAACATCCCAAAATATAAAACAAAATTACAAATGACTTATTGAATAATTCATTTGACAAAGAATAAAAACATATAAGAAATTTACAATCTTGAAAATTAATTTTATAATCTATTGTCAATTGTTATTAGTACTCTATTTCAATTTGAGATATATATTAAAGTTTGATTGTTTACTTATTTATACATGGTCTCTTTTATGAATATCATAATATTGTTAAGCAACACACACTCTAGGAAATATTATAATTTATTTTGAAAAGCCGATTATTTTGGACATAAATTATTAAAAAATAGGTCTAAGCATTCATAATTTATGTTAATTTAATACTTTGGCTTCACTAGTTTCATACTTGTGAATGTTTCTCACGCATGTCTATAATTTTAAATCTATATTTTTAACTGTCCTGTAACTAGATTGTCTTGGCATGTACTTTGCTATTTGATATCTAAAAATCTTTACTCATTACAGAATGCTCAATCATTCATCTTTCAATTAATTTGCATACAGTTATGTAAATGTCTCAATTGTTTCCTTAAACCTCACAACAAACAATTAAACCAATATTGTCTTCATTTTTTTTTTTTTTTACCAAAAAAAAAGTTTTAAAAATGGTTCAAGTTGGGTCGGGTTGACCCGCAAAAAACACGGGTCAAGTCAACTCGTTTTTGCTTCTGGTAAAAAAAATCAGATTCGAGTCAGGTATTTTTCGGGTTGGGTCGAGTCAGAAAATTCTAACCCGTTTTGCCATGTCTAGTTCTATTCAAAATTGGAAAGTGGAAAGTAAATTGAAGTTCTTTTAGTCTTTAGCACTAACATTAGCTAGATAAACAATGAAAGAGATACCGGAGTTTGCCAATTTGGACTGGTGTAGGAGGCTGAAGCTAAGTGGACAACCAAGGATTCATTGCGAGACAACTAGCGGCGCAAGAGGCAGGTGCACGGCGCATACACAGTAATGTAGAAAGATTTGTTTTTGCACCTTTTTTTTGTTAATTAGTAGTGATTTGGAATGTGTTTAAGAAGAATTGGGTTCCGTTAGTATTTGAAGAGCCACAGATTGAGGATGAGGAATGGGCTATCTGATGGGTATTTTTTTTTATTGGGTTTTTTCGTAGCAATTTATTTTTTTGGGTTTTCTAGATTACTTCAAAATTTTGATGGGCTAATTAATGATTATAAATGTATGCGGTAAATTTTAGGTATTTTAAAGACCAAAATTCCACAATTTGGGGGGAGGGGGGTGAATAAGGAAATTTTTATTTAAATTTTAAATTTTAATTACCTAAACTGGCTACTGTTAATAGAAAATTCAAAAAGCTGAGCCCCTCTTAGCTCTGAGTCCAAATCTCTTTGTCTGAAGCTATATTTCTCAAAAAAAAAAAAAAACCTATACGCTCCATGCTATACTCCACTAACCATATCTAGCCACATGGACATAAGTTTATTAAACAAAAACGGAAGACTTAACGGAGTCAATCTCAAACTTCCCAACTCACGTTCCAAACCCAAAAACAAAAAATCACAGGACCACCATCAAAATCTCCAACCACAACCAGATTCCACCACTATTGCTACCTTGAGAAGATGATGATGGTGAATCTTGACAGCAAAGAACAGAGCTTAAGCCTTCATGATCAAGCCAATACTCTGATTTTTTATTCTTTCTCACAAATCCATATGAGATTGTTCCTCTCAAACAAAATCCAAATCCATTGTACAGATCTGGACTGAGGGTTTTGGGGGCTCCTTTGCTTTCTATCCATTATTTTGATGTATAAAAGAGAAAATTTAACTGATGGGAGCTAGGATCTCGGTGAGTTTGGGTTTTTGTTTTGTTTTGTTTTTTGTTTTTTGTTTTTGAAGGGTTTTTGGCAAAGAAGACAACCGTGGGTAGAAGAGTTGTCTTAATGAATGGATTGGGTTCATCTTCTCCAGCACTAGAGTTGATGTTGGAATGTTGCAGGCGCTAAGAATTTTTTTATGCACCACTGTGGGTGGTGGTTTTGTGATTTTTTTTTTTGGTGTACAGAAATATGGGTTGGTGGCTAATGAGATTCACTGATGTGATCCTGTGTTTTTTTTTTTTTTTTTTTTTTGGGTGTTGGACTTTGGAACGTGAATTGGGAAGAAGAAATTGACCCTGTTAAGTCTTCTGTTTGTGTTTAATAACCTTTTGTTCACGTGGCTAAAATTGTTGGTAGAATATAAAGTGGAGCATATAAGTTGGGACATGAGATTTGAACTCTAGCTCTAGTAGTAGACTAGACGGTTATATGAATAACTCTTGACTAAGTTAAAATTTAGAGTAAATTCTCTAACTCTTTACTAAGTTAAAATTTAGAGTAAATTCTCTATCGTTTACACCATATATATATATATATATATATATATATATATAAACACACATGATGAGACTAGAAAAGGTAAAATCTGTTCTTCAAGGAGGGAAAAATTCGCTCGGAACAGGACATGTTAGGTGAGACAAGAATTTTTGCCATCTCCATGTCAGTTTCAACTTTCTACTATCATGCATGTTACTCGACTCCAACTATTGACACAAGCCACAAGACAACATAACTTTTTTCTTCCCGTATCAGTTGTATTTATATATATTCGTATCTTACCATCAGGATCTAAATAATGTGATTTATTTGATATCGGCTGTCTGAAAGAATATTGATGTGCAGCCTTAACAGGCAGATGCCATCTTTTTTCTTTTTGGAAAATGTATGTGGTGGTTCATTTTAATTTGAGGCTAATTTCATCATTAAAAGAAGGAAAGCTGGTATAACACTCTACATTCTTTCTAGAGACTTGGATTCCCTAATACCTTGCAGACAAAAATATGTTACCTCATCTATATAGAACATGTTGGCCTAGAAGGCACAATGTCTGGCATCCAAATATGTAATGATTAGGTACTCGCCGAATTGACGTGGTGTTCCCTCCTCTCACATTTATAATAAATCCCATCATGAATTGAAATTATATACCCTAAATCTCTATTTTGCAATTGAAATCTCTGTAACACATTCCAAATTACCCAAACGAAACATATATGTACCTTCACAGTCCTAGTGCCCAGAAATTTTAGTGTTACCAGCATTTATATATATATATATATATACACAGATATTTGCAATTAAAAGTTCTAGTATTACACATGGCATTACATTCTCTTAAATCTTCAGTTGCTTTCAGCAAGAATAAATTTGAAATAATATACATTCCATATGATTCAAACACTTGTTTGTCCTCCAGAGACTGTGGATGGCTCTAGGAAACTATTACACTTTGAAGTTGATAACACCTGAGAAACCATGTGCATAGTTGGTCTAGAATCTGGATTAGCACACAAGCATGCAATTGCCAGCTTTATAACGAGTATCAATTGATTCTCAACCTCAAGTGTGGTAGGTGGAAGGCGTATGTCTAACAAATCTTTCAACAGTAAATTCTCCTCCACAATTGAAGCAGATAGATTGGAGATGATATCACCTGGATGCCTTCCTTTGATCACTTCAATAGCCAAAACTCCAAAACTATAAACATCGCATTTCTCAGTTATCTTCATCGTGTAAGCAAGCTCTACAAACAAAAATAGAATCTATAATGCCAATGTTCATATGCTCTATGTTGTACATTGATTAAAAAATTCAGTATATTACCTGGTGCAACATATCCATATGTGCCAGCAAGTGAAGTCCAATTGGATGAGTCTCGATTAAGAAGTTTAGCTGTGCCAAAGTCTGAAACATGAGCCACATATTCAGAGTCTAGCAAAATATTTTTGCTTGATATGTCCCTGTGAACAATTGGTGGTGAACAATCATGGTGCATATAAGACAGAGCATGAGCCACACTTTTGATGATATTCAACCTTTTATTCCAATCCAATTCTTTTGCTTCTCCATCATTGCTCAAAATGGTTGCCAAACTACCCCTTTCTAGGAACTCATAAATCAAAAACGAGTGTTGTGAGCTTGAACAAAAGCCGTGCAATTTTACAATATTCCGGTGACGTATTTCTGTTAATGCCCTTATCTCATTTAAAAACTCTTTTTGCTGTCCAATCTCACCATCATGAAGAGGTAGGAGCTTCTTCACCGCTACTAGGTTTCCAGATGTTAGCTTTGCTTTGTAAACGGCTCCAAATCCTCCCTTTCCAATGCAAAACTTTGCATCAAAACCCTCAGTTGATTTAATGATTTCTTTGTAAATTGCTTTTCCATTGAAAGTTGATATTGCAAACACTTCTTCAATGTGAATGTCATTTATATGGTTTGTAAGTGGACCATTCCCTTTTCTTTTTAAAAATAAGAAAATTCCAAGGAATGCCAATACAAGTAATAGAGTTCCAAGAAGAGGGAAAATGATTAAGAAAATGACATTAGGTCCCTTTTTTTGAACATGTTTTTCTTCCCCACAAGGTTGCATTCCTGTAACATTTGCACACAATCTTTTATTCCCTTCTAATGCTTCTATTCGAGCATCTTGAAATGCTCTGCTTTTGGGAAGAGGACCCTCCAACTGATTATAAGATATGTTGACAAATGACAAGCCATGCATTCCTTCAAAAGTAACGGGAATTAAACCAGAGAGGTTGTTATGGGAGATGTTCAATAACTCCAAGCTTTGTAGATTGGCAATTTGTGAAGGTATCTCTCCTTCAAGCAAGTTATAACTCATATCTAGTTGGGACAACTGAGCTAAATTACACATTTGAATTGGAATGGCTTCGCTAAAATTGTTATTGCTCAAATTCAAGTAGTTTAGTTTCAAAAGGCCCCCAATATTTGGTATCAACTTGCTGAATCTATTAGTGGATAGATCTAGATATTCAAGATTTGTTAATGAACCAAGTTCAGGAGGTATATCACCCGAAAGTTGATTTCCATTTAAAATCAGCCTCAAAAAAGATGTCAACTTTCCAAATTCCTTTGGAAGCACCCCAACCAACTGGTTAGAAGAAAGATCAAGCACTTGGAGTTGAATTGAGTCTCCAATTACAGGCGGTATGCCACCAGCAATATTGTTTCCAGCAATTCGTAAGGCGGTTAGTTGTGGGCATCTACCCCAATTTTGTGAGATTTCACCATAAAATCTATTGTAACTTAGGTCCATGTACCGCAAGTTTTTGTAGACACCAAAATCTTCAGATATGTTTCCATAGAGTAGGTTTCTTTCAAGACGGACTCTGAATAAGCTTGTGCAATTTCTCAAGGTTTTGGGTATTGGGCCTATTAGCTGGTTGTTGAAAGCAGTCAAGTTTTGAAGAGATCCACTCTGGCATAAGTTTTGAGGCAAAGAGCCAGTGAATTGATTTGTATCCAGTTGTAGCACTGCTAACTTCATCAAATTTCCTATCTCTTGAGGAACCGAACCAGAAAGTTGGTTATCACGGAGATATAAAACTTCTAAGTTGCTCAAATTACCCAAAGAGATTGGAACAGTACCATTTAATTGATTAGTGTCCAGTTGAAGGCTAATTAAGGACTTCAAGTTTCCTAATTCTTTAGGAATGGTTCCAGAAAGTTGATTGCCGTTCAAGTGTAAGACCGTTAGGTTGCTGAGAACACCTAACGATGAAGGAATTGAGCCAGAAAGGTTATTATACTGAAAGCTTAAAGAGAAAAGTGACTTCAAATTCCCTATTTCTGGGGGGATGGAGCCAGACAGAGAATTTTCATACATATGCAACCATGTAAGCTTTTCTAAGCTTCCAATACTAGAAGGGATGAGACCTGTTAGGCTGTTGTTTTTCATGTCAAGTTCAACTAAATTAGAGAGGTTTCCTATTTCCCTAGGAACAGAACCATAAAGTTGATTATCATATAGGTACAAATAAACCAAGTTACTTAATTTACATAAAGAAGCAGGAATGGAACATGAAAGGAAATTGTCATTGAGAATCAAGTTGACCAGATTGCTCAAATTAGCTAAAGAAGCAGGAATGCAGCCATGAAGATGGTTGGCATACAAAGAAAGGTCATTGAGAGACTTCAACTGATCGATTTCTGGAGGAATTGAGCCATTTAACTGATTATTAGCAAGGTTCAACACCTCAAGATTGATCAATAGTCCAATCTGTGGTGGGATTTCCCCCGATAACTTATTAGATGACAGATCAAGATGTCTGAGTTTGGACAGATTACTTATTTCAAAAGGGACTGTACCAAAGAGTCCATTCATGCTGAAATCAAGAAATGCAAGATTGGGGAGAGATGAGAATGAAAATCCATGAAGCGTACCTTTCAAAGCTGTGTTACTCAGATTTAATCGAATAACACTTCCTGCTTGGTTGCAAGAAATGCCAAACCAACTGCATGGGATTGAGCTGGTATTCTGATTGTTTGAAGAATTTGTTGCATAATTAGGGAGAGTCCATGAAGGCAGGGGTGGCCGGGTTTCATTTTGAAGAGTGGCTTTCCAATTGAGTAGAGCATCTGCCTCTTCATTCACAGAAAGAGAAGTAACATCAAATGAGGAATGTAACATGGCCAACACAACCAGTGTAACTAGGGAAAGCACTTCTTTCGAGAAAAACACTGCCATGGTATCTGTTTTACAGTTGCAATCTGATTCAAACTCTTATGTTAATGTGTCTAAGCTGCCATCATTAACTTCAGCAACATTTTTGGTCGTTGTGGAAAATAAATTTGATAGTGACAATGGATCAAAGACTTTGACTTTCACAATGAGACTTTTTAAGTAGATGTCATCTATGTCGTTTTATTCAAATTACTGTTTTTTCAACCTTTTTATTCAAGCAGTTGATTTTGTTTCAAAATATTGGCACTCGCATATTCTTATAAGGATTTTTTTTTTTTTTTTTTTTTCAAATTTTGATATTGATACTGATAAGGTTTTGATGCTGATGTGGGTTTCTTTTTTCAATTTTTATTAAGAAATATTGGCACTAGAAAGCTAAACATATTCTTATATTCTTATTCAGTAGTTGAGATGATGGAACTAGTCAATAAAATACAGCCAATTACTGTAATCAGTCTCGTTCAAAAAGAAAAAATCAGGTAGACTATTATATGGAGTGCATGAAAACTGGATCACTGTGTTAAACAATCAAATTATGCATACATTTCGTTGGACATGGAAAATTAAAAATAAAAATCAATCTGTTTGGTTTCTTTCTTTTTTTTACTTCGGTTTTCTTTCCTACCACGTTGCCTTCGATCCCTTTTCTTACTCTGATTCCCTTTCTTTCATTTCTCCATTCTTTTTCTTTTTAAATAATTTTATACTTTTTTTTATGGGTATCAATTGGCTCAATTGATCAAATTTTTTGTTGCTCAACAAACAAGAATGGGGATCAGTAGGGAAACAAGGCTGGATTTTGTTGTTCCAAGTTCCAACGTCATCCCCTTCCTACATATGCCTTATATATTTATTACATAAATACTTCTATATATTTTTAATTATACTAAAGCAATCCTTAGTAGGTAAGTTGGTATATAGACATGGCAAAACGGGCGGGTCGGGTCGGGTCGGGTCAATCGGGTCGCGGGTCAAAACGGGTCATTTTTAAACGGGTCAAACGGGTCGCGGGTCAAGTCGGGTCGCGGGACGGGTCGAGTTGACCCGTATTTTTCAAACAAGTTTTTTTTTTTTTTTTTTTTTTGAAATAGATGCAATTTGTCAATTGTTTTTGAGTTCCTTAACTGTGATTAGATTCTCATTGGTGATACTGTTACCACTTACCAATTACCACTAAACACTTGATACCTAAATTTGGTACAACTCTTGTTCCAGCTTTCTAGAAGCTAATCTTGGTATAATTTTTGATCTGTTTAAAGTAGGAAGAGAAAATGAAGGTGGCAAATAAAGAATGACAAACTATAATGGAGTACATAACATATTAAGTGAAGAAGAATAAGTAAATATCTTATAAGAATTACACCTCAATCTCAATCTACTCAACGTTGCAAATTAAGGAAAGTCTAATATTTCGGGTTAGAAGTCTTAAGAAGATTGCAAAGACCCATTCTCATGAGAATATCTGAACCAATGAAGACAGTAAAACAAAATGCTAGATAAAAGATTTTCATAGCATAGAAATGATCCGTACAAAAAACCGTTTTCTCTCTAGAGAAGAGGAAGAAGAGCTTGAGCGTAGCAACAAGAAGGTTAAGAATGTCTGACATGGGGGCTTCACGTCTGGACAGGAGGCGAGGCCTAGCTCTTCGGGAGTGGTAGAAAGCCTCAAGGCGACGGAAGTTTCTTTCAAGGATAAGCTTTTGGGAGAGATCCCAGGGGCTTACAATCAAGCTTTCGCTTTCGACGGGAGCATGGATGCGGATGTAGATTCCGATGAAGAGATTGAAGAACTCAGAGAAGGTTTTGCTGCAGTGAAACTATCAAAGGATGTGAAACATCGTATCAGAGCTGTTTGGGTGAGCTCCTTCATTGTCAAAGTTTATGGTCGTTCTGTGGGATTTAATTATATTCAAGCTAAGCTTAATGCGCTCTGGAAACCAACCGGCAGACTGGACATCATTGACCTCGGCAAGGAGTTTTTCCTCACGCGTTTCAGCTGCAAGGATGATCATGATATGGTTCTTAGACGAGGCCCATGGTTCATCGGGGATCATTTCATCTCGATAAGACCTTGGGAGCCTAACTTTAAGCCTTCAACGACAAATGTGTCCTCCATTGCCGTGTGGATTAGACTTAATGAGCTCCCCATTGAATATTATGAAGTTGAGGTTCTTCAACAACTGGGAAGTTCTATTGGAAAGGTGTTGCGGATAGACACTCACACAGCAGTGGAAACAAGGGGTCGTTTTGCAAGACTTTGCGTTCAGGTGGATATCGATAAGCCATTAGTCACAACCATCTTGGTAGGAGGCATTCAACAGCAAGTTAACTACGAAGGGATTCAAAAATTATGCTTCATTTGTGGTCGCATTGGTCACCGCAAAGAAGAATGTCCTTATGTTATCCGGGAACCGTCTTCACCGGAAAAAGTAAGTAATGCTAACGGGGACGGCTTGAGCAGAAACTCACACGAGAAGTGTGATCAAGTGGACCCCACGTCAGGGGATGAACCAGCATCCTCTGAGCAAGAGGACAAATACGGGCCTTGGCTGGTGGTCTCCAGAAAGCGTCAGAGTTACAGGACAACGAAGGGAGCGACTGAAGGAGGTACATTCGGCCATCTCAGAGTGAGTGGTGGCATGGCACGCCTTTATGTGGGGCCTAGGGAGGTCAGTCCAAATGGCCAAGCTCAGTGGAATAAAGCCGGCAGGAATTTGGATAGTGGGCCAGTTATAATGGACGATGGGCCATCAAACACGGACCGTGCTTCTACAGGCCCATGTTATGATAATTTGTCAAGTGCAGGTCAGTTTACTAGTGGAGCGTTCACGATACCAGCCCACAGCCCATCTGTCAGGGGTAAAAAAGGTATTGCACGTGGTAGGGCTCCTTTACCTTCTAATGCTTCAGCCGCTAAATCCACTAGCAGTCATAATCACACTCTTACTCCTTCATTACCAAAAGACTCCACTCATGGAACGAATCACAAGAGCAAGCATGAGCTTCGGTTTTCTTTCTCAGCTAAGAATGGGATGGAGCATCAATCAAGCAACTCTAGCAAGACCGTTGGTTGTCAAGAGATGGTCCAACAACAGGATCAAGGAAGAGTGGAGTTTCAGCTTGAGCGCAGCGAGGGGGATGTTGATCTCGTTATGGAGACGAATACCAACTCTTTGGTGGGTTCTTCTGACCATCGTAGCGTTGGAGAAGGAGGGAATGGCCATGTGGAGAACGGTTCCCCATGTATCTCCCATACCGATCCTATAGTTTTCTCAAGCCACGGTGGAGCTCAATCTACACCCCATGGTCAATCAGTCAGAGATGGGAATGATGGAATTTTGTCAACTACTTATGATGAGGGAGGGCCAATTGGCAGAGAAGCTCAAGAAGATGGGATGGAATTTGAAGAAGGAGGTGAGGCCTCTGCCTCCGTCTGATAGTCGAGTTTCCCCTTTTGTCGCTTATCATGAATTTCATTGTTTGGAATAGCAGGGGTGCTTTGAAACCCAATTTTCAAAGTCACGTTAGGGAGTTGGCTCGTGTTCATGACCCCGCTGTTTTTGTGGTTATGGAGACTCGTCTAGGAGGGGAGAGAGCAAAAAATATTACAGACAGATTGCCGTTTGATGGAGCAATACATACGGATACGATTGGTCATAAGGGAGGATTATGGCTTTTATGGAACTCAGACAAAGTAGAAGTCACGCTGTTGGCTATAACAGAGCAAGAAATTCATGTTACCATCAAGGTACGTACCTCTAATTTGTCCTGGATTTTTTCAGCTATCTATGCTAGTCCTAGGTTTGCTGAAAGATCTATTCTGTGGAATAATCTAATAAATGTTGCGGAGTTGCATAGCATGCCCTGGGTTATTGCAGGGGACTTTAATGAACCACTTTCAAGTGCTGATAAATTAGGAGGAAGAGATGTTAGCATCCGAAGATCTCTCCTTTTAAAGGATTGCCTGGATAGATGTAATATGATAGACCTTGGGTTCTCAGGTTCAAGGTTTACTTGGGCCAATCGTAGAGATGCCCATGTTTTCATCCAAGAGCGAATAGATAGATTTTTCGTAAATTCAGATTGGTGCGCTCTCTACCCTGAAGCTAGAGTAACTCACTTAACCAGGTGCCACTCGGACCATTGTCCGGTTCTTCTGGAAACAAGACCTTCTGAGTGGGCCAGACCAAATGTGTCTTTTAAGTTTCAAAGCTTTTGACTTTCTGATCCCTCCTTTCCTAGGGTTGTTCAGCAAGCTTGGAGCAGGGGCAGTCATCTCCAGGGGGCTATTACTAAATTTTCTCGGGATGCCTCAGATTGGAATAAAGCTCATTTTGGTAATATTTTTGCAAAGAAGAGAAAGATCATGGCCAGGTTGGATGGAGTTCAGAGAAGTCTAGCCATTAGGCCGTCACACAATTTAGTTATTCTGGAGAGGCAACTCCAAACAGAGTTGGCCTGTGTCCTCAACCAAGAAGAAGAGCTCTGGGCTCTAAAATCCAGAGTGAACTGGATGATGTTCGGTGACCGCAACACCTCCTTCTACCATGTTTCAACTCTGGTTCGGAGGAAGAGAAACACTATCAGTGCTATAATGTCTAATACTGGGGAATGGCTGCATGATGAGTATGAGGTGAAGGAAGTGATCCGGAATGGGTTTTCTAACTTATACAGTACGTCTCTTATTTCTGCTCCTCTTCATATCTCGCCTGATAGCAACTAGCAAGCTCGTATCACTGATGAGGACCGAGATAGTCTCGAAGTAGATGTTACCGATGAGGAAATTAAAGCAGGCCTTTGGTTTCTAAAAGCTTTTAAGGCTCCTGGGCCTGATAGCCTTCACGCTGGTTTCTTCCAGCGGTTTTGGCTTATAGTGGGCAGGTCAGTAATGGAGGAAGTTAAAAAGATTTTTCGGTTGAAAGAAGTTCCGGAGTTTCTAAACATGACCCTCATCTCCCTGATTCCAAAAATTCCTGGTCCAGAAACCTTAAGTAATTATCGCCCAATCAGTCTTTGTAACACGGTGTACAAGATTGTTTCAAAAATATTAGTTGCGAGATTGAGACCATTGCTTGACCAAGTCATCTCGCCTCTGCAGACGGCCTTTGTTCCAGGGCGAAGAGGTACCGACAATGCCATCATAGTCCAAGAACTAATTCATACTGTGAGTAGAAAGAAGGGCAAGACTGGGTATATGGCAATCAAAATAGATTTGGAAAAAGCTTATGATAAGCTCGAGTGGAGCTTTATTAGGGAGATGCTCTTCAGAATAAATCTGCCTCAAGGGATCATAAAGCTTATTATGAGCTGTATTTCCTCGGTCACTACTTCTATTTTAGTTAATGGAGCAAGGTTGGATCAGATTCTTCCCTCTAGAGGAATTAGGCAGGGAGATCCGTTATCCCCGTACATCTTCATTATATGTATGGAACTTCTTGGCCATCTCATTCATACTCAGTGTATTTCCAAGAGCTGGATTCCTGTGAAATCAGCTAGGGGAGGCTTGGTGTTCTCTCATCTCTTCTTTGCGGATGATCTGGTTTTATTTGCTAGAGCTGACCAAGCAAATTGCGCCACTATTCGAGAGGTGTTGAATGAATTCTGTGACCGTTCTGGACAAACAGTCAGTGAGGCGAAATCCAAAGTTTATTTTTCGCCAAATGTTGACAGGGACATGAGAGATTCTCTGTGCAATATCCTGGGTTTTCAATCTACCCCAAATATTGGAAAGTACCTCGGCATACCCATAAAACATCCTGGCCCTTCAGCTAATGATTTCAATTTTGTTCTGGAGCGGGTGAAGCAGAAGCTCTCAGGCTGGAAGGCCAATTTATTATCTTTGGCGGGCAGAGCTATGTTGGTCAAACATGTATCCTCAACCATCCCTAATTATGTGATGCAATGTGCTTACCTCCCTGGCAAAATATCAGAAGGCATTGATAGAGTGAATAGAAATTTTCTCTGGGGATCTTCAGAAGCTGCTAGAAAGACTCATTGGGTGAACTGGGAAAAAGTTACTAAGACTAAGGAGGAGGGTGGTTTAGGGATTCAGTCTGCTAAAGGAAGGAATTTGGCTCTCTTAGCCAAGCTTAATTGGAGATATCAAACAGAAGGAAGCTCCCTATGGGCTCAGGTGCTTAAAGGTAAGTACTGTAGCACTCGAAGAATGAACTCGAGGAATGGTGACAGACTACCTTGCTCCAGGGTGTGGTCAGCAATGAAGAAGGGAGAGGAGGTGTTCAGGAAAGGAGTTAGATGGACCATTGGAAGGGAAAGTAATCTCAGTTTATGGAATGACAACTGGACCAAGCTTGGGCCTCTACGGCAAACCATTCAAGGCTTAATGACCCGAGAAGCTGCTGGACTAAGGGTAAGGGACGTTGTCTCCGTTGGTGGGTGGGACTGGACCAAAATTCCTTTTATTTTTCCGGATACAACAAAACTTGAGCTTCAGGCAGTTCCTGTTGCGTTGGCTTCGAGAGGAGGGGATAAGTTAACTTGGGTAGATTCGAACCATGGCACTTTCAATATTGGGTCAGCTTACAAGTTAGCCAAAAGTGTGGGGCATGATGCTCAATTTGAAGGGAATTGGATTTGGAAGGTAAAGGTTCTGCCCAGGATTCAGACTTTTGTTTGGCTTTGCTTGCATAACAGTATAGGAGTAAGAGATTGCCTCTTTTCAAGGGGTATTGTCTCTGAGAGCTCCTGCCCTTTGTGTCACGTAACCAACGAGTCCATTTTGCATGCTCTAAGGGACTGTGGCGTAGTAAAGTCTATTTGGGTTCAACTGGGAGTGAGTGATGTTGACAATCACTTCTTTGAAAGAGAGCTTCAAGAATGGTTAAAAGCTAATGGGACAAATGAGCACATCATAGGTCAGCTTCACATTCCCTGGAATAGTATATTTCTTTTTGCCATTTGGCTGATTTGGAAGCGTAGGAATCATATGGTTTTCAGAAATCATGGGCTGAACCCCCAGTTGGCAAAAGAAATATCCCAAAGGGCTTTTAAGTACAATTTCTGTGCTGCACCAGCCAAAGAGTCCGCCATTAGAGTTATTAGACAAATTCGATGGTCAAAGCCTGATGCAGGTTGGATGAAATTGAACACGGATGGCTCCTCTCTTGGAAATCCAGGTTTGGCAGGGGGAGGGGGTTTGATACGCAATGAAGAGGGCGGATGGGTTGTTGGTTTTGCTCGGAATATAGGAATAACAACAAGTTTTCTTGCTGAACTTTGGGCCCTTAGAGATGGTCTTAATCTCTGTGTTTGCCGTGGCATAGCAGCAGTTGAAGTGGAGTTAGATGCGAAGGCTATTGTGGATGCAGTATCCAATCCAAAGTACTCTAATATCCTTGCTTCAACTCTTATGGAAGACTGCAAATATTTGATCAAGCAAATTCCCCAAACCCGTTTTAGTCACTGTTTCCGGGAAGCTAATCGGTGTGCGGATGCTTTAGCTAGAATGGGAGGCCTT
This sequence comes from Quercus aquifolioides, assembly GCA_019022515.1. NCBI lineage: Eukaryota > Viridiplantae > Streptophyta > Magnoliopsida > Fagales > Fagaceae > Quercus > Quercus aquifolioides. Next base: position 25,779,954 of record CM032335.1, on the reverse strand, counting down.
CAAGACTTTAATTTTGTTGTTTTTGAAAGTCCACCTGTGGACATTTCTAGTTTTTTAGATTTTGATCTTCACGGTTTGTCCTTGAACAGGCTCTGCCCTGTTTCTTTGTTTGAGCTTTAGTTGTTAATTTAATTCCTGTTGACCAAAAAAAAATCTACTCAACATTTGTAGACGTGGCAAAACGGGCGGGTCAGGTCGGGTTCGGGTCGGGTCAATCGGGTCGCGGGTCAAAACGGGTCATTTTTTAAACGGGTTGCAGGTCAAACGGGTCTGACCCGTTTTGCCATGTCTATTGGTATATCTCTTAATTTTCTCTAAATGCAATTCGAGCAGTTCGCCAAAAAAAATTTTACATTTTCTGATTGTTTTGGTTTTAGAATCAAACAGGTGGCCAATTTGCAGTTAACTCATTCAAATGGTAGGCCCATTTTTAATTTTGAAACCATACTAATGATGTGTTTGGAAGTGGGACTTTTCTCAAATGTGTAAATTGCTAATGGCTGCTTTTAAATATGAGAACTTTAAAGCGTGAGATATGAAAAACAATTGCTGGTTTCATTTGCTTGATATGAATTTAACAACACAAACTGATTTGAACTTTAGGGATTATTCTCTAACAATAACATTTGTGATGCTTTGGATTTGAATTAAAATTTTACATAAAATGGGACAAGTACTCAATTCCATTAGCCTACAACCCAATTAGTTGTAATGGATCAAAAAACAGTAAAAAATCTTATTAAAAATTTTTTATGGAAATTAATAATCAATTTTTGGAGAAATTATCCAGTACGACCAATGTACATCTTTCTCTCACAAATGTTGGTTTTATATGAGAGGAATTTGTATTCATAATTTACTAAGTGCATTGAATAATTTCACCATTTTTGTAATTCTACGTACATGGAGAAAAATATTTTCACAAATAAATCTTCTAAATAACACTAGCAAAATGGGACGCAAGATACATGTGAAAGATAGCAAAATATGGGGTAGAGAGTTCTATTTACCGATCTCTACCTGCACAACCATTAATTTGTGGTAGAAAGAAAGAAGGGTGCTATTTACCCAAACAATGCAGCCCATTGATGGAAAAGGCGAGAAGATGAGAAGATAAAAGAATGGCACAAAAAAATCTTAATTTTGTATCGACCTTTATTCCTGATATACCTAACATTTTGGACCCACATTCAAGAAAGCTGAAGGCTGAAAGCCTACAAATGGGAGAATCGCCCATCTGAAGATCAGGATCCTGGGAGTCGGCCTTGGGCAAGCTGACTCCAGGCATTGATTGCAAATTTGCAACAAAAATATTTTACTTTTTCACGAGGAAAAATAGCTTTCAACTAAGAGGAAGTTTGAGAAACAAACCATGAATAAACTAGGAACTCAAGTGCTCCCACTGGTTGCATTAGTACTAAATAAAAAAAAGGCATTTTCTCTATGACAATTTCATACTTGGTCCCTAAATTTTGAGGATCAGCTATGTATACTCAACAAACTAATTAAAACCAATCATATGTATTCTTTTTAACCATTCTATTATAACTGAAGTCATACTCTTTGTCACCCCCTTGACTGATTTTTCTTTTTTACTATTTTTACTAAATATTATTTTGAGTCTTCATCTACCTTTTTTTTACCTCACAACTAAAATCAACTCACTCTTCCTCACTGGTGAATTTATCGCTCTCTTCTGCACATAATCAAACTATCTCAAGCAACTCTATCTTTTCATCAATAAAGATCACCCCTATCTTTATGCGGATTTTCTCATTTCAAATCCTATTAAATAGGTAAAATATATAAATTATTAAATACATAAAATAAAAAAAGAAAAATATATTAAAAAAATCCAAGTACAAACCAAAATCATTACATTTCTGTATTAACTACAGTTTGTTTCTTTGCTTGGTGCAATTGGTATGGTATTTTAAGTCAATTCTTTAAACTTCTTTCCCGCATGAACTAAGCACTTTAATTAGTTCAATCTCCACTACAATATATACAATATACTCGCATAGCATAACCAATAATTAAGATGCTACAACAAGAAAGGAATTCAAAGGTAACATAACAAACTCACCTTTTCCATCTTGCAGAAATGCTAACATGTGTTCAGTTGAGGTTTCTTTAGGCACTCAGTGTCAAAGAAACAACTGAAGAGAGCTTGAATTTTCGGACTTTAGTTGAATTATCTGGCTGAAAGAGAACCTCAGTACTCGATCTTACAGTAACTTCCTTCCACTCTGAACCTGAAGCCCCTTCACTCCAATAATCCCGAGGAGAATACAGAACTTGGAGTTTTGAGTGAGCTGCAATTGGCCCATGGAAACTTGAATAAATCGTATGAATCTTAGAAAAACCACAGGTGCGAAAATAGATGAAACAGCATCTAAGAGATGTGTGCGTGTGTAGCACAAATAAGAGGATTTAATCTTCTGATGAATAGCAAAAATAATCATGGGAAAAACCAAAATTGTATGTAGAAAAGAATAAGGCCTCACTTATTAAAGGGCATCAACTCATTACCGAGTATTCCTTCAGATAACTAGTAATAGGGCAAAAATCAGGGGAATATATAGTCATTTGCTTAGTTTTGAATTTTGATAACCTTTACAATAATGATGACTGCTAAAACATGTTAATCTGGTTAAAAATATAGATACATATATTGGTAAGTTATGCAAGCACCTAGTGGGCAATGAACCCACAAACTCACCCTGCCATTTGAGCTAGAGCTCATTAGCCTTGTTGGAAAATGCAGAGTATACCGTAAATATAGCAAAGTGTTCAACACACAATATTTTTATCTACATATTCTTTTGCATTGTAAATAGGTGGAAGACCCATAGAATGAGATGGCCTGATATGATATATTTGACCAGACACGAGGTTATTCTCTTCAAAAACAAACTAGCATATTTAGTAGCTAGGCTTTATTTCCTGAAACTGCATCACACAACTTATTTTTTTCCTTTTTAATCACACAATAATAGATAGCATCCGTAGCAGCCGTGGCAAAAATTATGCCATTTTGCCACACCAAAACCCTACTTTATTATTTTACCACATTATTTTACAACATACCATTTATTAGATGTTCTATACTTCAATTCTATACATTAAAATAATATTTACTACCCATTAAAATAATATACTAATTACTCCCTATCATCCTCGTACTCATCGTTAACAACAACAACAACGGCACAACCACCACTGCCGCAACAATGGCCACCAACAACCACTGTCGCAACAACACTGATAGCCACCACCGGCACAAACCCACATCCACCAACGCCACCTAAAAAAAAACACACACACACAACCAGAGAGATCGGCACAAACCCACATCCACATCCACCACCGACACAAACCCACATCCACCAACGCCACCTCAAAAAAAAAAAAAAAAAAAAAAAACACACACACACAACCAGAGAGATCGGCACAAACCCACATCCCAAACCCACCACCGGCACAAACCCACATCCACCGGCACAAAGCCAAAATCGGCGTGGCCAGAGGGCGATGAGAATGCCAGACAGAGACGTAGAACGATGGCGTATTCAGATCGGCGATGATGGAGTCTTCAACCGGTGAGAGATCGAGGAGGCGATGGAGTCTTCAACCGGTGAGTGATCGAGGAGAAGATGGAGTCTTCAACCGGTGAGGGAATCGGTGAAGGGAACCGGTGAGAGAGAACAGAGGTGAGAGAGAAGAGAAAAGAATAAACTGAAGAGAGAGTGGAGATGGAGGCGGTGAGAGCTGAATGAGAAGATGAAAGAGATATGAGAGAGAAAGAGGAATAAAAAAGAATAAATTCATTTGCCACACCGGTTTCGTACCGTGGCAAATTTATGATGGTACTGTAGCATGTTGCAAAAAAAAAATGAGATATGACACATCTGATAAATGAGGTCAAATGGTGTTTGGTATGCCAAATATGCCAAATATTAGCATTTGACACATATGACACAACTGATAAAGATGCTCTAACTGTTAATATGATTTTAGGGCTAACACACATGCATAAATTGGCCAACCAATCAAGTTTAAGTGCCTGGAAAACTGATGAAAAATGGAATAATCTTAAGCCTTCAATATTCTGTATACCAAATATCTAATCATTAACCATGAGGTATAAGACTCTGGCTCCCTCCTTTAAAATACCAGATTTTCAGTACTCCAACATAACTATCCAAAAAGCAAGAAAAAATTGCAAAAGATGGGAGATTACCTAATCCAAACATGCTCGTCTTTTGGATGATCAGGCGACTAACTTTTGATCTTCTGATATTTTTCAAAGCATTGATGTCTTCTTGTTTCCCCTTGAAATCCAGGAATTCCCCAAGGACATATTTATTTCCTTTAAGCTCCAGCCTGCAGAAACAATTAAGAAACAACTGTTCCCTGAGCCCATCAACCTCACTCAAAAAGGATGCTCCTGTTTTTGGGGACTTGGGTTTCTTCGTCCTTGTTTTAAATTGTTAACAGGTATAGGCAAAAGGACCAAATTGACAAGAATTTTCTTTTTCTTTTTTTTATGTGATAAGGATCTGAAATTATAGGGTAGCTATTGCTAAAATTAGAATCTCAAGGAATCGAAAGCACTTATGTCAACTCAATAATAGACAGCTTCACACCACAAAAGATACAATTATTTCTTTACCTCAAACAGTCACCATGAAATGCATTTCAAGTAATCAAAATAAATTTCCTATCATGCTTCAAGAGCATAGGCAGGTTCCAGCATCCAGCCAATTAAAATGTTTCAAGCATAGTTTAATATCATCCACCAAACATTTGACGCTACACACAAATATATAGGATTATGCAGTATGCAGACAACATATGAATCAAATTTTTAAGATATAGATAGCAACACACCTATCCCACATTGGAGCTGTGCTAAGGGTGAAATTTAGCTTCTGATGTATCGATTCTTGCATCTCTTTCTTTCCACCACGAAAGGCACCTTTGATCCAACCAGAAAACATGCTCTTTGGTTCTGGTTTCAGTTGTACCCATTGGTCATAGGTAATGACTTCAGATGGAAAAGAGCTTGATTGGAAGGTACTACAAGGAGATTATATAAAAATATTCACATAAATAGAAATTCAGCTAAAATTCAAACTATGATGAAATAATTTAGTATTAGCAAACACTGAAGTCAGGTAGTATTAATTTTTCCTAATAGCAAAAAAACAAATTTTCGGCATAACTAGTGAATTAAATTCTAAATAATGTGAGCTTCATTTCTTCAACCCTTCCATCAGCTTCCAACCTAAACACAACTTCATCAAGAAATTCTGCTAAGACTTTGTAAGCAACAAATGCTTGAAAATATGCAAAGCCTTTAGAGAAGAAACCAAAAATAAAATAAAATAATTTAAATAAAAAAAAAGATGAATGTGCAAATGGTTCCATATAGTGAATTACACCCAAAAGTAAAAAGCCCCTGAAGATCCTCTCAAAAAAACTCAAGAAATGAGAATAATCGCATATCAACCATCAACAAAGAAAATGTTCTCTCAAGATTTCCTTGGCCAATGAAATTATTAATGGATAGAAACTATAGCAACAGAGCAGACATAATGCTGCCTAACCATAAAAATTAAAAATTGCAGACATTGATAGTTAGAACATATGAGTACACTTCAAATTTGATTAGATGAACTGTGAATCTATTTTAATAACCACACCATTGGGGTAATTTCCATGCATACCCAAATTTTGGATTAGGCAGTACAACTTTACAAGAAAAATATCCTTCTGGCAGAGCAACTCCTCTCTGTTCAAGATATGATTCAAGAATTGAAGCTTGTTTTTTAGTCTCTGCCACCTGAAATATGAAAAGTTTTTAACAGTTGTAAGAACTAAGAACATGTGGTGGACAAACAGGCAACCAAGTTGCACCCTCCTACCTGATTCTCATTATCTACAAAAGTAAACTGTAAAAGAACCAAACTAACCTAGAAAATCATAAAGAAGAAAATTTAAAAATAAAAATAAAAATAATTTTTTTTTTTTTTTTTTTTGAGGATTAAAAAAAAAAAAAAAAAGACATTTCTGACAGACTAATATAAATGTAGTAGAGAATGTATAGATTGGGTCTAGGCCCTAAACTCTTAAATTTGCATAATGTAAATCTCAGAGAGCTTGAACTATCTACAATCTCATAATCTAATAAGAATTTGCAACTTTACACATTAAAAATAAAAACGAAGTTGAACACCTTGATTCCACATCCATTGCATGGCTATAGAAAAAATATCCTCTTTGTAAGCCAAACACTAAATCTATGCTACCATATTAGGAGTCTTTATTAAGTTTTATAAGGCCTTTAATTTACTAGTTAAATTGAGATTCCTAACCCTAACAAGAAAAATAAAGTTAATGAATCTACATAAAAATATGCTTCATTGATTCAAAAAAAAGTACCAAATTGATTAATGTGATTACAAGTGGTTTGCATTGTTGAAGGCATGTGCGCCTAGAATATTCTTTTTCCATTTTCTTCTTCTTTGGCACTCTACTACTGTCCCTGAACAGAAAAAAACTTCTCTCTTTTCCTTCTTTTTTACAACATCAATTCAAGCCCTTCTCCATACATGTCAAAACCATGAACCTAAAGCTTCCCATAACCTTAAGCCACCAAATAACCCATCAAAGCAAGCTTTAGACGAACATAATACCTTTTCTACTAATTATCAAGCATTTCAGGTATACATGGAATTGACAATTAAATGAGAACAAGAGCATGAGTTAACATAGAAGAAGTTTGGAATATCACTATCACTATCACTAAACAAGTTAGGACCGCATGTTATAGCTTCTTAATGAAACACTTATTAAGTTCTGTCTATCTGGGTACATCTGGTGTGCTATTGATCAAAATAAACTAAATGTAATATGAGAGACACAAACCAAACTATTGAAGATAAAGGCAGAAGAAGATGAAAACAAAAGGAAAAAGAATGAACTCCGACTCAGTATCCCACCATACTACACTGATACACATACATCAGTCTATTTATAAAGATCCATGACCTTCACAGATTTAGAGTTAATTTACATGAGCTGAACTATATTGAACACACACTTCGAAAATCTAACTACTAACTGCCAACTAATTCTTAACTGACTTGGCTGCCATTAACAACTTCTTGTTGAGGTATTATACATATTGGTGATCTACAGCATGATCATTACCGCATATAGATACAATTCACAACATTCTTGGGCAACATTCGAAGCAATAAAAATGCTGGAAGAATGCTAAATTCAGACACTAAGAAACTATAATCTGAACCATGACTTACGGGATCAGGAAATCGTTCGGCTTTGTGCTTACTGCCGCCTTCACAAATCCAGCTGCCATCCGAATTCACTGATACAAACCCTGATATATTCTTAACTGATATCACCACTGCCTCCCTATGCAAAATACATAAAAACAAGAGAAATTGAAGCATACTGAGTAAAAAAAAGATTCCAACTTTATTAAACCTCTCTTTGTTCACTATTTATATCCTTGAATTTTCCAACATTTTCTCATCAGCAAATCAAAAGTTGAGAAATTTTGAAACTCTTACTCTTTGTTAACATGAACCATGTCGATATTCTGTCGTGAACCCGTGTCAGCATCAGGAATTCGAAGCCCCACATACACCTTTCCACCATAAAGCTTTTCAAACCTACAAATTTGCTCAAAAAAGAACAATTGAATCAGATAAGCATACTCTATGTTTGGATGTCGAGAAAATGCAGCAAAGAAAGTGTTGAACCACAGCTTTTCTGCTGATTCAGCTAATTAGCCTAAACAAAATTAGAAACAAAAAGTTTTTTTTTAATTCAATGAAATTTTTACTCTCTTATTAGTCTGGCACTTTCTCAGCAACCAAACAGACCCAGAAAAAAAAAAAAAAAAAAGTGAAATACCTATCGGCGACTGAGAAGAGAGCATTGAAATCAGCGGATTCGAGATCCAAAACATCGTCGTCGTAAAAGAAGCACTTGAACAATTTGTAAATGATGAGGCCACAGAAGATCTCTACCCACATCGTAGCTTTTGTAAGAATAACAACAACAAAACGAGGAGCAAATTATTATTAGTATTATGGAGAGAAAGAAGAAGAGTTAACAAATGTTCTTTTCTTTTCTTTTTGTCGGGAAAATGTTTTCTGGGAAAATGTTTTTTTTTTAAATATTTATGTTTTTTGAGTAATGGTACGTGCGAGCGTAACGCGCATTTGAAATTACATTCTTAAGTGCTAAGCAAAATAGGTAAGAAAAAGAATAATTTGCACAAGTTCAGATTTTTTTTTTTTTTTTTAAATCTCATGTGTGAAGTCTAATGGTTGACCTTTTTCGCTTGGGATTAAGTTACCATTAATCTCTAGAGCCATGGTGTCATTTGTGTTAAGAATTTATTTCATAAAGTAAGAAATGACTAGTCTCACGATCTTACCTTCTTCTTTTTTTTAGATAAAAATACACAGATGCTCATATAAAAAAGAAGATCAGGTTCTAAAGCTATTTTATTTACAACCTAATTTAGGTCAATTTCCTTTCAAAAAAAAATTTAGGTCAATTTGATAAATTTATTATTGTAGCAATCTTTTTGTTCAGTTTGAAGTAAGTGGAACGAGTAATCTTTTTGTTGGTTTTGATTTGATTTGCTATAAGTAAACTTTGTTTGTATCTTTTTGAGATTGAGCATTGTAATTGATTTTTGTCTTATCTATATATTCAAGGTTGCTAGATTTTTTTTTTTTTTTTTTAAGAATCAGCTTGCTAGTTGTAATGGGTCTTTTTGTTATATTGGGTTGGGTTGTCTCATGCGACACTAGGCCCAAGTGTTCTGAGTAAGGCAGTTAAGATCAGTCCAACTACAACTCAATTTTGTCCGGCTTGTGCGCAAACTATGCCTTGTTTGTCAGGAGCATGCTTACGGCAGGCAGAGCTATTCTAGATAAGTTGTGGCAGACAGATATGATAATAATAAAATAACAAAAAGAGTATTTCAGCTTCTTAATTAAAGTGAACAAATAATCCCTAATTAAGAAAGATAATCACAATAACAACAATTACTTTTATAAAGAAAGAAGAGAATAAGTGGGTAGCATATGGGTTAATCAAAAGAAGAAAAAAATCAGATTAAATCTGGTCTGTAGGACCAAAACCAGAGAGGGAAGAACGCTTCTTCTCAACACAATTAATCTCCCAGGGAAATTCTACCATGGAAATTAATCACTTTGAGAGAAACGGACCTGAATGGTTGGTGCCTAAAGGAGCCCTTTTGCTTTTGGCAGAGAGCAGGATTTTGAGAGGAAGAGAGGGAATCCACCTATTAGTGCATGTCTGCTAATCTAACTCTCTATTTTATTTCTTTCTTCCTTTTTAATTTTCCTCTTATCTTTTCTTTCTTTCCTCCACACTTGTTTTTTTTTTTTTTTTTTTTCCCTAATTTTCCCTAGAGGTTCTTGTTACCGTGGTTTTGTGTCCCCTCTTTGCGCACGACAAGGGCCTCCTTTTATAGTATCTACCGTGACCGGATTTTACTGTTTTACCCCTTAACCACCTTTATCTGGTCTAGGTGTACTTGCCGACCACCATTGGTCCGTCTGTGTGCCATTCCCTATCTCCAGACAAGGAAAACTATTTTGTTTGTTAGTCTGCCGTGGCACCCTTTCCTGCCATGGTGTGGGTACTCTCTCTCTCTCTCCCTCATGGCATGCACCTAGTAGTTCCAACTCAACCTTGCTTCTTTTGGGTGGTATGTCATCCCAGCAGAACATATCCCCCAAAAGAGCTTGAGCAGGAACCCCAGAATAGATTTTCCCCTCTCCCCACCGCCAAACCATGCCCTCTTACCTCTGACCCATGACCTCACCATGTCCCGTATTAGCTGGGTATAGGCTAGTGATGTCTAGGCCTTGCGCGTGCCTCCCTTTCATGTATTTCCAAAATCTTTCTGCTGCTCATGCGTTCGCCGTAGTCTGGAGGATTGCTTGCACAGCTTACCGTCCATCCTTGACCTTTCATGTGGGCTGCTTTCTAATTCCCCGCTTCTCTTAAGAGCTGGGCTTTGTTTGATGTTGGGTTTTGCCTTCTTTCAGTCTATTCCTTGACTGCTACCATTTTCTGTCATATCACTCTGTCATTCCTGCTGTGACATTTATTTGACTCAATCCTGCCGGACCTCTTTGGGCCTGCCGTTTATTCTTTTCCCAATGGTTCAATATGGTCATTGGTTTTTCATCACATTACTTGTGGGCTCCTGTGTCCCATTTGTTTTCTCTTGGGCATCCTTGGCCCATTTGCTTTCCCTTGGGCTTCCTTGGCGCTCTTCCTAACTCTGTATTCCCATGAGCTTTTACTAACTTTATTGGGCTTCCTTGGCCCAATTACCTTGTCCTCACCCTTGGGGTTCATGGACTTGTCATTAACCCCTTACTTTCTTTACTTACATTACTTCAGGCTTATCGTGACCCATTCTCACTTTTCTATATCATATACTGCCCATGGGTTTGCTATTTCTCTCTTTCCGGGCTCCTTTGAGCCCATTTGTTTATTTTATGGACCTGTGACCCATTATTTCTGTCGTTTGGGCTTAATGGTTTTTTTTTTTCTATCTGTTTACCAACTCATTTCTGCTCGTGTTGTTAGGCTCCTTTCTTTTTTTTTACTTTCAAAATGGCCATCAACACTAGTTATATTATCTGACTTCACAAAGGATTATTCATTAACAAAAGAAAAATAAGTACATAACTGACTAATGTAACCTATAATAAATATATAATTGTTGAATGTCCGATGAATAGTCAAAACACATATATTGGTTAGGGCTTAGGGGTTACAAAAATTAAGAAAAAAATTGGCTGCTCATGGATGCTAAGTGATCTGCATTACTGGCTTCTAATAAACATGCATCATTTGCAAACTTGCCTAGTTGCCATTGCTTAGCAATCAAAGTCCTACAATTAGAAACCAATGTAGTGAAACCAGGAGGAATGGCAATACAATAAGCTAAAAAAATCGAATATTTGTAGGGAATTAATTTCAAGGAAAAGGTTTCTTAAACCTAAATTCCAAGCTTAAATTTTTTTTAATTTTACCTGAATTGAATTTTTCTTTAATTTTATGCTGAACCCAAAAACTTTTAACAAAAGAAAAACACAACAATCATATGATATAGAAAAATGCTATGTATACAACATTTTCACAACAAATCTTACGTGACAGGTTATTATGGGTTGTTATTGGTGGGGTAGAAAAGTAATTTCAGTGGTAGGTTCAAATTATTTTTTTTGAGAATGAGTGGTAGGTTCAAATTAGAATCAATAACAACTAACCACCCCCCTAAAAAAAAATAACAACTAACCACCTATAATTTATTGTAAAAATGTTGGAGGATGCACACGGAGGGTAACGCTCCTTGGTCAAAAGTCCTAAAGCTGAAATATTGCACTAGGCAAAGAATCAATTCCAGAAACGCAGCTAGGCTTGATTGCTCCCCCACGTGGAAAGGGGAAGAGGTGTTTAAAAAGGGAGTCAAATGGGTGCCTGGTCACGACAACAAGCTGAACTTCTGGTATGATTGTTGGTTGGATCTTGGTCCCTTAAGGAATCTCATTCAAGGCCCATTCCCCCGCGAGACTGAGAACCTCAAAATTAGGGATGTGTGCTCTCCTAGTGGTTGGGAATGGCCCACTATTCCATTTGAGCTTCCTCTGGAAATAAAGGCCACTGTCCAGGCAGTTCCTACACCCATTTTTGCGAGAAGTGGGGATAAACTAGCATGGAAATTCTCCCCTAAGGGGGATTTTGATGCTAGGAGTGCCTACCTCTTAGCTGCGGACTACTAGGACACTAACGCCTTTGATGGCACCTGGATTTGGAAGCTTTGTACCCTCCCAAAAATCCAAATGTTCATGTGGAAATGCTTACATCAGGCCATAGGTGTGAAAGAGTGCTTGGCTGCTAGAGGTATGCAGTTAAATGTTTCTTGCCCAATGTGCAATGCAGCAAATGAATCCATTATCCACGCTCTCCGAGATTGCAATGTGGTGAAACCAACATGGCATCAACTCGGAGTTCACAGCAACAACTCTACTTTCTTCTCTTAGGGAATCAAAGATTGGCTGAGCACCAATGCCAAGTCAAAATGGCTGTCTTCCTCGAATCACCCTCCATGGAATGTGTTGTTTCCCTTTGCTATCTGGCTTATCTGGCATCAACGCAACCAAACGGTCTTCAAGGGGAACGGAGCAAACCCACAACTGGCAAAGAGTATCATCATGCAAGCCACGGAGTATGCATTGTGCATCAACCGGCCTAGTAGGAACCAAGCTAGAATGATTAGACAGATCAGATAGGAAAAGCCTGATTCAAGTTCGGTGAAGTTAAACACAGATGGGTCGGCTTCTGACCTTTTAAACGCTGCGGGGTGTGGAGGACTGATAAGGGATGATCAAGGGAACTAGCATGGGGGGTTTTCGAGATATATTGGGCACACTAACAGCTTCATAGCTGAGGTTTGGGCCCTTCGGGACGGTCTTCAACTTTGTCACCTTATGAACCATCATTCTGTCATTGTTGAGTTAGATGCTAGTGCATTAGTTACTGCTCTTAACAACCCTGTTTATGCCAATACTATACTCTCCCTCTGTTTGACGATTGTAAGCAGCTGGTTGCTCGCATTCCTCAATGCCGTATCAGACGTATCTTTCGAGAAGCTAATATGTGCGTTGACAAGCTGGCTAGGTTAGGCCTCATGCAATCTGTAGATTCTGTTTCTTTGTCTAGTCCGCCTGTGGACTTGATCCCTCTCATTAAGGCGGATAAGAGTGGTTTGTACACGAACAGAGTAGGCCCTGTAGGTGCCTCTGTTTCTTAGTTTTTTTGTTTAATTGAATTTCCAGGTTACCAAAAAAAAAAATATAAGAGCTTTAGAAAGCTTTTGGGAGAAAAACATTCCGCAAATCAGAAATAGAAGAAACAAAAGCTGCTCAATGGGCCATGCCGAGAGACTATAAGGTGGGCTTGGACAATTTGATCGTACAAGGGAAAAACAAAAACTGCATGGATGTATACATAAACCAGGACCATTACCCAGTTGGGAACTGGACACAATTCTCAAAGTCAAAAATCTCAAATTGCAACTTCTGCTGGGTTCAAAGAAGTGCCACAGAGCAGCCCATGAACTAGCACAATGGGCTTTGAGTTTCAGTTTTTTTGGGCACGCTGTCCCCAACTTACTTAAATTGACTTTGAAAAAGATTGAAACATTAGATTTTGTCCAGTTTATCTTTCTGTCAATGCTATTAATACTCTACTATTATTAACGAAAATTTTAACTCTTAGATTGATCACACACCCGAACTGGTTTGCATGGACTATGAAGTTCTAATAAATCAGCTTGTCCTGTTAAAAAAAAAAGAGAAATCAGTTTATCCAAATTAACTTTATTACTATGTTTTTGGCCTAATCCGTTTGAAACGTATTGGAGATGACATACAAAGTGTGCAATATTCACCAAGCTCCTATAACAAATTTTGTTTCATTAGCAATCTTGATACCTTCCCTACAGTCAGCCACAAGGTTATCATTCCGCTTCAGAATTTTGCCATCCTTCCTCAAAAGATCTAGTGATCTACAACCAGTTTTGCATCAAGCTCAATCTCAAACGCCAGAGGATTTAGAGACAAGCACAATTGGATACCTTCTCTCAAGGCCCAAAGTTCAGCTGCTACACTTGTTTTGGCAGTAGGGTCTTATGTTACTACTAGTAACTTACTAGCAGAAAAAAAATCTAGTACCACAAACAATTACTACACTTCTTTATCATAACTTTGACGTAACAGACTATAAGTGGTGAAGAAAAAATAATGGGTCCATGCGTAAATGATAAGCAACTACACACAATTTGCTAAGCTAGAGCTATAGCAAAAAGTTGTGGAATAATTTGTGGTCCTAAAACTACTCCAACTAGCAAGAGTTTGTTTACACATTCCAAGGAGAATTTCTGAAGCATGTACTTTTTTACCTCAGGTTCTGCTATACCCAAGGATTGTTCAAAGTAAAAGATTTACCATTAGTTAAAATTTATCTTTCTAAAAGTACCTATGGCCAATCATGTTACAACTGATAATGAAGTTTCCTTGCATTTTGAGTCTGTCATGCAACTAGGCTACCATCTAAACTCAACTCAGTCCTGATCTTAAAATATTGCACTTGCAAGGTAAGTGAGTGTTCCCTACCATGTGATAATGTTAATCAGTTGGTGGTGGAGGAGGATATTTCCCAAAGGAAACCACAAGACTCAAGAGTCTCTTCACATCTCACACTACGATTAAACAATATGCATTGCACATAAAAACTTGGCAACATAAAAATTCCTTCCTAATTCAGTTATATACATGCATTGTTGGCCTTTTCAATTAATATAACAGGAAATGGTAATTTGGCTAGATTCATAAGACTGTCTGAATCAGGTGAAATTCAAATTGGAGCAAGAGACATCAAAATATGTCCTTCCCTTTGCAAACAGTAATTTCCCAGACAGTAATGATGTTTAAACTCTGCAACAATTAACAGTGATTTGTAATATATCCACATTTAATAGACAACTTCATATCAAGATAGAATTTTGCAGATCTTTGCAATTTAGAATATTTCACATTTATAATATATATAAAAAAATTAAATAAATAAAAACTTGTCCATTTAGAATATAGAGAATCAACAAAAGCACATCAAAATTCAAATTCAAATTACCACTCCTTTTCATAAAATCTAAGATAAGAAGGGCAATGAACACAAAATGAAAATGAAGGCATAAAAATCTCCATCACGTACAAGATACTGTCCCACATGAGTACTCATATTTTAAAAAACAAAAGAGATAGAAGGAAAAAAACTAAAATGATAATAGAAGCCTCTTCACTTCTTAAACCTATTCTGCTTTCTGGAAGCAAAAAAAAATGAAGCAAACACATTTAGGTGCAAATTGATACCAAATATATCTGCCTGCTAGCAGGGCACAAGTTAGACCAAACTGGTCTATTTATCTACTTATGGTTGCTAGTGTCCTTCTTCTTGAGTAAGCTTCCAAACTTTCCAAGCAAAGGCTTCTTCTGCCTCTTACAAGCATTCCTGCTCTGCTTCTTCCTCTGGCGAAAATTAATTTTCAATCTTGCAGTTTTTCCAGGTATAAAAACGATTGTGAGCAAAATATACAATGAAAGAAAGACACATACAGAATTGTATATACCAATTATTTAAATTAATTGGACACTTATAAAATTATAATGAATATATAGTTATCCTAACAATTATTTCAGAGAGAGAGAGAACAAAAAAGTTTTTTTTTTTTTTTTGGCTCCCTTCTCATTAAAAATCTCCTCTTGCATACAATGGGATTGACTGTTGACAACGATGGACAACAGAAATGAGCGATGGCCACTGGCAGCAAGGAACATAGCAACTTATTTGTCAATCAAGCGTAAAAAGTTACTAAAACTAACTTATTTTCAAGAGAACAAAAAACTGGGATGAAATTAATTATTTGTCAATTATAGTCGTAGACCCACATGATGCGCAGAAATGTTTCAAGAGAACAAAAAACTGGGTCAAAATTAATTATTTGTCTATTATAGTTGTAGATCCATGTGATGCGCAGAAATGTTTCAAGTAATATAATAAATTTTAGCAGTTTACATTTTCTTTTTCTTTTTCAAGTTTGAAAAGATAATGGAGGTTCTCATTTCAAGTTCTATGAGGGTTTTCATTAGTGAAGGCCTTATATAGTAGGACTGAACCTTAAAAATACTACTACCAACAGGAATCCAACAAATACGGTCATCCCTAACTGATGCAAGAAGCACCAAAATCATCTATGATTTTATTTTTGAAATTGAAATTAATGTTGTTTTTTAATTTGAACTTTGAATTTAGTTTTTAATGTTGAGAGCTTCAAGGGATTTAATAAAATACTTTCCATATTGGTGCAATTCCTAAAACCCTATTAAACTTTGCTCTTGTAATTGTGAAATGCCATATGATTTGGAATAAAATTATGATTTGAGAATATGTGTTCATCTCTTTTATTTGGTGGTGATGGCTAGGGTTCAAGCAAATTCTAGGTGGTGAAGCCTAGGGTTTGTCCTATTTATCTTTTGTTCCTCTTTTATTCTTATTTTCCTACCTGTGTTCTTCATCACTAACCATACCAATTTTATGGAAACAGAGATGGCCAAGAAAATATTGCAAGAACTCCATCTCCTAATCTTGGACTGATCTGATAAACAGAATATACCAATGACTAACTCCATTATTCCAACACATGTAATGTAACACATAAACTCCTTATTTCGGGCTATTCAAAAGGGTGCCCGAAAGGCCTCCCTAAGGATCACCTCTCCACACCATGGATCAAGCCAAAAGTAAATATGAGATGCACTACCAACCTCAAACTCGATGAATCTTAAAAAACCTCTTACTCCCGAGACACACCGTAGGGTTGATTGATCACCATAGAGTTCAACTTGAGCTTCTTTTATTCTGTGTCTATTTTTATTTATTTCTGGATAGGTAAATACTCCAATAAACATAACATAAGTGAAACTAGCAGAGTAGACAGGATGACAGGAAGAGTACAGAGGGCATAGCTACAACAGAAAAAACAAAAGATTTTTAAAAAAGAGGAAATAAAAACAAACACAAAGGATTAATGTAGACCTAGAGAATCTAAATACTCCAAAAGCCCTATGAGAGACGACATGGGAGAGATAGGAGTCCACTTGTATGAGGACTATTAACAATAAATATTTCAACTTTTCCTAACTCCTGCCCTTCAAAGCAAACAAGGTAATGTTGGCCAATTATTTTTATTTGTTCACTATGTATGCAAAGATCATCCACAGAAATATCAAATACTAATATATAATAGCTGTAACTACAAAAGGACAATATAAAATCAGGGGCAAAGATTATGGTTTAAACAATACTAACATGCTTACTGCAACAAGTAAAATCATGACAAGGGTTTCAATTTATCCATACCTGTAATGACATCACTTCTTACACACATAGCAAATCTTCTTTATAAGATACCACATTTGCTCCATCTAGTAAAGTAAGGTTCTCCATGTAAGTAGCTACATTTAACTGAGAATCAGCTTGAGTAATAATCTCCTTCTCATGCAGAGTTTCTGGGTCAATTAAGACACACTTATCTTTGCTCTTTAATACACCATTGGCGGATACCAGCCAGGTCTTTTTTCGAATAAGTGCACCATATTTGGTGAAACCAATGAAATCAGTAAGAATTTGAATCGGTAGAACACAAAGTTTATTCCAGGAATCAAACACACCATACTCCCTCATCACCCAAATGGAGCATAAAAGCACGCTATGTGGTTGTAAACCACTACCAAATTTAATCAAAGCGAGTTTTTCCTTGAACGAGGTGAGTCCTTTCTTAATACAACTTCCTTCTTCATCAGGCAGTGGTAGCTCTTTGAATTTCTCACTATTGAGATCAAATGACAAAATCATAGCAGTAGAACGCCCCTCTTGCCCACCTCCTTCTTCTATCATTTCTATCATCCAATGCAAATGTCCACTCACAACTGGGAATGTCAAAGTAAAATTAAAGTTGCGGGACACAACATTGGGTCTCCACGAGATTCCAAGTTCAATTCTTTTCCACGAATCCGAACTTAACGAGTACACCTCAACCTCAGGGGGAGGCATAGGTTCAGCAATAGTCGATGAAAACTTGACAACCTTGTAGTCATTAGTCTGTGAATCATACCCAAACCCGAGTGCCACATTACGTAACTGGGTCAAGCAAGTATCGGGCAACCTCTTAAACATTCTAATACTGGGGTTCCACAAGTAAACATCATTACACCCTGGTGTCATATAATCACTGAAACACAATATGCCATTACATGAACCCGCTAAAACAAGAAACCAAGAATTAAAAGCGAAGGGAATTGGAAACTTGGATATGGTTTCAAACGTGCGGTCGCGAGCGAGCGTACAGACTTGACTGTCCAAACCACCAGAAGAAGGTATGCGAATATTTTTGGCCAAGTGAATGACAAAACCCTGATTGTGATGATTGTTACTGAGGTGGGTGGAGATGAAACTGGGGTTGGCTATGGCAGAGTACCAGCGTTTGCAAACGCACCTGAATCTTAGGAGTGATTTCACGGGTTGCTTTGCTAGGATTTCCAACACGATTTCTTTTGGGAGATCATGGTTCGTCCTACGTTGCAGGGTCGGTGGTTGTGCTCCACGTTTTTCTTTCCCATGGGACATTTTCGGGATTTTTAAGAAATTAACTACAAAACCCAAACAATTTTATTAGTTAGCCAACGTTTCAAACATATTGCATTTCTAACAATTCGACTTCAGAGGAGTCGATTTCACTGTTCATAGACTATTTTTAGGTATTTCTAATACATAGAAATCGACTCCAGCGGAGTCGATTTCAATACAAAGAAATCGACTTCGCTGAAGTCGATTTCTGTACAAAGAAAACGACTTCAGAGAAGTCGTTTTCTGTACAAGGAAAACGACTTCAGAGAAGTCGTCTTCTATGTATAGAAGACGACTTCGGAGAAGTCGTTTTCTTTGTATAGAAGACGACTTCTCTGAAGTCGTCTTCTTCGTAATTTCTCCCACACCTACAAATCCAAAAACGAAACCCAGACCTGCAAAATCAGGCGACCAATCAATCCAAAAAAAAAACGAAACCCAAACAGGAACTCGAAATGGAGTCGTCGAACGGACCTGACTCGGCGGATCCGTGAGGTTTTGTTGAACGCCGACTCGGGGTTTGGTCAGAATCGAAACCCAGACCTGCAGAATCGCCGTCGGTGTTGCTGGGTTCGTCGGCGCCTGCTTGCTGGTCGGTGTTTGGGTTCGTCGGCACCTGGGTTCTTCGTGCTTCGCGGGGTTTGCTGGGTTCGCTCGTCGGTGTTGCTGGTCGGTGTTCGTCGGCGCCTGGGTGCTTCGCCTGGTTCGTTTGCTTAACAACTGAAGCTTTGTGGTATTGAGTTCTTGGGCAAATCGACTCCAGAGGAGTCGTTTTCTTTGTATTGAAAACGACTCCAGTGGAGTCGTTTTCTTTGTATTGAAAACGACTCCTCTGGAGTCGATTTCTATTTATTAAAAATGCCTAAAAATTGGTTCTATGAACAGTGAAATCGACTCCTCTGAAGTCGAATTGTTAGAAATGCAATATGTTTGAAACGTTGGCTAACTAATAAAATTGTTTGGGTTTTATAGTTAATTTCTTAAAAAACCCGACATTTTCCTACTGAAGAGAAAGGGAGTGTGTGTTAAAACTAAAAAACTTGAAACAGTGAGCAACACTAGTAAATCCTTTTATAGTTGATATGGTTTTTTTTTTTTTTTTTTTTTGGCAAGTTGATAACGTAAATTTTTTTTATCGTAATTATCTTCTATATTCTAAAAAACTCTGTATCTATCTATTTCTATGACTATAACTATATCTATTTTTTCTTTTTTTTTTTTTTATGAAATATCTCTATCTATTTTACCTATTTTATATCTATACTACTCTACTTGGACTTTTCAATAATCTAGAAGAGGATATTGTTTAGTTCAAATGGAGTTCTTTAAATTAAGGATAACAAAGTCTTATAAACTCTTTTTATAAGTAAATAACTAACTTAAAAAAATAAAAATAAAAAAACAACCATGTCCAGTTAATTTTCTCTTTTTTTTTTCTTTGTATTTTTTAAGAAGTAGTTCAAAGATAATATCCAAATCCTAGATTTAAGTTTTTTTTTTAACTTTAACACTTTTCAAAATCATAACTTTTGATTTAGCCACGTGTTCCATTTAAAAAATAAAATTAAAAATATATATATTTCTTTTACTTAAAATAAATATAACAAACTCTCATGGTCACGTTTTAAAAAAAAAATGATATATTCACAACACTTTCACAACAAATCGTAAGAGATAGATTGTTATTGGTTGTTGTAAATAGACAAAAAATAATAATTTAAGTTGTGAATTCAAATTAGAAATTCTATTTACTAAATGCAAGTCAGTTCTCTTTTGTTATTGGTGTAATTCCTAAACCCTATTAGACTATTGTTCTTGTAATTGTGAAAGACAGTATGATTTGGAATAGAATTATGATTTGAGAATATATGTTTATCTCTTTTATTTGGGATAAAATACACAAGGGATTAATGTTGTTTCTTTTTAAAAAAAACAAGAGTAATATTGTTTGAATATTTTTTAAAAATAAATGTTTGGAAGCTAAATCATAAATTATCAGTCTAATAATACGAAAACTATATGTTGTACTCGGCATATATGTCGGGTTTCTCACACATAGGTGGGCCCCACAATGTGTGGGACCCGCCAGTGTGTGAGTGACCCGGCATATATGCCGGGTACACCATATACCAGCTCCTAATAATAATGCTTGTTGAATATCCTATTTTAATTAAGAAACCGAAACTGTAATGACCTAATGACCTAAATAATCTCCAATGATTCCCTCATGTATCATGATTATAATGAATTGATTTTGGAATCTTTCTTCACTTAGGCAAGTTTTTTTTTTTTTTTTTGGGAAACACTTAGGCAAGTAAGTGTTAAGAAACAATATGGTTTAATTTGTAACACCCTTAAACTATAGGGTTTAACATGTAATTTACCCTTTTTTTTTCACCTCCCTCTTTTTTTTCCTTTTTCTTTTTTCTTTTTCCTTTACAAAAAGTGCTTTTCTTTTTCTTTTCCTTTACAAAAAGTCAGAAAATGGATATGCAAACCCAGATTCTTGTTCATAGGAAAATTAGACAGTGCCATTGAGACACAAGATTCTTTAACTCCAAATCTTCTTATTTAATTTTTTTAGCTGGTGTATATTTGGAAATGTCTTTCAACCTACTTGGCTTTTCTTTTATATTTTTGCTAAACCAAGAAAGTTCACTAATGAACGAAAAAAATGTGTCAAGTAAGTAGGCATCCATTCATAGGATATAAGGGCCTGCAAAAAGTTTTTGGGAGAAAAACATTCAACAAATTCCCAATATGATGGCTAAATGTTTGAAGAAAATCTTTTGAACTTAATTGTGATACAGCAATTGGGGGAGAACGAATCAAACGTATCTGTATAGCGGTAAGGAGCTAATTGGAAGCATGCGTACTAGCTCTTTAATATTTGCCAGAAGTAGCATAAACATAAGCTGTTCAATATGAGAGCAGATCTGGCGGGCATAAATAATTTGATCACACAAGGTAATAGCAAAAACTGCATGACTGCACACACAAACCAAGGCCATTACCCAGTTGGGAGCTGGACACAATTCTGCAAGATGTTAAAATTAAATGCTGAAAGTTAAAGTTCTCAAGTTGTTACTTCTGTTAGGTTCAATGCAGTGCCCAGGGAGCAGCAAGAACTAGCCCAAAGGGCGTTGAGAAACAATTTTTCTGGCATTGTGTCCCAGACTTATAATCAGAAAAATATTGAAGCATTACATTTTGTCTTACAAGTTGTAGGATATATAGTTAGTGCTAATAATGATCCTACAGGCTACAACTATTAATGAAAAAAGCTAATTCTTGGATTGGTCGCACCCCTAAAAACGCTTGCACGGACTACAAAGTCTAAGAAATCAGTTTATCCAAACTGATATTATTAGTTGTTAGTTGTTACTAATAATATGCTTTTGGCACTGGCTAAGCACCTAGAAGACAAGTCCCTCCCTAAGCTTCTTCCGCCTATGACTACAAATATGCAAGACAGCAACTATAAGCCAACTAACAACAAACTATAAATGCAACATTCCCAATGTTGCATACTCTTGGATTCACAACTACTTACGAAATAAGCCATATGATACACCAATGCTAAGGGAATCATCAATTCCAATACATCAAAATGCTGACACAATATTAACTTCGTGGGTTATTTCATACATGTTAAGAGCAAAGGAAGCACGCATGCCTGTTTCAAGCTCAACAATTAACAAAGAGATTCTCTTCAAATTTCTTTTTTCTTTTTTTAAGAAGAAAGAACTTTCCTTGCATTTTGCATTGCACATCAGAACTTGGCAAAATAAAAATTCACTTCCTAAATCAGTTGGCAATTTGGCATATTTCAATCAAATGGCTAGATTCATAAGACCGTTTCCATATCAGATGAAATTTAATTCCAGCAAAAGAAACCAAATTGTGTGATTCCCCTTGCAGACAGAAATTCTCTATGCAGTAATGATGTTTAAACTCTGCAACAATTAAAAGTGATAACTGGTATTTGATTTATCCAATTAATAGACTACTGCACATCAAGATGAAATTTTGCAGCTCTTTCAAACAACTAACATATCAATTTAAAATAGACAATGGGCAGCAGCACAAAAAGATACAAATTCAGATTACCACTCCTTTTCATAAAACCTAGATAAGAAGGGCAATGAACACATTGAAAATGAAGGAAATTTTTTTTTTTAAAACCTACATCACATACAAGATACTTTCCCAAAGGAGGAATCACATTGAAAAAAAAAAAAAAAACACACACACACACACACACACACACACACACAAAAGAGATAGATGGAAAAACTAACAAAACAATACAAGCCTCTTCATTTCTTTAACCTATTCTGCTTTCTGGAAACATAAAGAATGAAGTTAAACACATTTATATGCAATAATAGTATAATACCAACTGATGATGCCGAGAAATTCACCAGTGAGCTACACAACACTTACGCGCTCAAGCGTGAACCTGCACAACACAAAGGAAGGAAACCTTGCAGAGAGCACCGGTGTGGTGCCGGCCAAATACCCTCCGAAGGTTAAGTCAGAAATATCCTCACAACTCTAGAGTGCTAGAGAGGGTAAAATTACGCGTACCTTCACTTGTGAGAGCATTGGTGCTTTTATAGTAGTAGAGGGTGCGGACTTCTCTTGCTTGGAGTAGAAGTCTTTTCCTTATAGGAATCCTTTCCTTATAGGACTCTATGGAGTGTGTCGCAAGTATTACATACAAAGGGCCTCCCGGCCTTCCTTATGGGTCTCGGACCTACTGATATTTCATACTGGATTCTATTCCATAAACGTGGCAGACAATGGGCCCGTCCTCTATTGGACCGCAGCTCATAACCGTCAGGCCCATTCAAAGCCCAAATTTATCCTATTCAGTTGCCCCCTTCACCCTATGGGTCCGTCAGACTTTTGAGGGAAACATGGGGTGACGGTGATCAATAATGGGGGTGACGGTTGAGAAATCTATGGGCCGTCGATACTAGATTGTTGAAGCTGACGGCTAGATGCACCGTCATCATTTAATGCAAAGGACAGGACCTGGAGAGCATTAATGGCCTGACACGCGTCGTCCCTCCATTGGCCTTTTTATGAGATCAAAGCGTCGCTTCGTCTTCCGTGCACCCCTCCTATAAATACTGCCCCCTTCTTCTTTCATTCCTCTACTTTTACGAAGAATTGCATTGTCAGAGCGAGTCCGTCGAGTTTGTCAGAGAGCAGCCCGTTCGCTTATTGCAACCGTCCTACACCTTCAACCGTCTGCTTTTTATTGGTAAGTCATTCCCATCCGTCTTACATTTTATTTCATGTTTTTAAATTCTACTATGAAAAAAGATCAATTCAATTTCTTTCCCGTCATGTTTTAAAACATCCGTCATAGACTTAGGCTTTGTCGTTACCTGTAGGAAATGTCTAGTGCGTCGAGTAACCAATCTGTCATTCGCGACGGAGTGGATTACGAAGAGGTGTATCTGTCAGGTCACAAAGACCGAGATGATCTGAGCGAGGATAGGAGTCCGTCTGCATCTTCCCCGTCCTCAACAAATGAGGATATGGAGATTGTAGTAGTTGAAGAGCAAGTAGAAGGAGTTAGATCCGCCGTGGGAGCGGACGGTCTTAGGGAGTTTGTGATGCTACCAGAGTGGACGGTTAACGCCTTCTCTTCAACAATCAAGGAGCCACATTTTAACACCATTAGGGAAAACTACCAAATCCCTGACCATATTCCACTCCGTCTACCCTATAAGTCGGAAAAATGCTATTACCAAGGGGTGGACGGTGTTGGAATATATGAGCAGGTGCTTAAGGCTGGCCTTAGATTTCCGTTGAGTTCCCTCCACCGCGAACTTTTACAGTATTTGGGGTTGTCCGTCAGCCAAATCTCCCCAAACGCCTGGAGGGTTTTTATTGCGATGGAGGTACTGTACGGAGCTATGTCGGGAGGTAGACGTAGGCTGACGGTCAGGGAGTTCCTCCACTGCTACCGTCCGGATGAAATAGACAAGTCAAGGGGCATGTATAGCTTCGTCCCTAGGAGCTCCGTCCTCAAAGTTATTTTTGAAACACCCGACTCCAATAGAGATTGGAAGAGTCGTTACTTCTTCATGGAAGGAGACGGTTGGATGGGCCGTCCAGGGGAGACGGATTTCATGCCCGTCGATACTACATGGGGCATTCTAAATGAGTCTGGTATATACCGTCATGTGGAAACATTTTAGTTTTTATTGCATGTTTGATTTTTACTAACTTTAACATCCGTCTACTCTTTTTCTTCTTTCAGTCCGTCAGCGCCCCCAGATTGACCTCGAAGAATTCAGTTTCTTGGAGAAAATTTTTAAGAAGTCCACATCAGAGGAGAAGACCTGGGCTAAGCTCGTCACCCTAGATACCATCCATTGGTATTGTGACGGACCTGTACCATCTGCCGCAGCGAAGAAATACGACAGCAAAGTTCGTCAACGTAAGCTTCTGACCGAGTACACAACTTTATCCGTCCATCTTGCTCCTTTTAAATTCAATCCGTCTTGTCTTGCAGAAATGGATGACGCCAAGAGGAGGGCCTTGATTCGTGCCAACGCCGCTAAGAAAAAGGACTCCGTCGAGGCGAATCCTATGGGGACGGGGTCAAGCCTTCAGCAAAAGAGAAAGCTGCCGCCTAAAGGAGACCGTCCACCAAAAAAGCCTAAGGTTCCTTTGGAGCCCGTCCTGGGTCTAATGGCTGGGGGTGTCAAGACCACAACTCCCGTGAAGCATGGGGCAGGAAAAGGCTATATGAAAGGCCCGTCCACCCAGCAGGAGAAGGCGTTTGTCTTACTCCGTGAAGATCCAAAGTACGCTTTGGAGAAGCTGACGTCCGTCATCTCTTCAGATGATTATGAGGATCTTGGCAACCATTCCACAGAGGCCATAGGTGAGACGGGCTTATTCAACATTGCTCAGGTTTTTCCTCCGTCTACTTTCTCTCTATCTTTATTTTGGCCTTAGTAATTGTCTAACTCTCATCCATCTTCAGGCTATGCTCATGATGAAGGGGCTCATGGGACGGTGCCTGAGTCATGAGACCACTCTTGGCCGTCTGAGAGAGAAAGCTAAGGTGACGGAGGACGAGCTGTCACAACTGAGGGCTTGGAGGGTCATCCATGAGAAAAAGTTGAAAATGGCTGAAGAGGCAAGGGATGATTACTTCAAGAGGATGGAGGAGCTGTCCAAAGTTTTGGAGGATAAAGAGAAGGAGATCCGTCAAGCAAAGGTGGACGTCGTTCGCGAGTATCGCGACTCCGACGACCTATTACTGGAGCTGGGATCGTCCTATAATGACGGCTTCGATGATGCACTCCGTCAGGTGAAGGCTTTACATCCAGGCCTAGACCTTTCCTTCGTCAACATTAGTGTTCCCGAGCAAACATCCGTCCAGCCTGCCAGATCCGATGACACCGACCAGCTCTTTGGTGACGAGGTTCAGGTTGACGGGGTGCCAGTGGAAAAGGCCGTTGCTGACAATCCGTCTTCTATGGAAGTCCGTCAGGAGGGGGGCGATGTACCCGCGAGTTGAAGCAATTTATGTTCTTTTTTTTTCTTTTTTCTTTTTTAATTTGCTTGTAAAAATATTTTGTGAACAATTTTCATCCGTCATGGATGTCTTGTAGATAATTCAAATTTGGTTTTTATAACATGCTTTATTTCTTTTTTATACGGTCGTTTATGTTGCGAAATTGGTAGGTAATCCCACTATAGGGAGTCCGTCCACTTATCAATCCGGATTTTATCCGTCCATATTTAAACTTTATTTTTATTCGTCCGTTAAGGACTTTGGGATTATCCGTCCATTTGGGATTATCCGTCCACCTTGTGGACTTCAGTTTCATCCCTTTGGTATGGTCCGTCCACCTTGTGGACTTTAAATTTATAGTTTTGGGATAGTCCGTCCACCTTGTGGACTAAATTTATATCCTCTTGGGGTGGTTCGTCAACCTTGTGGACTAAAGTTCATCCTCTTGGGATGGTCCGTCCACCTTGTGGACTTGAGTTTCATCCCTTTGGGATGGTCCGTCCACCTTGTGGACTTCGTTTCATCCCTTTGGGATGGTCCGTCCATCTTGTGGACTAAATTTATATCCTCTTGGGATGGTCCGTCAACCTTGTGGACTTTAGTTTCTTCCCTTTGGGATGGTCCGTCTACCTTGTGGACTTTAGTTTCATCCCTTCGGGATGGTCCGTCCACCTTGTGGATTAGTTTCATCCTCTTGGGATTGTCCGTCCACCATGTGGTCTTTTGCTTCATCCCTTTGGGATGGTCCGTCCACCTTGTGGACTTTAAATTTTCATCATCTTGGGATGATCCGTCCACTTTGCGTGGATTTTGATTTATGTATCCACCTTGTGGACTTTAAATTTTTATCCTCTTGGGATGATCCGTCCACTTTGCGTGGATTTTGATTTATGTAGAAAAAACACAGTTGAGTCTGAATATTCCTCTTATTAAAAGAAAATAATGCGGAAGGGAAGGTACCTGCCCCCTTGGGCTTAAAAACGGTACTTTCTAAAAAATGTTCGAAGTAACTAAAATAGCGAGACTAAGCCAAAAAATTGTCTGAGGTAAGAATTAATAAAAACATAGTAGAACATAGTAATAAAACTGGAGATTGGGACAGCGTCGATGATCTTCACATTGTCCCTACTGGTAGTACCTCCGTAGGTGCTCTATGTTCCAGGGGTGTTGAAGCTTCTGTCCGTCCATGGTTTCAAGGTGGTAGGTCCCTTTCCTTTGCCAAGACGAGATCCTGTATGGTCCTTCCCAGTTGGGGCCAAGCTTTCCTTGTGCCGGATCTCTGGCAGCTCCCATTACCTTCCGTAGCACAAGATCTCCGATCTGGAAGTCCCTGTGTTTGACGTTGGAGTTGTAGTATTTCGCCATGAGGTTCTGGTACCTAGCTAACCTCTGTTCTGCTGTAGCCCCAACCTCGTCTATCAGATCCATCTGGAGCCGCAAGGCCTCTTCGTTGTGATCCTTGTCGTAGTTCTCTACACGATAGCTCGTGAGTCCGACCTCTGCTGGAATGACGGCATCACTCCCGTACGTCAGCCTGAACGGTGTCTCTCCAGTGGGTGTTCTAGCTGTTGTACGGTATGCCCACAAAACGCTCGGCAGTTCGTCAGGCCAGATGCCCTTTGCCCCCTCGAGCCGGGTCTTGATGATCTTCAGCAAGGACCGGTTCGTGACTTCTACTTGCCCATTGGCTTGAGGGTGTGCGGTCGACGAATAGTGATTTTTGATCCCCAACTCTGAACAGAAGCTCCTGAATGCTCCGTTATCGAACTGCTTTCCGTTGTCGGAGACGAGCACTCTTGGTATCCCGTACCTGCATATTATATTTCTCCAAACGAAACTCCGTATGTTCTTCTCCGTGATAGTGGCTAGGGCCTCTGCTTCTACCCATTTGGTGAAGTAGTCGATGCCAACTACCAGAAATTTTAGTTGCTTCGCTGCTATCGGGAAGGGGCCCATGATATCTAGTCCCCATTGGGCGAACGGCTAAGGAGCCGTCATAGGTGTCAGCTCCTCGGTCGGTTGCCTGATTAGGTTACTGAACCTCTGGCATTTGTCGCAGGTCTTGACGTATGCTTGTGCGTCTTTTTGCATTGTTGGCCAATAGTACCCTGCTCTGATCAGTTTGTGCACTAAGGATCGTGCCCTTGAATGGTTTCCGCAGATACCCTCATGCACCTCCCTCATTACGTAATCGGCTTCCTGTTTGCCCAGGCACCTCAGGTACGGACGTGAGAACCCTCTTTTGTATAAGATATCGTTGATTAGTACAAATCGCGAGGCTTGAACCTTCAGCTTCCTGGCCTCGTTTCTTCCGTCGGGTAGTGTACCAGCCTTCAGGAATGCCATTAATGGCGTAGTCCAACTATCTTCAGAATTCAGCTCCTGCACTTTTGTTCCGTCATTAATAAGTGACGAGGGTTGTACAAATGACAATACCTGTTCGGGAACGAGCATGGGCTCTGCCGAGGCTGCCTTCGCAAGACGGTCAGCGCATTTGTTTTCTTCCCTTGGGATTTGAACGAATCTTACTGTGAGGTTACTAATCCGGTTCTTTACTTCATCCAGGTACTTCCTCATCCTCTCACTTTTGCATTCGTAGATGCCATTGATTTGACTTGTTATTACCTGGGAATCGCAATGTACGATCATGGATTCAGCACCTGCTGCCTTCGTGAGGTCTAGTCCTGCCACCAGAGCTTCGTACTCGGCCTTATTATTGGTCGTGGGGAAGTCCAGCCTAATCATGCATTCGATTTTTGCTCCGTCAGGAGTATGGATTACTACATCGGTACCTCCTGCGTGCCTGTTGGAGGATCCATCCGTGTGGATGCTCCATTGAGACTTTTTGTTTGCCCCCCAGCCTTCTGACCTAGAAAATTCTGCAATGAAGTCGGCGACGGCTTGTCCCTTAATTGCATTTCGTGGACGATAATGTATATCAAATTCGCTCAGTTCTACTGCCCATATGGCCATGCGTCCTGCCGTCTCAGGGCTACTCATGGCTCTCCGTAGGGGTTGATCCGTTAGGACCACTATTGTGTGCGCCTGGAAGTATGGTTTGAGCTTTCTTGCCGCAATTACTAGCGCGAAGGCTAACTTCTCCATTTGAGGATACTTTTCTTCCGCTCCCCGGAACGCCCTACTTATAAAGTAGACGGGTTTCTGTGATCCGTCCTCCTCCCTTATTAGGGCCGTGCTGACTGCCACTTGAGAGACTGCTAAGTAGAGGTAGAGTACCTCCCTAGGGTTAGACGGGCTGAGCAACGGTGGGGATGACAGGTACTTCTTCAAGTCCTCAAACGCTTTCTGGCATTCGTCCGTCCATACGAACGACTTTCTTAACATACGGAAGAATGGAAGACACTTGTCCGTTGCCTTTGAGACGAACCTATTTAGGGCTGCAATTCTACCGTTCAATCTCTGCACATCCTTGGTTGTTTTCGGCGGTTCTAACTCCATGATGGCCCGAACCCTCTCTGGGTTAACCTTTATACCTCTATGGGAAACCATGAACCCCAAGAACTTTCCGGCCGTTACTCCGAATGCGCACTTGTTCGGATTTAACTTCATGTTATACGACCGGAGAGTGTCGAAAGTCTCCTGTAGGTCTTTCAGGTGGTCATGTTCCAGAACGCTTTTTACTAGCATGTCGTCAACATACACTTGCACGTTCCTCCCAATCTGGTGCGCGAACATTTTGTTCATTAGCCTCTGGTAGGTTGCTCCAGCGTTCTTTAGCCCGAACGGCATTGCTTTATAGCAAAAAAGTCCCTGACTCGTGACGAAAGAGGTCTTCTCCTGATCATCCTCGTCCATCTTGATTTGATTGTAGCCGGAGAAGGCATCCATGAAGCTCAAGAGTTGGTGCCTTGCTGTTGAATCTACCAGTGTGTCAATTCGAGGCAATGGGAAGCTGTCTTTCGGGCAAGCCTTGTTGAGGTCTGTGAAGTCGACACACATTCGCCACTTCCCTGTAGCTTTCTTGACCATCACTACATTTGCTAACCAGTCGGGGTAATATACCTCCCGAATGAAATTTGCTTCGAGGAGTTTCTTAACTTCCTCGGCTATTGCTTTGTCTCGCTCTGCAGCGAATACTCGCTTTTTCTGCCTCACGGGCGAAAACGCGGGGTTCACATTTAACTTGTGAACTATAACTGAGCGATCAATACCCGGCATGTCCTCGTGGCTCCAAGCGAAAACATCCTGACTATTCCTTAGGAACGTTGTTAGGGCCCGTCGTGTGGGTTGACTGGCCAATGTCCCCATTCTAGTTGTCCGTCCGGGTCTTGACTCGTCCAGAGTTACTTCTTCTAGTTCTTCTACTGGTTCTGCTGCGACCCGCTGTTCCTCTATGCACATGGTGTGCTGGTGGTCATCCATTTCCTGCATGGCTATGTAGCACTCACGGGCGGCCACCTGGTTCCCTCGCAACTCACCGACCCCATATTCCGTGGGGAATTTAATCATCAGGTGGTACGTCGAGGTAGCTGCCTTCCAGGTGTTGAGAGTTGGCCGTCCGAGGATAGCGTTGTATGCTGATGAGCAGTCGACTACGAGGAATGTCACATCCCGAGTGATCTGTTGAGGATAATCGCCTACTGTTACCGAAAGTGTGACTGCTCCCAACGGGAATACTCTCGTTCCTCCAAACCCCACCAACGGGGCATTCGTTGGTATCAGCCGTTCCCTATCAATCATCATTTGCTGGAACGCAGGGTAATATAGGATGTCCGCCGAGCTGCCATTGTCAACCAGTACTCGGTGTAAGTTATATTCTCCCACTCTTAGGGTGACAACCAATGCGTCGTCATGCAGATGATGAAGTCGTCGTGCATCTTCCTCTGAGAACCCGACGATTGGGCTATCTTTCCGTGCTATCTTTGTTACCGAGCCTGTCAGTTGGACGTTTTGAACCATTCGAAGGTAGGTTTTTCGGGCCTTTTTGGATGAGCCTGCTGTCGCTGTTCCTCCCACAATCATCCTTATGTCTCCAATTGGGGGTCTGGGGCGCTCATTCTCCCTCCGGGGCTGCTGTTCTTGAGTTGGAGGATCCGTTCTTTCTTTCCTAACATACTTTTGCAATTTCCCTTGTCTGATAAGGGCTTCAATCTGCTGCTTCAAGTCGTAGCAGTCGGATGTATCGTGACCGTGGTCACGGTGGAAACGGCAGTACCTGTCTCTGGACCTCTTGCTGGGGTCGCTTTTGAGCTTTCCTGGGAAGGTCAGTGCCTCTTCGTCCTTAATCTGCATTAGGACTTGGTCTACTAGGGTATTCAATGGGGTGAAGCTTGTAAACTTTCTTCCTTGTGGCCTGGATCGTCGGCGGTCCCTTCGGTCCCCTGTTTTGAGTCTTTTCTGCTCTTGGTCTTGCTGGGTGTCTTCCTGTCGTTCTCTCTTCCTCGGCTTGTCTTCCCTTGCCAGCAACGCGTCTTCCGCGTTCATGTACTTTGTTGCCCTGTAAAGTACCTCTGTCATGGGTTTTGGGTCATTTTTGTATATAGAGAACAAAAATTTACCCTTTCGCAGCCCATTTGTGAAGGCTGCTACTAGTATCTTATCGTTGGCCTCGTCAATCGTGAGTGCCTCCTTATTGAAACGGGTTATGTAGGATCTCAATGTCTCGTCTTCTCGCTGTCTGATGCTCATCAGGCACGCCGTAGACTTCTTATACCTATGTCCCCCGATAAAGTGAGATGTGAACTGGGCGCTTAATTCCTTAAATGTGCTGATGGAATTTGGTGTCAACCGACTGAACCAGATCCTTGCGGCTCCTTTCAACGTGGTGGGGAAAGCCCTGCACATTATTTCATCCGCGACCCCTTGAAGGTGCATCAAGGTTTTGAACGTCTCTAGATGATCTAGAGGGTCTTTTACTCCGTCATAACTGTCGATCTGTGGCATTCAAAACTTGTGCAGTAAGGGGAAGGAGTTCACGACCATAGTGAAGGGTGAAACAGTTCGGTTGACTAGATCGTCAAGGTCGCTAGAAACTCTCCCCTTGAGTGCGTTCATCATAACCTCCATTTGTTCTCTTATCGACTGCATCTCTGCGACGATGTGTGGTGGGGTCGCATTCATGAGGGACGACATGCTCATGTTCAGCCTTTCTTGTCTGCTCGGGGCATGGCTGCCTTCAAGCTTCTCCTGGTTTCCCCTTGCAGTGCTGGTCCCCTCTTGGTCTTCTTGTTGGTCGTTTGGTACTGCCTTTTTCTGGCGCAGCTGTTCCTCTAAATCAAGGTTCTGTTTGGTGAGGCACTCCACGGCGGCAGCAAGGGTTCGGACTTGTCTCTCGAGGGCAGTCGTGGGTGGTTCCTCCCCTTGAACTTCGTTGGTGGTTGCCATCGAGCGTGTGAGTACCATGCAACCCTTTAGTCCGGGAAACAATAGTATGGCTTATGAATCTCAACTATTAGAATCACGTTCCCATAGACGGCACCAACTGATGATGCCGAGGAATTCACCAGTGAGCTACACGACACTTACGCGCTCGAGCATGAACCTGCACAACACAAAGGAAGGAAACCTTGCAGAGAGCACCGGTGTGGTGCCGGCCAAATATCCTCCGAAGGTTAAGTCAGAAATATCCTCACAACTCTAGAGTGCTAGAGAGGGTAAAATTACGCGTACCTTCACTTGTGAGAGCATTGGTGCTTTTATAGTAGTAGAGGGTGCGGACTTCTCTTGCTTGGAGTAGAAATCTTTTCCTTATAGGAATCCTTTCCTTATAGGACTCTATGGAGTGTGTCGCAAGTATTACATACAAAGGGTCTTCCGGCCTTCTTTATAGGCCTCGGACCTGCTGATATTTCATACTGGATTCTGTTCCATAAACGTGACAGACCATGGGCCCGTCATCTATTAGACCGCAACTCATAACCGTCAGCCCATTCAAAGCCCAAATTTATCCTCTTCACCAAATATACCAGCCAGCTAGTAGGGCACAATCATAAAAAATCTCTTGTTGCTTATTATTTTTGTCTTTTTTCAAGTTTGAAAATATAGGGGACATTCTCCTTTTAAGTTCTATGAGAGCCTTATAGTAGGACTTAACTTCAAAATACTACTCCTAGCATGAATCCAACAAATCCAGTCATCCCTAACCCTACCAATGTTATGGGAATAGAGAAGGAGAAGAAAATATTGAAAAACCTCCATCTCCCAATCATGGACTGACCTGGTAAAGAGAATGTCCCAATGAAGAACTTTGTTATTCCAACACATATAGGCTACCATGTAAGTCTCCTTATTTCAGGCCATTCGAAATGGCGTCAGAAAGACCTGCTTAAGGATCACCTCCCCACACCATGGATCAAGCCAAAAGCCAATATGAGAACCGTGACCCCACCGCAAACTTGATGACTTTAGAAACCGATTAACCCATTCCAAATACGAGTGGACTTTAGAAAAATGGGATATAAAAACTACTACAAAGGATTAACATATTGTATTTCCTTAAATATGCTTTGAGTACTTAGGGTAGGAGAAAGAAAGGGAAGTTGGAAATGAAAGAAAATAAAATTATGTAATTGGTTGAATTACATATTTTATTAGTTATTGATATGTTTTTGGCCTCTTTATCTGTTTAAAATGATTTTATTAGTTATTAATATGTTTTAGGCCTCTTTATCTGTTTGCTAAGCAATCAGTTTATCTTAAATGATCTCCAACAGCAACCACACCAATCTCCAGTCTCCACTAGCAAACCAGCAAACAAGAGAGAGAGAGGGAAGAGAGAAAGAGAGGGGCAAAGATTGAGAGACAGAGTAGAGAGAGAGAACAGAGCTTTCAGAAGAGAGAGAAAAAAATTGAATAAAAAAATATTATTTAGTGTTATCATTTGTGGCCGTACGCTTCCAATAGTAAAAGTGTACACTCACAAATCCTAAATCTTTTTTGACTTTTGCAACCTCTGATGTATTGGAGTTTTTGGTGTTTGATGTTCTAAATGCTAAAAAGTTAGCAATTAGAACACCTGATACAAGTGCTCAAAGAGTTTGGGAGTTTATAGGCAGTACAGTACTTACTAGTAAGAGTTTGTTAACTCATCCCGAGGGGAATTTCCAGAATATTTCCCCTTCTTTTTGACCCAGGTATTTCTATTCGTTTGGGATTTTTCAAAGCAAAGCTTATTTCAAAATTCACCGTAGCTAAAAATTTGAGTTTCTAGGTGCTTCATGTTACAAATGATAATTTTGTTGGGTAAATGACAGTCACCTATAAAACATGTCTCCCACTCAACTGCCTATGGCTACAAGTATGCATGCATATATACACTAACAAATAACCCCTACTGTGAGTATACATTTTATACAGCTGACCACAATAACAACAATCTGAATCTTTACATATAACATTAGCAATGTAGCAGAACTCTGAGATTCACCACAACTTATGAA
This sequence comes from Quercus aquifolioides, assembly GCA_019022515.1. Lineage (NCBI taxonomy): Eukaryota > Viridiplantae > Streptophyta > Magnoliopsida > Fagales > Fagaceae > Quercus > Quercus aquifolioides. Next base: position 25,745,667 of record CM032335.1, on the reverse strand, counting down.
ATAAGCCATCTGATACACCGGTACTTAGGCAATCAGCATTTCCAATACATGGGAAGGCTGACACAAGACAGTTTGTGGATTATCTCATATACGATGGGAACAAAGGAAGCACTTGTGCTTGTTTCACGGTCAACAACTAACAGAGAAATTCTCTTCAAATTTCTCAAGAAAATCCCCTTCCACATGTGCATAACAGAAAATTCCTGACTTACCCAAATAAACAAACAAACAAATAACTTCACTTGCATTTTGAGTCTGACATGCAACAAAGCTAACAGTGCACTTGCAATGTAAGTGGTTTTCCCTACCATGTGATAATGTTAATCAACTGGAGATGGAGGCAATTTCCCTACGATTAAACGTATCCATGACACATTAGAACTTGGCAAAATAGAAATTCACTTCCTAAATCAGTTGGCATACTTCAATCAAATACAAAATGGCAAAGTTGGCTAGATTCATAAGACTGTTTCCATATCAGATGAAATTCAATTCCAGCAAAAGAAACAAATTGTGTGATTCCCTTTGGAAACAGCAATTCTTAATGCAGTAATAATGTTTAAACTCTGCAACAATTAATAGTGATAACTAATATGTGATTTATCCTAATAGACTACTGCACATCAAGACAAAATTATGCAGCTCTTTGCAACAACTAACATATCCATTTAGAATAGACAATGGGCAGCAGTACATCAAAATACAAATTCAAATTACCACTCCTATTCATACAATATAGATAAGAAGGGCAATGTAAACAATAAAAATGAAGGGAAAAAAATACATCACATACAAGATACTGTCCCACATGAGGAATCACTTATGGTTGCTAGTGCCGTCCTTCTTGGGTAGACTTTCAAACTTTCCAAACAAAAACTTCATCTTCTTCTTATGTTGCTGCTGCTTTGATGGTGGGCTTCCACCATCGTCAATGTCTTCTGTAAAAGATACCCCAATTATCTGATCAAAGCTCTCACCACCATTCATCTTTGAGTCCACTTCCTCTTTGAAGCATTCCTGCTCTACTTCTCTGTCTGGAAAAAATTCTTTCTCTTCACTCTCCTACATCTTAAATTCAATTTCTACCGAATCCTCTCCATTTCCTTACTCTCATCTTCAATCAGAATAGTATACAACAAAAATCACTTTATTATTTATTGTATATAATTTTAATAGGATTATTTTTTTATTATTCAACCAAGAGTTTCTAGAAATTTAAAAGAAGTTTTATTATGTATTCTATATTATTTAATAACCTACCATGTTTTTTTTTTTTTTTAATTTATATTATTATAATAAATTTAATAATAAATATTTTGAAGAGAGAGAGAGAGAGAGAGCAAAAATGGTTTTTATTTTTTGGCTCCCTAATCACAAAAAATCCCCTTTTGCTTACTATGGGGTTGACAGCAACTATGGACAGCAGCATCTGGCTATGGGCCAACAGCAGTAAGACACAGAATCCACCCCTTGGAAAAATCACACAACGGGAATTGTGCAAGTAAGCCTTTCCCGCACTTTTTCGATCTTCCCTTCATCCTTTTCCCAAATTCTCCAAATTCTTCTAAGTTCTCTCATTGTCACCAACTACATCAAGCTCTAAAAGAGCAACTTATTTGTCAATTATACTTAAAAAGTTACTAAAACTAACCATTTTCAAAGAGAACAAAAACTGGGACCAAATTCATTATTTGCCAATTATGGTTGTAACACACATGCTAGGTGTGTAAAAAGTTTAAATTCAGATAATAAATTTTACCAACTCACATTTATTATTTTTTACTTTTTCAAGTTTGAAAAAATAATGGAGGTTCTCATTTTAAGCTATATGAAGGTTTTCATTACTGAAAGCCTTACAGTAGGACTTAACTTCAAAAATACTACTCCTAGCAGGAATCCAAAAAATATGGTCATTCCAAGCCCTACCAATTTTATGTGAATGGAGAAGGCCAAGAAAATATTGTAATTTGTAAAATCTCCATCTCCCAATCATGGACTGATCTGGTAAAGAGAATATCCCAATGAATAATCCCAACGAATAACTCCATTAGTCCAACACATTTAGTGTGCCACATAAGTGTCCTTATTTAGGGCAATTAAAAATGGTGCCAAAAAGGCCCCCTTAAGGATCACCCATGGATCAAGCCAAAAGCGAATACGAGAAACACAACTCACCTCAAACTTGATGGTTCAGAAAACCTCATACATTCATTCTGATTATGTTTCCACAAAGACACACCATAGGGTTCAATTTTGAGTTTCCTCTCTCTCTCTCTCTCTCTCTCTCTTTATATATATATATATATATACTTGATTAAAAACAGCATAAGTGTAACTACCCGAGTACATTGGATGACAGGAACTGTACAAAGGGCAAAGCTACAAACTGAAAAACGAAAGATTTTAGAAAAATAGGAAATAAAAAAATACTACAAATGATTAATGTAGACGTAGAGAATTTAACAATAAATATTTCAACTTCGCCACTCTTAACACTTACCCATCAAAACAAGTCAGCGACTATTCCTTTCTCTCTATAAGCACCACATGAGACACCAGGGGATCGCATTCCAAGTCCCCTGCTACTTCTCCCACCAAACCTCCCTCTCCAAGAAGACAACATTTCCTGTACCATTTATTTTTTCCTTTTTATTCCTTTTCTATCCTATACCTCTTTTTCCATTTCTTTTTTTATAATAAAGAAAGAAAGAAAAAATAGTAGGATAACTCTAATGAGTTCTTTTTAGCACACAACACAGACACAGAAGCAAACAAGGTTATGTTGACTCATTATTTTTATTGGTTCACTATGTGTGCAACAATCAATTACAAAAAAGTATCAAATACTTCTGGTCACAAAAAATAAATAAATAAAATAAAATAACTCAACAAAAACAACAATATCAAATACTAATAATAACAGCCACAATCATAAAAGGTAATATAAATCTGGAGCAAAAATTATGGTTTTAACAATACTAACATGCCTACTGCAACCAGGAAAAGAATGACAAGGTTTTCAATTCATCAGTACCTGTTATGATATTCCTTATTAGACACATAGCACCATCTTCCTAGTAAGATACCACATTTGCTCCATCAAGTAAAACAAGGTTCTCCATGTAAGCGGCTACATCAAAACGATAATCAACTTCATTACCAATCTCCTTCTCATCTAGAGTTTCAGGGTCAATTAAAACATTCTTATATTTCCTCTCTATTTCACCGTTGGTAGAGACCAGCAGAGGCCCTTTTTGAACTAGAAGTAAGCCATCCTTGGTGAAACTAATGCAAAAATTAAAATTTTCAATTGATAGAACACAAAGTTTATTCCAGGAATCAATCACACCATACTCCCTCATCACCCAAATTGAGCATAGCGTGCTATGTGGTTGGGCACCACTTTCAAATTTAATCAAAGCCAGTTTCCCCTTGAAGGATGTAATGAATTTCATAAAACAACTTCCTCTTCCTTCATCATCAGGCAGTGGTAGCTGTTCGAATTTCTCACTATTGACATCAAATGACAAAAGCATATCAGCAGAATGCCTCTCCTGTCCACCTACGCTTTTTAACATCCAATGCAAATGTCCACTAACAAATGGTAATGCCTTATAATCATTCACATTGTTGGAAAAAAAATTGGGTCCCAACGAGATTCCAAGTTCAACTCTTTTCCATGAATCCGAATTTAATGAGTACACCCCAAACTCAGGGGGAGGCTTAGACGTGGCAAAAATCCGTGAAATCCCAACAACCTTGAAGTCATTATTCTGGGAATCATACCCAATTCCGAACTTCAAAATGGGAGACTGGTTATCGGGCAACCTCTTAAATTTTCTAATCCTGGGGTTCCACAAGTAAACAACAACATTAGACCCTGCTACATTATAATCAATGAAACACAATATTCCATTACATGAACCCACAAAATGGGGAAACCCAGATTGACAAGTGAAGGGAACTCTAAACTCGGATATGGTTTCATAGGTGCGGTCGCAAGTGAGAGTACAGACTTGACCGCCAGAACGTGAAGAACCAGATGAAGGTTTGGGAATAAACCAACGAATGTGTATGACATAACCGTGATGGTGATTGTGATTAAGGAGGTGGGTTGTGATGAATTTGGGGTTGGCTATGGAAGAGTACCAGGGTTTGCAAACGCACCTGAATCTTAGGAGAGATTTCACTGGCAGCCTTGCTAAGATGTCCAACACGACTTCGTCTGGGAGATCATCCTCATGCTTCGTCCTACGTCGGAGGATCGCTCCTCGTTCTTCTTTCCTTTGGGACATTTTTCAACGGCAGAGACAGGGTATGTGTTAACTGTGAAACAGTATAATATCAGTCAACTATTAAGCCGTTTTTTTTTAAAATCTAATAAATGTGAGCTCACTGAGTTTTGGGGAAAATTACATTTTACACCTCAACTCACTAACCCGTATCTCATATTACAATTTACACTTTAAATTTTTTAAATACACATTTTACACCTTAAACTATAACTCTTGTTATACTTTACACCCGACGTCAAGTTTGATATTAACTTGAATAAAAATTCTAAATTTATGGCATAAAATGTAATAAAAAATATACTTTAAAGTGGTAAAGTATAATTTTTCATTTATTATTAAAAGATTGAGATGAGGGGCAATTAAATATTTTTTACGTGATGTCATACTTTTCTATCAAAGTTAACAGTGAACTTAACATCGATGTGCAAAGTGTAACAAGGGTCATAGTTTATGGTACAAAATGTGTATTTGAATATTTTAAGGTGCAAAGTGTAATATGGGTATAGTTTATGGTGACAAAGTATAATTTTCCATTAATAATTAAATAAAGTTCATGTATGACACATATGTTTCTATGAATTGAAGAAAGCCATTTCTCAGATCTGCTTAATTCCTCCTTAATGAGTAAAATCAAACACCGTTAACATATTATATTTCCTTAAATAATATTTTGAGTATTTAACTAGAAGGAAAAAAAAATACAAAGAAAAAGAAAGGAAAGTTGGAAAGGAAAGAAATGAAAAATATATAATAGATTGAATTATTTGGAGCTTTGATCTCATCTTGAATTGTTTTCCTATTGTGTAGAGATTAGTTTATTAAAATGTTTGATTTTAGCTTTTGTTGTGTAAATCTTCAAGTAAATTTTTTAGTTGATATGGCTTTCGACCCCCATGTGTGGAGTAAGCTATAGAAACTCCGGGTACCTAATAAAATTAAAGTTTTCGAATGGCGAGCATGCCAGGATATTCTTCCAACCCGTGTGAATCTTGCAAGAAGAAGAATCCTTGAAGACAACATCAAGAGGACTCCAGAATCTGGGATACATGTGTTTTGGGAATGCGGTGTAGCCCAAGGTGTTTGGGCCAGGAGTTCTATCAGATTACATAAATGTACCCACGGCCAAGCTAAAATTATTCAGCTATTTGAAGATCTGCTGGGTAGGCTGACTATGGATGAGTTTGAAATGTTTCTAGTTCAAGCATGGCTTATTTGGAACCAAAGGAATACGGTAATACATGGGAGGAAACTCAAGGAACCATGTTGGTTGAATAAAAAAGTTTTGGATTATTTGGGTGAGTTCCAACAAACCCAAGAGCAATTGTCTACACCGGTCAGGCAGTCAAGTGTGAATGTGTGGCACCCTCCTCCTGCTTCAATCTTTAAACTAAACTTCAATGCTGCTATTTTTGCGGACTTGAATAGCTCTGGTTTTGGTGTAATTATCCGCCGGTGAATGATGGTGAAGAGGCTAAAATTTTAGCTCGCTGGAAAGCCTTGGAGTTCTCAATTGATGCTGGATTCTTGGAGCTGATCATAGAGGGAGATAATGCGAATGTCACGAGATCAATTTCTTCCCCGAATACAAATCACTTTTTGTTGGAACATGTCTTTAAAGATGTCCACTGCCTAATCCATGGGCTGCATTGGATGTCTGTCAGCTATATCAAACAGGATGCGAATAGGGTGGCCCACTCTCTTACTCGATATGCTAGGAATGTTCATGATGAGATTCACTGGATGGAGGATTCACCTCCACTAGTTGTGGAAGCAATTTACTATGATTCTATAATTTTCCAATGAATTAATGCTTGTTCCAGTTTCAAATATATACTTGAGGACCAAAAGCACGTTTAAGCCTAATAAGTTTATTTTTATCTAAAGGAGGTGACCACTAAGATGGTTTATTGGCCTACCTAGGGATTGAAGGGAAAGAGAGAGGTTCGGGTAGTAATAGGTGCTTCTGTGTTGTGGACTTTGTTGTCTTTCTTTTCTCAGTTCTTTGAATGAAATCAGGTCCAAATCAAAAAAAAAAAAAAGTAATAGGTGCTTCTAGCCAAGCTCAAAAAAACAACAATAATAATAATAATATTCTCATCTACAAGAAAATGTACAGCTTTTTACCTTACAATTTTTTAAGTTTAATTGGTCGTTTATCAAACTTATATTTAAAATAAATAAATCAATAAAAATAATCTATAACCCCTTACAATTAATTAGATGAAGAGCCTTTTTACCTAACCTTTTTTCTAAGTACAGTTGTACTTTTATATAATTTATTTTTAAATAAAAAATATATTAAATAACCATTATATTTACAGATGATAAATAAAAATAAAAAATAAAACTCTTTTACAATTAGAAAAAGATTATTCCATATCATCAATCCACTAATATATCAAAATAAATCCCCATTAATCCACACCCTACAAAATTGCCGGTTTCACAATAATGCTTTTTGAATATCCTATGCCAATCACCTCCACCATATCCTATGTTGAACATAAAACTTTTTTTCCCCCTTAAAACAAGTGAGAAATGGGAGATGCGATTCCAAAATTTTCTCTATAAGAATATTAGACTGTCTTTAAGCCACAAAATTCTTTTTAACTCCAAATCTTCTTGTTTAAATTTTTTGATAGAAAATCTTGTGCAATTTTCACCAAGCTCCTGTTACATTTATTATTCATTAAGAGTTTGGGAGTTTGTAGACTTACTAGTAAGAGTTTGTTAACTCATCCGGAGGGGAATTTTCAAAACATTTCCATTTTCCCCTTCTTTTTGACACCAGGTATTTTAATACGTTTGGTATTGTTCAAAGAAAAGCTTTATTTCAAAATTAAACATTAGTTTAAAATTTGACTTTCTAGGTGCCTCATGTTACAAATGATAATTTTGTTGGGTAAATGACACTGGCTCATCACCTATAAAACATGCCACCACATTAAGCTTCAACCGCCAATAAGTATATATATATATATATATATACAACTTACTGTGAGTATACATTTTATACAGCTGACCACAATAACAACAATCTGTATATATAACATTAGCAATGTTGCAGAACTTTGAGATTCACAACTTATGAAATAAGCCATCTGGTACACCAATACTTAGGCAATCAGCATTTCCAATACACGACACAAGACAGTTTGTGGATCTCATATACAATGGGAAACTTTTTTTTTTTTTTTTGAGAAAGAAACCCAATGACTTTAATTAAACAAAGACTGAAAATCAGCTAATACAAAAGATGCAATGCCTGATGGATAGGACTCCAACCATACTGAAATAGGAAGACAATGTCTAGCTCTCTTGGCAAGGGCATGAGCTACTGCATTACCCGGCCTACAAACATGAGAGAAAGAGGTACTCACAAAGGAGTTTACAATACATAAAATATCTCGAATAAGATGACCACCCGAAGCAAAGTCCCAACCGCCCCATTGAAGGGCTCTCATCACCTGCTCCGAATCCTCTTCAAAAATCACCCTGTCAAGACTAAGTTCCTGAGAAAAAAGTGCAGCTCTTCATGCAGCCAGCAGATGTAAATGATGTAAAGACCATCTCAGACCTGAAAACCCAGCCAAAATCCTTCTCCCATACCTCCTTAAGACCATTACAACTCCATAATGAATGGAGAACATCTTCTGAAGCACTTGAACACCGATAACAGGCTGCACTCATGCTTCCTTAATTTGTTCTCACAATGGGAACAAATTAAGGAAGCACTCATGCTTGTTTCACGGTCGACTAACAGAGAAATTCTCTTCAAATTTCCAAAATAAAAAAATCCCTTCCATATGTGGATAACAGAAAATTCCTGACTTACCCAAATAAAAAAATACCCTCCCTTGCATTTTGAGTCTGACATGCAAGCTAAGTGGGTGTTCCCTACCATGTGATAATGTTAATCAGTTGGAGATGGAGGCAATTTCCCAACGATTAAACATATGCATTACACATCAGAACTTGGCAACATAGAAAAATTCACTTCCTAAATCAGTTGGCATACTTCAATCAAATACAAAATTGCAAAGTTGGCTAGATTCATAAGACTAGATTCTTGCGTGATTCCCTTTGCAAACAGCAATTCTATATGCAGTAATAATGTTTAAGCTCTGCAACAATTAACAGTGATACTGATAATTGATATGTGATTTATCCATTTAATAGACTACTGCACATCAAGATAAAATTATGCAGCTCGTTGCAACAACTAACATATCCATTTAGAATAAACAATGGGCAGCAGTACATCAAAATACAAATTCAAATTACCACTCCTATTCATACAATCTAGATAAGAAGGGCAATGTAAACAATAAAAATGAAGGGAAAAAAAATCCATCACATACAAGATACTGTCCCACATGAGGAATCACATTTCAAAAATCAAAAGGGATAGAAGGAAAAACTAAAAAGATAATACAAGCCTCCTCATTTCTTTAACCTATTCTGCTTTCTGGAAGCATAAACAATGAAGCACACATATTTAGGTGCAAATTGATACCAAATATAACTGCCTGCTATTAAGGAACAAGTTAGGCCAAACTGGTCAATCTCTATATTTAAGGTTGCTAGTGCCATCTTTCTTATGTTGCCACTACTTTGATGGTGGGCTTCCACCATCATCAATGTTTTTGGTAAAAGATACCCCAATTATCCGATCAAAGCTCTCACCACCATTCATCTTTGAGTCCACTTCCTCTTTGAAGCATTCCTGCTCTACTTCTTTGCCTGGAAAAAATTCTCTCTCTTCAACCTTACAGCTCTCCTACATCTTAAATTCAACTTCTACCAAGTCCTCTCCTTTATCTTCCATCAGAAAAGTATACAACAAAAATCACTTTATTATTTATTTATATAATAATAATAGGATAATATTTTTATTATACAACCAAGAGTTTCTAGAAATTTAAAAGTTTTATCATGTATTTTATATTATTTAATAACCTACCATATTTTTTAAATATTACTAATTTGAAATTTATATTATTATATTAAAATTTTTTAAATTAATAATTTTTTTTGATAAGTAAAATTAATAAAATTTATTATATATATTATTTTGAATTTCTTTTAATAGGTTTCCTTTTCTTCTTTTTCCAGGTTTAAACTGATTGTGAGCAAAATATACTAAGGGGTCTAGCACATACAGAATTGTATATATCAATTATTTAAATTAATCAGACCTTTATAAAATTATAATAAATATATACAGTTACTTATCCTAACAATTATTTCGGAGAGAGAGAGTAAAAATGGTTTTTATTTTTTGGCTCCCTAATCACAAAAAATCCCCTCTTGCATACTATGTGGTTGACAACAAATATAGACAACGGAATCTGGCGATGGGCCAATGGCAGTAAGGCACATAATCCACCCATTGGAAATATCCCACCACAGCAATTGCGCAAGTAAGCCTTCCTCTCACTTTTTCGACTTTCCCTTCATCGTATTCTCCAAATTCTTCTAAGTTCTCTCATTGTCACCGACTACATCAAGCTCTAAAAGAGAAACTTATTTGTCAATTATACTTAAAAAGTTGCTAAAACAAACTTTTTTCAAAGAGAACAAAAACTGGGACCAAATTAATTATTTGTCAATTATGGTTGTAACACAAATGCGATGTGCGAAATTTTTTCAATTCAGATAATAAATTTTAGCAACTCACATTTATTTCTTTTAAAGCTATATGAAGCTTTTCGTTAGTGAGGGCCTTATAGTAGGACTTAACTTCCAAAATACTACTCCTAGCAGGAATCCAACAAATCTAGTCATTCCTAGCACCACCAATTTTATGGGAATAGAGAAGGCCAAAAAAATATTGTAAAATCTCCATCTCTCAATCATGGACTGATCTGATAAAGAGAATATCCCAATGAATAACTCCATTAGTCCAACGCATATAGCATGCCAAATAAGTGTCCTTATTTAGGGCAATTCGAAATGGTGCCAGAAAGGCCCCCTTAAGGATGACCTCCCCACACCATGGATCAAGCCAAAAGCAAATACGAAAAAAATGAAAAAATTTAATAAGTTTAGAAAACCTATTACATTCATTCCAATAGGGCATAGCTACAAACTGAAAAACGAAAGATTTTATAAAAATAGGAAATAAAAACTACTACAAATGAATAGTGTAGACTTAGAGAGTTTAACAATAAATATTTCAACTTCACCACTGACTCCTACCCGTCAAAACAATGACCATTCCTTTCTCTCCATAAACACACATGAGACACCAGGGGATCGCGTTCCAAGTCACCTGCTGCTTGTCCCACCAAACCTCCCCCTCAAAATACACAACATTTCATGCACCGTTTCTTTTTTTTTCTTTTTCTTTTTCTTTTTTTTTCTCTTTCTTCTTCCCCTATTTTTTTCTTATTAAGAAAAAAAATAGTTAGATAGCTCCAATGAATTCTTTTTATCTCTACAACAGAGAAACACAAGCAAAACAAGGTTATTTTGGCCCATTATTTTTATTGGTTCACAATCTGTGCAACAATTATTCACAAAAATTATCAAATACTAATATATAACAGCCGCAACCATAACAGGATCATATAAATCCAGGGCACAAATAACGATTTTAAATACTAACATGTCTACTGCAACCAGTAAACACATGACAAAAGTTTCAATTCATCCATACCTGTGATGACATCACTTTTTATTCACATAGCACCATCTTCTTAGTAAGATACCACATTTGCTCCATCAAGTAAAGCAAGGTTTTCCATGTAAGCAGCTACATCTAAACGATAATCAACTTGAATCTCCTTCTCATGTAGAGTTTCAGGGTCAATTAAAACAGACTTATGTTTCCTCTCTAATTCACTGTTGGTAGAGACCAGCCGAGGCCTTTTTTGAACTAGAAGTAAACCATAGTTGGTGAAACCGATGAAATCAGTAAGATTTTCAATTGGGAGAACACGAAGTTTATTCCAGGAATCACCCATCACCCAAATTGAGCATAGCAAGCTATGTGGTTGTACACCATATCCAAATTTAATCAAAGCCAGTTTTTCCTTGAATGACGTAAGACATTTCGTAATACAACTTCCTCCATCATCAGGCAGTGGTAGCTCTTTGAATTTCTCACTATTGACATCAAATGACAAAATCATAGAAGTAAAATGCCTCTCTTGCCCACCTCCTTCTATCATTTCTATCATCCAATGCAAATTTCCACTCACAAACGGGAATGTCAAAGTACAATTAAATTTGTGGAACACAACATTGGATCTCCAGGAGATTCCAAGTCCAACTCTTTTCCATGAATCCGAACTTAAGGAGTACACCTCAACGTTAGGGGGAGGCATAGGTTTGGCAGTAGACTGTGAAATCCTGACAACCTTGTAGTTATTATTCTGGGAATCAAACCCAAATCCCAGACTCACATTAAACAACTGGGTCAAGCAAGTATCGGGCAATCTCTTAAATTTTCTAATACTGGGGTTCCACAAGTATACATCCTTAAACTCAAAAGACCTATAATCAGAGAAACACAAGATGCCATTACACGAACCCACAAAGTGGGGATACCCAGATTGAAAAGTGAAGGGAATTCTAAGCTCGGATATAGCTTCAAACGTGTGGTGGGAAGCTACCGTGCAGATTTGACCGTGAGGACGACTAAAAGAAACCATGGAACCAGTAGTCTTGGGCATGTGTATGAAAAAACCATGATTGTGGTCATTGCAGTACAGTAAGTTATTATTGATGAAATTGGGGGTGGCTATGTAACAGTACCAAGACTTGCAAACGCACCTGAATCTTAGGAGTGATTTCACGGGTAGCCTTACTAGGATTTCCGACACGATTTCTTCTGGGAGATGATTGTTTGTCCTACGTAGGAGAATCGTTGGTTGTGACATTTTCTAATGGAAGGGAAGAGAAGAGAAAGATACTGTGGGCGTGTTTTGAGGTTTGAGCAATGTTTGGGTCAATGACACTGCGTGTGTTTTTCTTTTAAATATGGTTTTAGGAATTGGCTAAAACAGGAAATATCTGACACGTATATTTAAATGGAGAGATCTTATTCAACTAAAACAGGAAATATCTGACGCGTATATTTAAATGGAGAGATCTTATTCAACTAAAACAGAAAATATCTGACGCGTATATTTAAATGGGGAGATAAGAGGGGAATAGTGTTTGGGTCAATGACACGGCGTGTTTTTTTCTCTTAAATATGCTTTTAGGAATTAGTTGAAGCAAAATTGAAATAGAAGTCTTATTCAACTAAAACACTAAAACAGTAATATCTTTTTTTTTTTTGGATGGAAAAAACAGTAATATCTTAAACGTATATTTAGATGGAGAGATAAAAGTGAAATAGTATTTAGATTGCAGCAAGTTTTTCACTTTATAGGATTTTTGTGTGCTTATCTTATTTAGAGATCTCAAGTGAGATATTTTTTTATACAGGATAGAATTTCTATTCTAATCTAATCTAAGTGTATAGATGTATAAAGTTCTCTCTTAAAGATTTGAACCCCGGCTCTTACCCCTAACACCCCACAAATATTTATACTTGTAGAGTGACCATCGCACCTACAAAAAGAGAAATTATTATGTACTTTCGAAATATTATAAATGTATACTTCCTCCTCTCAAATGAATGGTGAGTCCTATTAATTAAATTTTTGTTTAAAATTTTTGCACTAGTGTAGATTTGGAAATGGATTTCAACTTACTTGGCTTAAAAAAAAAAAAAAAACTTATTGTTTCTGAACCTGAAAACTTCACTAACAAATGAAAAATACATGTCAAATAGGCAAACAGTCGGTGTTAAGATTCTTAACCCACCAAACAGAATCTTGCTTGGTTTATTGCCCTTGTATTAAAGTTTTTGCACTATTGTATATTAGTAAACGTTTTTCAACCACATGGCTTTCTTTTCATTTTTTTCTGAACCAGAAAACTTCACTAACAAATGAAAAATACATGTCAAGTAGGCATACAGTCATATGATATTCATATTAGGGCTTTTAGAAAGCTTTTTGGGAGGAAAAACATTCAGAAAATCCAACATATGTTATTTTTTGAAGAACATCTGTTGAACTTAATTGTGATGCAACAACTGCAAAAGTACAAACGTGCATAGTTTTTTTTAGTATGGGAATTGATTGAAGAATGTGTACAAGCCGGAAGAAGCAGAACTTGCATTTGTGTTAGAACCTCATTCCATCTCCCTTATGTGTGTGTGTGTGTATTTCGTTCTAAAAAAAATTGTTGTTCAATTGACCATGCTCGACACATTTTAGTATGGGAACTGATTGAAGAATGTGTACAAGCCGGAAGAAGCAAAACCTGCCTTTGTGTTAGAACCTCATTCCATCTCCCTTGTGTGTGTGTGTGTGTTTCGTTCTCTGTTGTTCAATTGAACATGCTCAGCACAAATAAAACATGTCTCCCACCTAAGCTTCACCTACCTACGGCTACAAGTATGCATTGGGGTCACTTAGACACATATATATGCTATCACATAACACTTACTTTCAGTATAGTTTTTATACGACTGACCACAATAAAAACAACAAACTGTACATGTAACACTCAATCAAAAAAAAAACCGTCAATGTAACATTAGCAATGTTGCAAAACTCTTCGATTCAACTTATGAAATAAGCCATCTGATACTCCAATACTTAGGCAATCAATACATGGAAAGGCTGACACAAGGCAAAGTTTGTGGATTATCTCATATATGTTGGGAACAAAGGAAGCACTCATGCTTGTTTCACGCTCAACAACTAACAGAGAAATTCTCTTTGGATTTCTAAAAAAATCACTCCCATATGTGCAAAACAGAAATTTTTTGACTTACCCAAATAAACAAACAGTTAAATAACTAACTTTCCTAGCTTTTTGAGTTACATGCAACTAGGCTTCCAAGTAGTTTCAAGACAGTACTGATCTTAAGATACTGCACTTGCAAGGTAAGTGGGTGTTCCCTACCAGGCGATAATGTCAATCAGTTGGAGATGGAGGAGCTTATTTCCATATGATCAAACCTATGCATGGCACATCAGAACTTGACAACATGGAAATTCACTTCCTAAATCAGTTGGTATACTTCAATTAACTAACGTGAAATGGTAAAATTCACTAGATTCACAAGACTTCCCAAATCAGATGAAATTCAATTGCAGCAAAAGACACTAAATTGTGTGGTTCCCTTTCTAAACAGTAATTCTTCATGCTTTAATGATGTTTAAACTCTGCAACAACTAACAGTGATAACTGATATGTGATTTATCCATTTAATAGACTACTGCACACTGAGATAAAATTTTGCAGCTCTTTGCTACAACATATCCAGTTAGAATAGACAATGGGCAGCAACACATCAAGATGAAAATTCAAAATTACCACTTCTTTTCACAAAATCTAGACAAGCACAATTAACACAATGAAAATGAAGGTAAAAAAAAATCTCCAATCACATACAAGATACTGTCCCACGTGAGGAATCACATTAAAAGTAAAAGAAATAGAAGAAAAAACTAAAAATATAATACAAGCCTCTTCATTTCTTTAACCTATCTGCTTTCTGGGAACATAAACAATGAAGTAAAAACATTTAGGTGCAATAATACCAAATATACCTGCCTGCTAGAAGGGCAGAAGTTAAGCCAAACTGGTCTATTTCTCTACCTATGGCTGCTAGTGCCCTTCTTCTTGAGTAGGCGTCCAAAATTTCTGAGCAGTGCGTAGGCTTCTTCTTCTTATGTTGCTGCTGCTTTGATGGTGGGCTTCCACCATCATCAATGTTTTCTGTAGAAGATATCCCATTTATCTGATCAAAGTTCTCACCTCCTTCCATCTTTGAGTCCACTTCCTCTTTGTTGCATTCCTGTTCTGCTTCTCTCTCCAGAAAACATTCTTTCTTTTCAATCTTGCAGCTCTCCCACATCCTAAAATAAACATCTACCCAGCCCTCTTCCATTTCTTTGCTCCATCCTCCTTCACCAAAATATACAACAAAAACCACTTTATTATTTATTTTATATTAATAGGCTTATTTTATTTTCATATCATTATTTTATTAGTATACAACCAAGAGTTTCTAGAAAGTTAAAAGAAGTTTTATTATTTATTCTATATCAATAACCCTTAAATTAAAATAAAAAATTTTAATTTATATAATAATAAAAATTTGAATTAATATAACAAAATTTAATATATTTTATACTAATTTGAATTACTTTTAACAGGTTTCTGTTTCTTCTTATCGTTGGTTTAAGACCAATTGTGTACAACTAAACACTGACACATATGGAATTGTATATACCAATTATTTAAATTAATTAGACATTTATAAAATTATAACAAATATATAGTTATCCTAGCAATTATTTCAGAGAGAGAAGGAAAAAATTAAAAAAAAAAAAAAAAACCAAAAAGAATTTTATTTTTGGCTCCCAACTCGTAAAAAATCCCCTGGTGCTTACTATTTTTTTTCTTTTCCAAGTTTGAAAAAATAGTGGATAACTCTGTTATTCCAACAGATATAGTCTGCCATTTAAGTCTCCTTATTTCAGGTCATTCGAAATGGTGCTGGAATGGCCTCCTTAAGGATCACCCACAACAACATGGATCAAGCCAAAAGAAAATACGAGAACTACAACCCAGCTCAAACTAGATGAATTTAGAAAACCTTTAAACCCATTCTGAATATGTTTCCCAAAAGACACGCCATAGGTTTCAACTTTGAGTTTCTTTCATTCTCTTTTTGCTTCTTTTTTAGGATAAATAAGTACTTCATTAAAAATAACACAAGTGAAACCACCCTAGTACATGGGATGACGGGAAGTGTACATGGGGCATAGCTACCAAAAAAAAAAAAAGAGGACCGATTATAGAAAAATAAGAAATAAAAACTACTACAAAGGATTAATGTAGACCAAGAGAATCCAGAAAATCTAGAAGCCTTGTGAGAGAGGACAACGGAGACATTGAATCCACTCGTATAAGGATTTCAACAATAAATATTTCAACTTTGCCTCACTTAACCCCTGCCCATCAAAGCAATGAGCATTCCTTTCTTTCCATAAAAACCAAATGAGAGAACAGGGAATCCCATTCCAAGTCCCTCCACTACTACTCCCACCAAACATCCCCCCACCCCCTCCAAGAAGACAACATTTCTTGCAACATTTCTTTCTTCTTCTTCTTCTTCTTCTTCTTTAAATTTATTTTTATTCTTCTCTATCTATTTTGCCATTTCTTTTTTTTTTTTAGAAGAAAAAAAATAGTTGGATAGCTCAACTGAGTTCTTTTTATCACTACAACAAAGACATGCAAGCAAACAAGGTTATGTTGGCCAATTATTTTTATTGGTTCACATGCGTGCAAAAATCATCCACAAACAATATCAAATACTAATATAAAACAGCCCCAACTACAAAAGGATAATATAAATCTGGGGAAAAAATTATGGTTTTAACAATGCTACCTAGCCTACTGCAACAAAGAAAAGCAAGAGAAGGGATTCGATTCATCCATACCTATAATGACATCACTTCTTATGCAACATAGCACCATCATCTTAGTAAGATACCACATTTTCTCCATCAAGTAAAGCAAGGCTTTCCATGTGAGTAGCTAAATCTAAACGGTTATCAACTGGAATACTAATTTCATTCTCATGTAGAGTTTCGGGGTCAATTAAAACAGACTTAACTTCCCTCTCTAATTCACTGTTGGTGGAGACCAGCCGGGGCCTCCTTCGAATTAGAAGTAAATCATACTTTGTAAAACCAATGATATTATAAGTGCCTTCAACTGGTACAACACACAGTTTATTCCAGGAATCAAACACACCATACTCCCTCATCACCCAGATGGAGCATAGCGCGTCACATGATTGGACACCATATCTAAATTTAATCAAAGCCAGTTTCCCCTTGAATGATGTGAGATATATCGCACTACAACTTCCTTCATCATCAGGCAGTGGTAGCTCTTTGAATTTCTCACTATTGACATCAAATGACAAAATCGTATGAGTAAAACGCCTCTCGCGTCCACCTCTATCTTCTACATATAGAAACATCCAATGCAAATGTCCACTAACAAATGGGGATAACAAAAAACAATTTATTTTCCAGAACACAACATTGGGTCTCCCCGGAATTCCAAGTCCAATTCTTTTCCATGAATCCAAACTTAATGTGTACACCTCAACCTCAAGGGGAGGCATATCTTTGACACGGGACCGTGAAAACCTGACAACCTTGTAGTCATTATTCAGGGAATCATACCCAAAACCGAGTTTAGCATGATGTAAGCAGCTCAAGCAAGTATCGGGCAACTTCTTAAATTTTCTAATACTGGGGTTCCACAAGTATACAGCATTAAATTTTGATACAATAAAATCAGTGATACACAATATTCCATTACATGAACCCACTAATTTGGGACGCCCAGATTGAAAAGTGAAAGGAATTCTAAACTCGGATACCCTTTCAAACGTGCGGTCGCAAGAGACCGTACAGACTTGACTGTGAGAAGAAGAACAATAACTGGGACTGCGCATGTATATTACATAACCATGATTGTGGGACAACAAGCTATTAAGGTGGGTGGAGATGAAATTGGGGTTGGTTATGTAAGAGTACCAGGATTTGCAAACGCACCTGAATCTTAGGAGTGATTTCACTGGTAGCCTTGTTAGAATTTCCAACACGATTTCGTCTGGGAGATCAAGGTTCGTCCTACGTCGGAAAACCGTTTGCTGTGACATTTTCCAACGGAAGAGAGGATGTCGTGAGTGTGTGTTGTGACTTGTGAGCAACTATGGGATTCCTTTAATAGGCTTGTTGGTAGTAATTAATTTGAGGCAATGAAAAAGAATAACGTTAGAAATACAAATTTTTTTACAAAAAAATTTTAAAAATTGTTAACGTAGTGATTGATTATTAGTAAATAAAAAAAATGTTGTAAAATAATTTATGACAGGAAAAAGTGAAGAAAAAAAGAAAATATACAAATTGGCTGAATTTTTGGAGCTTTGATCTCATCTTAAATGCTTTTCATATTGTTTGGTTGTCAAAAAAATAAAGGAAAATAAATGAGATTTTTTTTTTTAATATATGATTTATAATTTAACATGGAAAATTACTTAAAATGAGTAGGAACTGTATGAGACAAAAATTTCTAAGGGACTAAGATTAAACTGACGGTGAGTTGAGGACCAAAAGCATAATTAAGCCTAGATTTTTTTGTATTTTATATTTTAGCTGAACCGGAAAACTTCACTAACAAACGAAAAATACATGTCAAGTAGGAATATACTCATATGATATTATGACTTTCATATGATATGGGAGAAAAGCATTAAGCAAATTCCCTATGATGCAGCAATGGGGAAAACAAACCTGCATAGCTTTGGGGGTAACTGGGTAAGGAACTGATTGAAGCATTTGTACTAGTATTAGGCTCTTTCCAGTTTCCTGTTTGCAAGACGGAAGAAGTAGAAACAAATGCAGTTCAATGGGCCATGCTGAGAACCTATGAGGTGGGCTTAGATAATTTGACCATAGAACAAAATAACTGCATAAATGCACACACAAACCAAGACCATTACCCAGTTGGGAGCTGGACACAATTCTTCAAGATGTTAAAATTAAATGCTTAAAGTCAAAGATATTAAGTTGTAACTTCTGCCAGGTTAGGTGCCGATGTTGCAGAACTCTTGGATTCACAACTAATGAAAATGGCCATTTGATACACCAATACTTAGGCAATCAGCATTTCAAATACATGGAAAGGCTTACAAAAGACAAGGTTGTGGAATATCTCATATATGTTGGGAACAAAGGAAAACCTCATGCTTGTTTCATGCCCAACAACTGACAGAGATATTCTCTTCAAATTTCATAAAAAAATAAAAAGCTTTCCCTGCATCTAAACCCAAGTCAGTCCTGATCTTAAGATGTTGCAATTGCAAGGTAAGTGGGCATTCCCTACCATATGATAATGTTAATCAATTGGAGATGAAGGCAATTTCCCTACAATTAAATGTATGCATGACACATCAGAACTCGGCAACACAGAAATTCACTTCCTAAATCAGTTGGCATACTTCCATCAAATACAAAATGGCAAAGTTGGCTAGATTCATTAGACTGTCTCCATATCAGATGAAATTCAATTCCAGCAATGCAAATGAAGCAAATTCTGTGATTCCCTTTGCAAACAGCTGCAGTAATGATGTTAAAACTCTGCAACAATTAACAGAGATAACTGATATGATATGTGATTTATCCATTAAATAGACTACCGCACATCAAGATAAAATTTTGCAGCTCTTTGCAACAACTAACATATCCATTTAGAATAGACAATGAGCAGCAGTACATCAAAGATAGAAATTTAAATTACCACTCCTATTCATACAATCTAGATAAGAAGAGCAATGAACATAATAAAAATGAAGGAAAAAAAGAATCTCCATCACATACAAGATACTGTCCCACATGAGGAATCACATTTCAAAAATCAAAAGAGATAGAAGGAAAAACTAAAATGATAATACAAGCCTCATCATTTCTTTATCCTATTCTGCTTTCTGGAAGCATAAACAATGAAGCAAACACATTTAGGTGCAAATTGATACCAATTATACCTGCCTGCTATTACGGCACAAGTTAGGCCAAACTGGTCAATCTCTACTTATGGTTACTAGTGCCATCCTTCTTGAGTAGGCTTCCAAACTTTCCGAGCAAAGGCTTCTTCTACTTCTTATGGTGCTGCTGCTACATCTTATCAAAGCTCTCACCACCATCCATCTTTGAGTCCACTTCCTCTTCGAAGCATTCCAGCTCTTCTTCTCTCTCTGGCAAAAAAATTTCTTTTCAATCTTGCAGCTCTCCTACATCTTTAATTCAACTTCAACAGAGTGCTCTTCTCTTTCTTATCTCATCTTCCATCAGCAAAATATACAACAAAAATCACTTTATTATTTATTTTATATAATTTAAATAGGATTATTTTATTATTAGACAACCAAGAGTTTCTACAAATTTAAAAGAAGTTTCATTATGTATTCTATATTATTTAATAACCTACCATATTTTTTATAATTTAAAAATATTATTATTTTTAAATTTTTTAGAGTTAATTATATTTTATATTATTTTGAATTTCTTTTAATAGGTTTCTTTTTCTTATTTTACAGGTTTAAACTGATTATGAGCAAAATATACAACTAAGCACTAGCACATTCAGAATTGTATATACCAATTATTTAAATTAATTGGAGATTTATAAAATTATAATAAATATATAGTTACTTATCCTAACAATTATTCCAAAAAGAGAAAGAGCAAAAAAGGATTTTATTTTTTAGCTCCCTAATAACAAAAAATCCCCCCTTACAAAAAAGGATTTTATTTTTTGTCCATGCTTCCTAGAATTCCTCTCTCATTTTCAGCTTTCCCTTCATCCTTTTCCCAAATTCCCCAAATTCTTCTCAGTTCTCTCATTGTCACCATCTACATCAAGCTCTAAAAGAGCAACTTAGTTGTCAATTATACTTATAAAGCTACTAAAACTAAATTTTTTCGAATAGTACAAAAACTGGGACCGAATTAATTATTTGTCAATTATGGTTGTAACACGTGTTATGCAAAGAAGTTTCAATTCAGATAATAAATTTTAGCAACTCACTTTATTATTTTTACTTTTTCAAGTTAAAAAAGTAATGGACATTCTCATTTTAAGCTCTATGAAGGTTTTCATTAGTGAAAGCCTTCAAGTAGGAGTTCAAAAATACAACTCCTAGCAGGAATCTGGTCATTCCTAACCCTACCAATTTTATGGGAATAGAGAAGGCCAAGAAAATATTGTAAAATCTCCATCTCCCAACCATGGACTGATCTGGTAAAGAGAATGTCCCAATGAATAACTCCATTAGTCCAACGCATAGAGCGTGCCAAATAAGTGTCCTTATTTAGGGCAATTCGAAATGGTGCCAGAAAGGCCTCCCTTAAGGATGACCTCCTCACACCATGGATCAAGCCAAAAAAGAATACGAAGAAAAAAAAAAAAAAAAAAATCACCTCAAACTTGATAAGTTTAGAAAACCTCTTAGACTCATTCCAATTATGTTTCCACAAAGGCACACATAGGGCATAGCTACAAACTGAAAAACGAAATATTTTAGAAGAATAGGAAAGAAAAACTACTACAAATGATTAATGTAGACTTAAGAGAATTTAACAATAAATATTTCAACTTCACCACTCTTAAGTCCTTCCCGTCAAAACAACGACCATTCCTTTCTCTCCATAAACACACATGAGACACCAGGGGATTGCATTCCAAGTCACCTGCTGCTTCTCCCACCAAACTTCCCCCTCAAAGAAGACAACATTTCTTGTACCGTTTCTTTTTTTCTTTTTTAATTTTTTAATTTCTCTTTCTTCTTCCTCTATTTTTTTATTATTAAGAAAAAAAATAGTTAGATAGCTCTAACGAGTTCTTTTTATCACTACATCAGAGACACACACAAGCAAACAAGGTTATTTTGGCCCATTATTTTTATTGGTTCACTATCTGTGCAACAATCATGCACAAACATTATCAAATACTAATATATAACAGCCACAGCCATAAAAGGATCATACAAATCCGGGGCACAAATAATGGTTTTAACAATACTAACATGCCTACTGTAACCAGTAAAGCATGACAAAAGTTTCAAATCATCCATACCTGTGATGACATCAGTTGTTATACACATAGTACTATCTTCTCAGTAAGATACAACATTTGCTCCATCAAGTAAAGCAAGGTTCTCCATGTAAGCAGCTACATCTAAAAAATTATCAACTTGATTACTAATGTAACTAATCTCCTTCTCATGTAGAGTTTCAGGGTCAATTAAAACAGACTTATCTTTGCTCTCTAATTCACTGTTAGTAGAGACCAGCTGAGACCTTTTATGAACTAAAAGTAAACCATAATCAGAGAAACCAATGAAATTAAAAAAGCTTTCAACTGGTACAACACGGAGTTTATTCCAGGAATCAAACACACCACACTCCCTCATCACCCATATGGTGCATAAAAGCATGCTATGTGGTTGTAAGCCAGTTTTTCCAAATTTAATCAAAGCCAGTTTTTCCTTGAATGACGTAAGACATTTTGCAATACAACTTCCTTTATCATCAGGCAGTGGTAGCTCTTTGAATTTCTCACTATTGACATCAAATGACAAAATCATAGCAGTAAAACACATCTCTTGTCCACCTCCTCCTTCCATCACTTCTATCATCCAATGCAAATGTCCACTAACAAATGGGAATGCCAAAATACCATTAAAACTGTAGGAAATAACATTGGGTCTCCACGAGATTTCAAGTCCAACTCTTTTCCATGAATTTGAACTTAACGAGTAGACCTCAACCTCAGGGGGAAGCAAAGGTTTGGCACAAGTCCGTGAAATCCTGACAACCTTGTAGTCATTATTCAGGGAATCATACCCAAATCCGTGTGCCACATTACTTAACTGGGTCAAGCAAGTATCGGGCAACCTCTTAAATTTTCTAATACTGGGGTTCCACAAGTATACAACTTTAGACTTTGACGTGACAAAATCAGTGATACATAATATGCCATTACAAGAACCCACAAAATGGGGATACCCAGATTGAAAAGTGAAGGGAATTCTAAACTCGGATATAGTTTCAAACGTGCGGTCGGAAGCGACCGTACAGATTTGACTGTGAGGACGACGAAAAGAAACCATGGGACAAGTAGTCTTGAGCATGTGTATGAAAAAACCATGATTGTGGTCATTGCATTTGCATTTGCAGTACAATAAGTTATTATAGATGAAATTGGGGGTGGCGATGGAAGAGTACCAGGATTTGCAAACGCATCTGAATCTTAGGAGTGATTTCACGGGTAGCCTTGCTAGGATTTCCAACACGATTTCGTCTGGGAGATCATCATCCTTCGTCTTACGTCGGAAAATCGTTGGCTGTGACATTTTCTAACGGAAGAGAAAAGAGACTGCGTTGATTTTTGAGCAATGTTTGGGTCAATTTTTGAGCAATAACGTAAGAAAATGAGACCCTGTTTTTTTCTCTTATTAAATATTGCTTTTAGCAATTATCCGTTTTGGTAACAGCTTATTTTGTTTTTTTGTAAAATTTTTTGCTTTGCTAAAATATATTTGTACTTTACAAATTTTGAAAAAGGAAGAAAAAGCGGAAAAAAGAACTATACATAAAAACTGAACTTATAAGCTCATGCAAAAAAGTGGGTTCTAATTTGAATTCGAATATGAAATTACATTTTTGTCCACCTATAACAACTAATGACAACATACTATTTAGTAGTGTTTTAGTCGGATGATAAAAAGTTATCATTAATCGATTGAAACTATTTCTCAAAAGAACAATTTTTAGTTACAAAATTAGTTGTAGTTTAAGGTACAACCTTACTCAATATCTTTTTATTGGAGGTGAATTTTGATAAATCCACCATTGGATTACATCTTCTTCTTATATCTTTCATGCTTGCAAAATTTCTAGAAATTAAAGATCAATAGTTATGTCATCAATAAATTGTTTAAATTACAAGTTTTGTAGTTTAAAATTATGCGTATAATATAAACTTATAGATCATATAGTAAATAATATCCGATTGACACAAAATTTGACATGTATATTAAGAGCAAAAAAAACATGCAATTTAACGATTAGATTTTCAAAATATGTAGTAATATTTATTTTATTGAATAAGGTTGTAGCCTATCAATTTTGTAACTAAACTTTTTCATTCTCAAAATAAGAAACAAAAGTTGAAAATGTAAAGAAAGAAAAATATATAATTGAATTTTTGGATCTTTGACCTCGTCTTAAATTGTTTTCTTATTGTTTGGTTATCAAGACTCTAAATGAGATTAGCTTCTTATTTTTGTTTCGTTGAGTAAATCTTTTTAGTTGATGTGGTTTTTATTTTCCAAGCTGCTGGCATGGGATTGTTTATTGTAATTAAGCTAACAAATAAATGTAAAGAATATTTTTATGAAAGGTTATCACAAAGAATGTTTTATGGAAAATGCTAGAGTTATAAACTATTTCATAAATTTTTTACAAATTGTTAATGTGATAAATGATTATTAGTGAGTGAGAAAACTGATGTTTATAGTGAGTCCAGATAAGAACAAGTAATAATTGGTCATAACAACAATTTGTAAAGATCTTGTAAAGTAGCTTGTAGTATTACTTATGTTTTATTAACTACACCAACATTTTTATTTGTAGATAATGGTAATGATATCATTGAAACATGTTCAAAAAGAGTAGGTACCAAATTGACACATACAAACGCATAATTTTTTTAATTAATTAAAAAATTGATGTGAAAAAAACATATTTAAGCATATGTTTTCCCCCATCTAAGGGAGAATGTACACATTTCTACCTCATACTTTTATCTAACTTAACATTTCTACCACATACTTTTATCTAACTTACTTTTAAATTGTAAAAAAATATATATAAAAAAATCTTATACCAAATAAACCATTACAATTACTAGATGAAGAGAATTTTTTTAATAATAAGACCAAATTATTCCATATCATCAATCACATTAATCCACACTTGTATTGTTCATGGTATTGTTCCATGGTTAATCACCTACACAGTCTCCAGTATGTTCACCAATCCCACAAAGATTGCTAGTTTGATATCCTATGTTAATCAAGAAATCGGCAATCTAATAACCTAATTAATCTCTAATAATACCATTAGCTCCCAAAGAATCATGGTTTTCGTTGGATTTGCCATCTGTATTCAACTTATGACTTCAAATAGCCAATAGGGGGAGGGAACCATGAAATCCAACTTAATTGTTTAGTAAGTGAAACTTTTGTGTTATAAGCATAATAGTAAAATTCACTAGTATAATGAATAGATTCGAGAACAAGTTGAGAGACTGAGTTGCTTAATTGTTGGAAAATCAATTTATTGTGAACCACTAAAATGTTCCAAATAGCCAAAATAAATTATAAGGTTCAAAGAAGAGCATATTAGATGCATAATCATGTTAGAATATTGTCCACACAAAATGAGGAGAAGTCTAGAGGAAATGGATTTCTTAACTCCAAATCTTCTTGTTTAAAATTTTTTGCACCAGTTTACATTTGGAAATGGATTTCGACTTGCCTGGCTTCTAATTTTTTTTTTTTTTTAATTGTTTCTGAACCAGAAAACTTCACTAACAAACGAAAAAATACATGTCAAATAGGCAAACAGTTAGTGCTAAGATTCTTAACCCCACCAACCAGAATCTTGCTTGGTTTATTGGCAAGTATTAAGAAACAATGTGTTTAACTTGTTACACCCTTGGGTTTGAAATGTAATTTAGAGAATGTCATTGAACCACAAGATTCTTAACTCCGAATCTTCTTGTTTTAATTTTTTTGCACTAGTGTATATTAGGAAACGTTTTTCTACTACCTGGCTTTCCTTGTATTTTTTTCTGAACTGGAAAACTTCACTAACAAATGAAAAATACATGTCAAGTATGCAAACAGTCAAATGATATTCATATTAGGGCTTCAAGAAAGCTTTCTGGGAGGAAAAACATTCAGAAAATCCTATATGATGGCTAAATGTTTGAAGAACATATGTCAAACTTAATCATGATGCAACAATTGCAGAAATACGAATATGCATAGTTTTTTTTAGTATGGGAACTGATTGAAGAATGTGTACTAGCCAGAAGAAGCAGAACCTGCCTTTGTGTTAGAATCTCATTCCATCTCGCTTGTGTGTGTGTTTCATTCTAAAAAAAACTGTTGCTCAATTGGCCATGCTCAGCAACAATAAAACATGTCTCCCACCTAAGCTTCACCAACCTACGGCCACAAGAATGCATTGGGGTCACTTACACACACACACACACACACACACATGCTATCACATAACACTTGCAATAAAAACAACAAACTGTACATGTAACATTCCATCCAAAAAAAAAAACCGTCAATGTAAAATTAGCAATGTTGCAGAACTCTTCGATTCAACTTATGAAATAGTCATCTGAGATACTCCAATACTTTAGGCACTCAGAATTTCCAATACATGGAAAGGCTGACACAAGGCAAAGTTTGTGGATTATCTCATATATGTTGGGAACAAAGGAAGCACTCATGCTTGTTTCACGCTCAACAACTAACAGAGAAAATCTCTTCGGATTTCTAAGAAAATCACTCCCATATGTGCAAAACAGAAAATTTTTTACTTACCCAAATAAACAAACACTTAAATAACTTTCCTAGCTTTTTGAGTGACATGCAACTAGGCTACCAAGTAATTTCAAGTCAGTCCCGATCTTAAGATAACTGCACTTGCAAGGTAAGCGGGTGTTCCCTACCATGTGATAATGTCAATCAGTTGGATGTGGAGGAGGCTATTTCCCTATGATTAAATCAATGCGTGGCACATCAGAACTTCGCAACATGGAAATTCACTTCCTAAAACTGTTGGTATACTTCAATTAACTAACATGAAATGGTAAAGTTCGCTAGATTCATAAGACTTTCCAAATCAGATGAAAATCAATTGCAGCTAAAGACACTAAATTGCGTGGTTCCCTTTCTAAACAGTAATTCTTCACGCTTTAATGATGTTTAAACTCTGCAACAACTAGCAGTGATAACTGATATGTGATTTATCCATTTAATAGACTACCACACATCAAGATAATATTTTGCAGCTCTTTGCAACAACTGACATATACATTTAGAATAGACAATGAGCAGCAGTACATCAAAGATAGAATCTCAAATTACCACTCCTTTTCATACAATCCGGATAAGAAGGGTAATGAAGACAAAAAAATGAAGGACAAAAAAAATCATTATCACATACAAGATACTGTCCCACATGAGGAATCACATTTCAAAAATCAAAAGAGATAGAAGGAAAAATTAAAATGATAATACAAGCCTCATCATTTCTTTATCCTATTCTGCCTTCTGGAAGCATAAACAATGAAGCAAACACATTTAGGTGCAAATTGATACCAATTATATAAGCCTGCTATTAAGGCACAAATTATGCCAAATTGTTCAATCTCCATACATATGTTTGCTAGTGCCATCCTTCTTGAGTAGGCTTCCAAAATTTCCAAGCAAAGGCTTCTTCTACTTCTTACGTTGCTGCTGCTACATCTTATCAAAGCTCTCACCACCTTCCATCTTTGAGTCCACTTCCTCTTCAAAGCATTCCAACTTTTCTTTTCAATCTTGCAGTTCTCCTACATCTTAAATTCAACTTCAACTTCAACAGAGTGCTTTTTTCTTTCTTATCTCATCTTCCATCAGCAAAATATACAACAAAAATCACTTTATTATTTATTTTATATAATTTAAATAGGATTATTTTATTATTATACAACCAAGAGTTTCTACAAATTTAAAAGAAGTTTTATTATGTATTCTATATTATTTAATAACCTACCATATTTTTTAAATAATACTAATTAAAAAAATATTACTATATTAATTTTTAAAAAAAATTAATTATATTTTATATTATTTTGAATTTCTTCTGATAGGTTTCTTTTTCTTCTTTTTCCAGGTTTAAACTGATTATGAGCAAAATATACAACTAAGCACTAGCACATACAGAATTATATATACCAATTATTTATAAAAATATAATAAATATAGAGTCACTTATCCTAACAATTATTTCAAAAAGAGAGAGAGCAAAAAAGGATTTTATTTTTTAGCTCCCTAATCACAAAAAATCCCCTCTTGCAAAAAAGGATTTTATTTTTGTCCTTGCTTCCTAGAATTCCTCTCTTTTTCGACTTTCCCTTCGACCTTTTTTCAAATTCCCCAAATTCTTCTCAGTTCTCTCATTGTCACCAACTACATCAAGCTCTAAAAGAGCAACTTAGTTGTCAATTATACTTAAAAAGCTACTAAAACTAACTTTTTTCAAATAGTACAAAAACTGGGACCAAATTAATTATTTGTTAATTATGGTTGTAACAAACATGCGATGCGAAAAAGTTTCAATTCAGATATAAATTTTAGCAACTCACTTGATTATTTTTAACTTTTTCAAGTTGAAAAAATAACGGACATTCTCATTTTAAGCTCTATGAAGGTTTTCGTTAGTGAAAGCCTTACAGTAGGAGTTCAAAAATGCTACTCCTAGCAGGAATCTAATCATTCCTAGCCCTACCTATTTTATGGGAATAGAGAAGGCCAAGAAAATATTGTAAAACCTCCATCTCCCAATCATGGACTGATCTGGTAAAGAGAATTTCCCAATGAATAACTCCATTAGTGTGCCTCATAAGTGTCATTATCTAGGGCAATTCAAAACGGTGCCAGAAAGGCCCCCTTAAGGATCACCCATGGATCAAGCCGAAAGCGAATACGAGAAACACAACCCACCTCAAACTTGATGAGTTTAGAAAGCCTCTTACATTCATTCTAATTATGTTCCCACAAAGACAGACCATAGGGTTCAGCTCTCTCTCTCTCTCTCTATATATATATATATATATAAAGTAAATACTAGATTAAAAGTAGCATAAGTGTAACTACCTGAGTACACAGGGATGACAGGAAGTGTACACAGGGCACAGGTACATGCTGAAAAATGGAAATTTTAGAAAAATAGGAAATAAAAACTACTTCAAATGATTAATGTAGACCTAGAGAATTTAACAATAAATATTTCAACTTCGCCACTATTAACTCCTACCCATCAAAACAACAACCATTCCTTTCTCTCGCTAAATAACACATGAGACACCAGGGGATTTCATTCCAAGTCCCCTGCTACTTCTCCCACCAAACCTCCCCCTCCAAGAAGATAACATTTCCTCTACCATTTTTTCCTTTTTATTCCACCTCTATCTCTTTTGCCATTTCTTTTTTTACGATTAAGAAAAAAAAAAGAGTAAGATAACTCTAATGAGTTCTTTTTAGCACTACAACACAGATACACAAGCAAAAAGTTATGCTGGCTCGATATTTTTATTGGTTCACTATGTGTGCAACAATCAATCACAAGCAATATCAAATACTTCTGATCACACCAAAAAAAAAAAACCAACAACAACAACAATATCAAATACAAATATATAATAGCTACAACCATAAAAGGATCATATAAATCTGGAGCAAAAATGTGGTCAACCAGTAAAAGCATGACAAGGTTTTCAATTCATCCATACCTGTGAAGAAATCGCTTGTTATACCCAGCACCATCCTCTCAGTAAGATACCACGTTTGCTCCATCAAGTAAGGCAAGGTTCTCCATGTAAGTAGCTACATCTAAAAGATAATCAATTTGATTACTAATCTCCTTCTCATGTAGAGCTTCAGGGTCAATTAAAACAGACTTATCTTTCCTCTCTAATTCACTGTTGGTAGAGACCAGGCGAGACCTATTTCGAACTAGAAGTAAACCATACTTGGTGAAACCAATGAAATCAGTAGAATTTTCAATTGGTAGAACACAAAGTTTATTCCAGGAATCAAGCACACCGTACTCCCTCATCACCCATATGGAGCATAGCTTGCTAAATGGTTGTGCACCATGTCCAAATTTAATCAAAGCAAGTTTTTCCTTGTATGACGTAAGACATTTCGCAATACAACCTCCTTCATCAGGCAGTGGTAGCTCTTTGAATTTCTCACTATTGACATCAAATGACAAAATCATAGAAGTATAATGCCTCTCTTGCCCACCTCCTTCTTCTATCATTTCTATCATCCAATGCAAATGTCCACTCACAAATGGGAATGTCAAAATACCATTAAAACCGTAGGAAATAACATTGGGTCTCCAGGAGATTCCAAGTTCAACTCTTTTCCATGAATCCGAACTTAATGAGTACACCTCAACCTCAGGGGGAGGTATCCATTTGATACCAGTCCATGAAAACCTGACAACCTTGTAGTCATTATTCAGGGAATCATACCCAAATCCGTGTGCCACATTAAGCACCTGGGTCTGGTTAAAGCAAGTATTGGGCAACCTCTTAAATTTTCTAATACTGGGGTTCCACAAGTACACATCTTTAGACTTTGATGTGATAAAATTAGTGAAACATAATATGCCATTACAAGAACCCACTAAACCGGGATACCCAGATTGAAAAGTGAAGGGAATACTAAACTCGGATATGGTTTCAAAGGTGCGGTCGACAGCGAGCGTACAGATTTGACTGGGAGGACGATGAAAATAAGACATGCGAAAATTAGACTTGGGCATGTGTATGACATAACCATCATTATTGTAGCACAAGAAGTGGGTGGAGATGTAATTGGGGTTGGTGATAAAAGAGTACCAGGTTTTGCAAACGCACCTGAATCTTAGTAGGGATTTCACTGGTAGTCTTGCTAATATTTCCAATACGATTTCGTCTGGGAGATCATGCTTTGTCCTACGTCGGAGGATCATCGGTGGTCGTGCTTCTTTCCTTTGGGCGGAACAAAGAGACTGTGTTTTTTTTTTTTATTATAAGAGACTGTGTTTTTTGATCCAACCCTTTCACTCTTTTTTTCTTTTTCTTTTTTACTCACTTTCTTTCATTTATTAAAATGCAACCCTTTCACTCTTTTTTTCTTTTTCTTTTTTACTCACTTTCTTTCATTTATTAAAATGCGTACATTTTTTTTTTTTTTACAAGATAAAATTTTAATCTAACCTAATTTAAATAAATATATATATATATATATATATATATAAAGTATATATATATATATATATGTAAAGTTTCCTCCTGAAAACATCTCGATTTTTGTCCCTCACACTTCCCTTATACTTGTGAAATGTATATGCGTACATTTTTAAAATATGGTCAAGTTAATAGATGAATTTAGAGTAATTTTTTTTTTAAGGAAAATTTTAGGGTAATTGTTAATAAATTATAATAGGAATGTTTTGACACAATTTTCATGAGAAATATAAAAAGCTATCAAAAACATTTAGACATTTATTATTTTATCATCCTTTCAATAAAATGTTTCTAAAAATGATTCCTTTAGGACAATGGTTAACATTTCCCTTTAAAATATATCTATTTTTTTACATCAATTGTGGTTATTGATCTAAAATAATAGAAGTAAATGAGTATAAGAGGAAATTTTACTTTTCTTTTTACATGCTTTGTATTAACTTAGGGTAAAGAAAAAAAAATGTGAAGAAAAAAAAAAAAAAAACAAAAAGGGTCTGTCTCCTCTCTCATTAGAAATCCTCCCGTTTTCTACTCTTTTTTTTTTGTATAGATCAAGAACATGTGGCAATTAAATGATCTAATGGTTCAAAAAAAGCCGCGTCAAGCTATTCTATTTCTTGCAATCTCCTATTCTTTGCCTTTCCTCATAATCTCATAAGAGAATAGAATATAGGGCTATTTCCTCTGGGGCGCTTTTCCCCCTCGTGATTTGGCTTCCGTCCTTGCATCCTTGTAAATATGAAGAAAGAGAAACAAAAGTTGAAAAATGAGAAGAAAGAAAATTTTATAATTGGTTGATTTTTTTTATATTTGATCTCATTTTAAAATTGCTTTCATACTGTTTGGTTATTAAGACTAAAGAGGATGGAGATTTTAGTTCTCGTTGAGTAAATCTTTTTTGGTTGAAGTGGTTTTTATTTTCCAAGCTAACATGAAATTTTTTATTATAATGAAGCTAACAAATATGAAGTAAATGTTTTATTAGCTACACCAACATTTTCTATTAGTAGATAACAGTAATAATATCATTGAAACATGTTTGAAAACAGTAATTACCAAATTGACAACCAAAAAAGAAATTTTTTGAGGTGAAATAGCATAAGTTTTTTCCCATTTAAGGGAGGAATATACACCTTTCTACCTCATACTTTTATTTAGCTCACTTTTAAATAATAAAAAAAATCAATAAAAACAATCTATACCAAATAAACCATTACAATTACTAGATGAAGAGTTTTTTTTTTTTTTTTTTTTAATAAGAACAAATTATTTCACATCATCAATCTATTAAGATATTGAAATAAACCCCATTAATCCACACTTGTATTGTTCATGGTATTGTTCCATGGTTAATCACCTCTACCATGTCCACCAATCCCACAAAACTTGTTTTGACATCGTATGTTAATCAAGAAATCAACAATCTAATATCCAAATTAATCTTTGATAATACCATTAACTCCCAAAGAATCATGGATTTCTTTGGAGCTGCAATCTATATTTAACTTATGACTTGCAATAGCCAATAAAGGGAGGGAACCATGAAATCCAACTTAGTTGTCTAGTGAGTGAAACCTTTGTGTTATAAGCATAATAATAAAATTCTCTTCGAGAACGAGTTGAGAGATTGAGTTGTCTAATTTTGGAAAATCAATTGGTTGTGAACTATCCAAATGTTCCAAAGAGCCAAAATAAATGATGGGGTCAAGGAAGAGCATATAAGATGCATACTCATGTTAGAAGGACATCAGACAAAAATGTTGTCTGCACATAAGAATCATAGAAGTCTAGAAGTAATTATTTCATGCCAAATGGACTAGTCACTGTTCATCTTTTTTTTCCTATTTACCCTGTAAAAAGCGAAATAGTAAGAGCATTCACAGCAGTGTAGCTATAATGCTATATTGCTAAAATTTAGCTCCACAAACACAAAAAAACCCCTACAGCAGTGGAGCCATAGTTAAAAATTTTAGATGAATTTCTATAGTGCACATCTATCTATAGATGTGCACTGTAGCTGGAGCAAAAAAAAAAAATTTAATTTTTTATTTTACATTCACACTACTTTATCTATTTTTTATTCTTTCTTGCTTTTCTCCTTTCTCCGTGTCTCTCTCCCTCTCCATCTCTTCTTTCTTCCTGCTAGAACATTCTCAAACCCTCTCTCTCTGGCCTCCATGGATGAAACCTTCAAGTAGTGCCTCCTTCTCTCATGGCCACAGTCGCCGCCACCAACGGCGGTGGTGATTTCTTATCTTTCTATCTCTCAAACCCAGACCCAAATGTCTCGATCTCCTCTCTAAACCGCCGGTCCTGAAAAGCTGAAGCCACGGACACCAACGGCGGTGGTTTCCTCCTATTCTACTACAACGAGAAAAGGATTATCAAAAAAAAGAAAAGAAAAGAGTACAATGAGAAAGGAATTTACCCCTTTTATTAATCTGTTCTCTGAATCTGCAACAGTGGGATTTTGGGTTTGTTGGTTCTTCTGGGTTTCACTTTTGCTGTGTTTTTCGATTTGGCTGTGTTGATTTTTCTGCTTTTTTTTTTTTTTCTTCTTCACTGGTTTTGATGGGCACGGCGGGTTGTGGTTGTGCAGTGATTTTTATGGGATTGATGGTTGTTGCGGTGGTGTGTTGATAGTTGAATGAAATATTATTTTATTGTAGATGTTTTTGTGGGTAGGAGGATATATTATTTTATTGTAAGAGATATATTATTTTATTGTGATATTTATATTATTTTATTATGTTGAAAGCTAAAATAGATTCACTGTTGCAGTATGTGTGTAGGTAAAATAGATAAAGTGACTTTTTGTGTAGCTAAATAGCTAAAATTTTAGATTCACTACTGTGAATGCTCTAAAGAGGATGATTTGA
Organism: Quercus aquifolioides; assembly: GCA_019022515.1. NCBI lineage: Eukaryota > Viridiplantae > Streptophyta > Magnoliopsida > Fagales > Fagaceae > Quercus > Quercus aquifolioides. The sequence continues at coordinate 25,711,742 of CM032335.1, read as the reverse complement.
AAATGTCTTCTTCTATCGTTAATATATTTCAAATTATACTTTTAACTCTCTTTTTTCCCTTCCATATAACAAGTGAGAGAGTGAAATGCAAACCCATATTTTCTATACTAGAGTATATTTGGAAATTTATTTCAACTTACAGGCCTTTTCATTTTTATCCTTTTTTTAAACAAAAGATAAAATAAAATAATTATAAAAAAAAAAAACAATAAAAAAAAAACCAACAACAGTCAAGTAGACCTACAGTCATATTCATATGATATAAAAGCTTACAAACTTAATTGTGCTTCAACAGCTTCTATGACTGATAAGGAATAATCATAGCAGTACCATAGGCTTGACCCGTCAGCCTATACTCAGGCTGACGGTTCATCAGTACCATAGGCTTAACCCGTCAGCCTATACTCAGGCTGACGGTTCAGGTCGCGACGAACAACTCTAAAAATAGACGGAAAAATACGTGCTGACAGAAATGACATCCCTGGTCAGGCTCGAAGGGCTGATTATGTTCAAAAGGCTGACGGCCCTTCATTGTTGTAGTGAACAAGGAAAGCCGACGGTTAAGAGGCCGACGGTTCCAGAAAATCCTTTACTTGGCCACCACGCCCAATGATAGAGTCCTATAAGGAAAGGGCTCCGCAATCTACGCTCACATGGATTCCTATATGGAAAAGACTTCTGCTCCAAGGAAGAAAGGTCAACCCTCTACTACTATAAAAGCTCCAATACCCTCACAAATCAAGGTACGCATAATTAACCCCTCTATAGCACTCTAGAGTTGAAACAAGTCCTAACTTGACCTTCGGAGGGTATTTGGCCGGCACCACACCGGTGCTCTCTGTTAGGTCTTCTCCTTTTTTGTTGTACAGGTGTAGTTCCGAGCGTACAAGTATTGTGCAACTCACTGGTGAGATTTTCGGCATCATCAGTTGGCGCCGTCTGTGGGAAACCGCTGTAAGCCATACTATTGTTTCCCGGACTAAAGAGTTGCATGGTACTCACTCGCTCAATGGCAACTACTAACTACGTTCAAAAAGAGGAGCCGCCCACGACTGCCCTCGAGAGACAAGTACGGACTCTTGGTGCCGCCGTGGAGCGCCTCACCAAACAAAACCACGACTTGGAGGAGCAGCTGCGCCAGAAGAATGCAGCACTGAACGACCAACAAGAGGATCAAGAGGGGAACAGCACTCCAAAGAAAAATCAGGAGAAACCTGAAGGCAGCCACGCCCCAAGCAAACCAGAGAGGCAGAACTTGAGCATGCCATCCCTCACGGATGCAACTCCACCGCATATTATTGCAGAGATGCAGGCGATGAGGGAACAGATGGAGGTTATGATGAACGCACTTAAGGGACGAATGTCCAGCGATCTTGACGATCTAGTCAACCGCACCGACTCGCCCTTCACTGTGGCCGTGAACTCTTTCCCCTTACCCCACAAATTTCGCATGCCGCATATCGACAGCTATGACGGAGTGAAGGATCCTCTGGACCATCTAGAAACCTTCAAAACCCTAATGCATCTTCAGGGGGTAGCAGACGAGATCATGTGCAGGGCCTTCCCCACAACACTCAAAGGCCCCGCGAGGGTATGGTTCAGCCGACTGACGCCCAACTCCATCAACACCTTCAAGGAACTAAGCGCTCAGTTCACCACACACTTCATTGGGGGACACAGGTATAAGAAGTCCATGGCATGCTTAATGAGTATCAAGCAACGGGAGGACGAGACGCTGAGATTCTACATAACACGCTTCAATAAGGAAGCGCTATCAATTGACGAGGCCGACGACAAAATACTTGTAGCAGCCTTCACAAATGGGTTGCGAAAGGGTAAGTTTTTGTTCTCCCTATACAAAAACGACCCGAAGACCATGTCGGAAGTACTCTACAGGGCCACTAAGTATATGAATGCTGAGGACGCGCTGTAGGCCCGAGAAGAGAAACCAAGAAAAAGGGAGAGACAAGAAGATGCTCGACAAGATCAAGGGCGGAAGAGGCCAAGAACAGGAGATCGAAGGGACGAGAGGCGTTCTAAACCTCCGGGAGGAAGGTTTACAAGCTTCACCCCGCTAACCACCCCGATAGATCAAGTCCTAATGCAGATTAAGGACGAAGGGGCTCTGGCCTTCCCTGGAATGCTGAAGGGAGATCCTAGCAGGCGTTCTAGAGACAAATACTGCCGCTTCCACCGAGATCACGGCCATGACACAGCCAATTGTTACGACTTGAGGCGGCAAATTGAGGTCCTCGTAAGACAAGGGAAATTGCAGAAGTTTGTAAGCAAGGAAAGAGCGGATCCACCACCTCAGGAACAGCCCCCCCGACGGGACAATGACCGCCCTAGACCGCCCATTGGCGAAATCAGGATGATTGTAGGAGGGACGGCTGCCGGGTCATCCAAAAAGGCTCGGAAGACGTACCTCAGGATGGTCCAAAATGTCCAGCTGACGGGCTCAGTACCAAAAATATCACGGAGAGAAAGCCCCGTCATTGGGTTCTCCAAAGAAGATGCGCGACGTCTTCACCACCCGCACGACGATGCGCTTGTTATCAGTTTGCAAGTAGGGGACTACAACTTGCACCGGGTGTTGGTTGACAATGGGAGCTCAGCGGACATCCTATATTACCCGGCATTCCAGCAGATGGGAATCAGTAGAGAACAATTGATTCCGACGAATGCCCCACTCGTCGGTTTTGGAGGAACGAGGGTGTTTCCCCTGGGTGCGGTCACACTGTCTGTAACGGCAGGCGACTATCCGCAGCAGATCACAAAGGACGTAATGTTCCTCGTGGTCGACTGTTCGTCAGCCTACAATGCTATCTTGGGGCAACCCACCCTCAATTCATGGAAGGCGGCAACCTCGACTTATCACTTAATGATCAAATTCCCTACCGAGTACGGGACAGGTGAACTACGTGGAAATCAGGTGGCCGCACGCGAATGCTACGTAGCTATGATGGAAATGGATGATCAACTCCAAGCCATGAGCATAGAAGAACATCGAAGTACGACGGAACCCGTCGAAAAGCTTGAAGAAATATCCCTTGACGACTCCAGACCTGACCAAACAACAAAGATTGGGACCCTTGCAAGTCCCATGATCCAACAAACACTCGCAGCCTTTCTCAGAGAAAATCGGGACGTGTTCGCATGGAGTCACGAGGACATGCCAGGAATAGACCCTTCAGTCATGGTGCATAAGCTGAATGTATCACCATCCTTTCCACCCGTCCGGCAAAAGAAGCGGGTGTTTGCCCCCGAACGGGATCAAGCCATAGCTGAAGAAATCTGCAAGCTACAGGAAGCAAACTTTATTAGAGAAGTTTACTACCCCGACTGGCTAGCCAACGTAGTGATGGTCAAGAAAGCTAGCGGGAAGTGGAGGATGTGCGTAGACTTCACCGATCTAAACAAAGCATGCCCCAAAGATAGCTACCCCCTCCCGAGGATCGACACTCTAGTAGACTCTACAGCTCAGCACCAGCTTTTAAGCTTCATGGACGCTTTCTCTGGTTACAACCAAATCAAGATGCACGAAGCCGATCAAGAGAAAACTTCGTTCGTGACCAGCCAAGGCCTCTTCTGTTACAAAGTAATGCCGTTTGGTCTAAAAAATGCGGGCGCAACATACCAGAGGCTTATGAACAAAATGTTCGCACCGCAAATCGGGAGAAATGTCCAAGTCTACGTAGATGATATGCTGGTGAAAAGCCGAAGGGAGGAAGATCACTTGGAAGACCTCAGGGAAACATTCGACACTCTTCGCTCTTACAACATGAAGCTGAATCTAGGAAAGTGCGCCTTCGGGGTGACAGCAGGAAAATTCCTAGGATTCATGGTTTCCCAAAGGGGCATCGAAGCCAATCTAAACAAGATCCGAGCTATAATAGAGATGGCACCACCAAAAAATGTGAAGGAAGTGCAGAGCCTTAACGGCAAGATAGCAGCGCTAAATAGGTTCGTGTCAAGGGCAACGGACAAGTGCTTACCCTTCTTTCGAACATTGAAGAGATCTTTCGAGTGGACTGCCGAGTGCCAGCAAGCGTTCGAAGAATTGAAAACTTATCTCTCTTCCCCCCCGTTGCTGAGTCCCTCACAACCGGGTGAAGAACTTTTTCTCTATCTTGCCGTCTCCCCAGCCGCCGTCAGCGCCGCCTTGATCAGAGAAGAAGAGAGAGTGTAGAAACCTGTGTACTACACCAGTCGAGCGCTACGCGGAGCCGAAGAAAGATATCCGCCCATGGAAAAACTCGCATTTGCGCTGGTTACAGCAGCACGCAAACTAAAGCCGTACTTTCAAGCCCACACGATGATCATCCTAACCGACAAGCCTTTGGGACGGGTAATGAGCAACCCTGAAGCCGCTGGGCGATTGGCACTATGGGCTATAGAATTAAGCGAGTTTGACATCCAGTATCGCCCACGAACCGCCATTAAAGGACAGGTCGTTGCAGATTTCATAGCTGAGTTTACAAATGGCGAAGACAAGGAGGCAGAAGAATCTCCCCAATGGAGCATACATGTAGACGGGTCCTCCAACAGGCAGGCTGGGGGAGCCGGCATCGTACTACACTCACCCGAAGGAGACATGGTCGAGTTTATGATCCGCCTTGAGTTCCCTACCACCAACAACGAGGCAGAGTACGAAGCTCTGATAGCAGGGCTTGACCTCGCCAAAGCTGCAGGAGCCGAAAGAGTGATCATTCACTGCGATTCTCAAGTCGTGGTCAACCAGATAAATGGGGATTATGAGTGCAAAGGCGAACGGATGAAAAAATATCTGGACCAAGCGAGATGGAGGGTCAACGAGCTGAAGGCCGAAATCACACAGATACCTTGAGGAGAAAACGAGCAAGCCGATCGCCTAGCCAAAGCCGCTTCAGCCGAGCATATGGCCACCCTTGGTAACGTACTCTCTTTCGTTCAGCTCTCTCCACTTATAAATTCTGTCGATGTACAGGAGCTTGGTTCCGAAAGTAATTGGACTACGCCATTAGTTTCCTACTTGAAGAACGGTGTATTACCGGACGGAAAGGAGGCTGCAAGAAAGCTGAAGGTTCAAGCAGCGAGGTTCGTCCTAATAAGAGACATCTTGTACAAAAGAGGCTTCTCCCGCCCCTACCTACGATGCTTAGGTCCTGAAGAAGCAGATTACGTCATGAGGGAAGTGCACGAAGGAATCTGTGGAAACCACTCAGGGTCGAGGTCGTTAATCCACAAGCTAGTACGAACGGGGTACTTTTGGCCAACTATGCAGAAGGATGCCGAGGCCTATGTAAAGAAATGCGACAAGTGCCAAAGGTTCAGCAATGTCATCAGACAACCACCTGAAGAACTTACCCCGATGACGGCGCCATGGCCGTTCGCTCAATGGGGACTGGATATCATGGGACCGTTTCCTACGGCAATACGACAACTGAAGTTTCTGGTCATGGGCATCGACTACTTTACGAAGTGGGTCGAAGCTGAAGTCTTGGCCACCATTACGGAGAAGAACGTACGCAGCTTCGTTTGGCGATGTATCATATGCAGATTTGGCATCCCTAGAGTCTTAGTCTCGGATAACGGGAAGCAATTCGACAACGAGGCCTTTCGGGACTTCTGCTCACAATTAGGGATACGGAACCACTACTCCTCCCCCGCCCACCCTCAAGCCAACGGACAGGTCGAAGTCACGAACCAATCCTTGCTGAAGATTATCAAGACTCGGCTCGAGGGGGCAAAGGGTATATGGGCTGAAGAGTTACCAAGCATACTTTGGGCCTACAGGACAATGGCAAGGACACCGACACAGGAGACACCATTCCGGCTAACATACGGGAGCGAGGCAGTCATCCTAGCCGAAGTCGGCCTCACCAGCTACAGGGTGCACAATCATGACGAAGGGAAAAATGACGAAGCCCTACGTCTGCAGCTCGATCTAGTGGACGAAGTCAGGACAGCAGCAGAGCAAAGGCTCGCGCGATACCAGGACTGCATGGCCAAACACTACAACTCCCGGGTCAAGCACAGAGACTTCCAGGTTGGAGACCTCGTTCTAAGGAAAGTCATGGGCGCAGCAAGAGACCCAACTCAAGGAAAACTCGGCCCGAATTGGGAAGGACCTTACCGAGTCACGGCGTGGCAGAGGAAGGGCACCTATCATCTGGAGACACTGGACGGACGGAAGCTACCGCACCCTTGGAATGCTGAGCACCTGAGAAAGTACTACCAGTAGAGGCGATGACATGAAGAACAACACCTATCTTTTTATTTTTAGATTTACTGTTTACTTTTAAGTATTCACTACAATAAGCCCAACGGGCATGTCTTTTACTTTGGTTTTGATACAATAAGCCCAAAAGGGCAGGTTTTTCCTTTTTTGAGGTACTTTTTATACAGATGCATGACAATAAGAGGAATTTATTCAGAACTACTGAAGTTTCTACTTACAAATGAAAATTAGTAAAAGACCGATGAAAAGTGGCTAAGTCCACAAATCAGCCATTAAGCTGACGGCCTAAATAAAAGATTGACAAAAATGGTCTAAGTCCACAATTCAGCTATTAAGCTGACGGCCTAAATAGAAGGCTGACGAAAAATGACAGTCCACAAAGTGGACGAGCCAAAAGGCTGACGGTCTAAAAATGACCAAGTCCACAAAGTGGACGAGCCAAATCGATGAACGGTCTAAAATGACCAAGTCCACAAAGGGGACGAGCCAAATGGCTGACGGTTCAAAATGACCAAATCCACAAAGTGGACAAGCCAAATGGCTGACGTCTAAAATGACCAAGTCCACAAGGTGGACCAGCCAGAAAGCTGACGGTCTAAAATGACCAAGTCCACAAAATGGACAAGCAAAAAAAAAAATGATGGTCTAAAAATGACCAAGCCCCCTGATCGTACAAACCAAACAGCTGACGATATAAAAATGGAGTCCACAAGACGGACAAAGCAGTAAAACTGACGGTATACTAAACTAAAAAGGTCCACAACCCAGATTTCAATCTTCCAAATCAAAACATACGAGTAAAACAAGCCAAGCAAAAGTAATTACATACAATCAAGAGCAGCGACGTTGTAAACAAATCAAAAGCCCAAAAAGGCATTAAAAAAGCTGTTAAAATATTACAAATAGGGGCCCAAGGGGCACTCGATAAAGCTGTTTGCTAGACAGATAAAAAGAAGGGAAAAACATGAGTTGCAAAAGTCGTCACTCCAAAAATTCTCTACTTTTTAACAGAAGGGTCCTCTCCGTCAAGCAGCACCACAGGAGGGGTCGCGGTAGTTGTTGGAAGGTTCACAGCAGGCTGGGCCAGGACGACTCCACTACCTCCATGAGGAGAATCCACTAAGTCATCAACACCAGCGGTGACGGAATCAGTAGCAAGCGTCATAGGCTGGGCGTCATCCAGGGAGATACCAGAAAGATCCAACTCAGGAAAAGCTGACGCCACCTGTCTGAGGCAATCATCAAATCCCGTGCCATAGTATCCGCCACAGGAATCAACAAAGGAGTCTGACGCCTTGAAATTCTTGACCGCGTCAGCCCCTGCTGTCTCCACCTGATCGCGGAAAGTCGTCAGCTCTTGCTCCAGTTCGCCTTTCTGACGACCCGCCACCTCTAACTTCTCCTTCACTTCTTTCAGCTCAACGTTAAGAAGACGCATTGCCTCCTTATATTGAGCCTGCTGGTTTCGCATGTTGGCATTGTGTTTATTCACGCGAGCGACGACCCCCTCCTTAGCCACGCACCTGTCCTGAAGCGCCTTTACACGAACCAGGGCCTAGAAAAGGATACGACCGTCAGTCATTTTTTAAAAAATAATAATAAAAAATAAAAAATAATAATAATAATAATAATAATAATGATAAATAACAATAATAAGGAAAGAACCATCTAGGAGAGATGGCTTACCCGAGTGAGGTCAAACAAAGCTGACGACCCCAACTCATCCGTCGCCAACAAATCACAAGGATCTATGTCAGCGGGCTTTATGAGTGACTCTACTGCCTCAACAGCAAAATCCTTGTGAGTTTGCAGGCAACGGGGCCCCTGCAGGACGGGACCGGAAGAGGTCATTACACCTTTCCCTGCCCCATGACTAGGCTTAGGCGACGGCTTCTCTGGGGGCTCACTCCCGGAACCGACGGCTGCCTTCTTAGGTGGACGGCTATTATCCCCGTCAGTTTTCCTTTTGGAAGAACCCTTGACGATCTTGGGGGTCGACGAGGGTGCCGTCTCCCCCTTTGCCTTCTTCTCTTCCTTTAAACGGGCAGCGGCAGCCCTTATCCGTTGCTTGGCCACGTCCATCTCTACAAAAGAAACACATTAGCAAAACCGACGGTAATACAAGGATAATTTCGAAGATAAGGGTAAGGTACTCACGGTGACGGGAGAATTCTTCTAGCCTGCGAGCCTCAGGCGTCGGTTCAGGACCACCACAGAAAGCGTGAAGGTAGTCGAGGGTGATTAAGTCTCGACACGACCGCTCCTCTAAGGGAATCTCCAAAACCCGACGGATGAAGTCCTCCTGCTCACCAGTTATGGAAGGGCGAATGAGGGCTGAAAAGTGCAAATAAACCGACGGCGTTAGAACCATTGAAAAACCGAAATTATTACTTGCTTAAATTAAAGTCAAAAGCTAACGACTAAAACCTGACTCTTTTATAAACGCCCAAGTATTGTCAAAATAGCCGTGGGGTATCGTTTTCCATTCTTCCTGACGGCACACCCAGTCTGTCCCTTCAACGAAAAAGAACCTGCTCTTCCAGGCTCTATTCGAATCCGGCGTCTCAGACACCAACCTAAGATCTTTCTCCCTGACGGAAAAATGGTACATCCCTTTGGAAGAAGAAAGGTGTCGAGGTCTATAACAATAAAAGAATTCGTCCAAAGAAAGCTGACGATTCCCTCCACTCAAACGACCCCACAATACCTCGGCACCTATAAAAATCCTCCACGAATTCGGAGCAACTTGGCTGACGGATAAGCCAAGAAAGTCAGCCAACTGACGGTGTAAGGCCGTCAGGGGCAATCTCAGACCGGCAGCAAACATGGCATCATACATGCCAACATCTGCCGTCCTTCCTGTATAACATTTCTCGCCTTCCTCAGGGAGACGGATAGGAATGTGGTCGAGGATTTGGAAGCGGACACGCAACTCTCTAAAATTTTTTTCGGTCATTTTTGGTTGAAATTTATTTACAGCCCACTCTTTGGGAAGGATGAAGGGACGGTTGCCTCCAGGACTCACGGAAGTCCCTTCACTAGACCCGTCACCACTTTCATCCCCGTCACTATATCTTTCTCCTTCCACTTCGTCACTCCCCTCACCTACTACCATTTCCTGGCCATTATCTCCGTGACCTACCTCCTCGATAGGAGTTTGGGCCGACGTCTCCCTCTCTGAAGACCAGGACGAGCTCCCTGACTCACTACCTGAACCAAATACCTCGTCGTAGCCCGCTCCATCGCGGACCGACGACCGATCACTCGACGCGTCACTCGACATCTGACTACCTACAAGTGACGGGTGTAATCTAAGCACCTAGGATGACGACCCGGCTTAAAAAGAAATCAATCAAAAGAAATAAAGCAAGTACAAAAGGAAAAAGAGAGAACTTACAAGTTCCTCGAAAGTAACGGCCGAAGAAGTGACGAAAGGAATGTTGGCAAGTGCTGACGGAAGATAAGCGACGGATATGCTCTCCAGGAATCGGTGAAAGTGAAATAGCGAAAATGGGGAGAGGTGGGCCATATATATATATATAAGGGAAATGCACGGAAGACGAAGCGACGCCCTCAACCAGACGCGGAGCCAACCCGAGCACGCCACGTGTCCTAGCATTTAATGTTGGGGTGTCAGCTTTTAATTATTTTCTCTCTCCTGGTCAAAGCAGCAGGTAAGGACGAATGAAAACTCCATAACCCGTCAGTTATGGCCGACGGAGATATGGAGTAGGGGGCAACTGATAAGGAATAATCATAGCAGTACCATAGGCTTACCCCGTTAACCTATACTCAGGCTGACAGTTCAGCAGTACCATAGGCTTAACCCGTCAGCCTATACTCGGGCTGACGGTTCAGGTTGCGACGGATAACTTTAAAAGCTGACGAAAAAATACGTGCTAACAGAAATGACATCCCTGATCAGGCTCGAAGGGCTGATTATGTTCAAAAGGCTGACGGCCCTTCATTGTTGTAGTGAACAAGGAAAGCCGATGGTTAAGAGGCCGACGATTCCAGAAAATCCTTTACTTGGCCACCACGCCCAATGATAGAGTCCTATAAGGAAAGGGCTCCGCAATCTACGCTTACATGGATTCCTATATGGAAAAGACTTCTGCTCCAAGGAAGAAAGGTCAACCCTCTACTACTATAAAAGCCCCAATACCCTCACAAATCAAGGTATGCATAATTAACCCCTCTCTAGCACTCTAGAGTTGAAACAAGTCCTAACTTGACCTTCGGAAGGTATTTGGCCGGCACCACACCGGTGCTCTCTGTTAGGTCTTCTCCTTTTTGTTGTGTAGGTGTAGTTTCGAGTGTACAAGCATTGTGCAACTCGCTGGTGAGATTTACGGCATCATCAATGACGATCAAATGTTTGAAGAGCACCTAGGTTGTGACATTTTCCATCAAAAGAGAGGAGAGTATTTGTTTTGGGAGCAACACTGGAATTCCTTAAATAGGCTTTTTAGTTTTTAGTAATTAATTGGCTGAATTTTTGGAGCTTTGATCTCATCTTAAATAGTTTCATATTGTTTGGTTGCCAAGAAAATTAAGGAAAATATTTATTTATTTTTTATATATGTTTTAAAATTTTAACATTGAAATATACTTAAAAAGAGTAGGAACTATACGAGGAAAAAATTTCTGAGGGACTAAGATTAAATTGACCCTAAGTCGAGGACCAAAAGCATAGTTAAGCCTAGTTAGTTATTTTATTTTATTTTATTTTTATTTTAAAGTTAGAATACCTATTTGCCTACCACAAATATTAATTGTGGGGTACAGAAATTTAAAAAGGAAATCATGCCACGTGTCATACCCAAGGCCGAGAAGGCCAATACAATTCCGAGGAGTCCATACATTCAGATGGTAAGACCGGAGAGGCGAGCCATGGCCACATCAATAGCACATTGTAGGAGGGGACCACACTGTAGAGGAAGAGTTTCACAGAGGAGGTTAGCTCTGACGTGACTGAAGGGATGGTAGATTCCACCACATTTAATGCATCACACCAAACCTCCTGGCCACATTTATGTGGAGAAGACCCCTAAACAATACTGTCTTAATTGCCGCATCTCACAGAAGGTTTGGGAAGGTATTTGATGGGACAAGCACTCGAGTAGTGGCTTATATGCTCATCAAATGGAAGGCCAAGATAATCTAAAAGGGACTATATAATGTAAGAGATCCTCCAAGGAGAGGAGGATTGAAAAATCTGTAGAGAAAACACTGTATCAATAAGAACTGAAACTGTACCCAAGTCTAAGAGCAGTATATTTAAGGACCCTCTCTCCTCGAATTTTGCCGAGGAAAGATTTCTTTAACAGAGTTTGTCTTTCTTTGCTTTCTTACCATCTTTAATTCATTGTGCGTGTTGTTCGATCCATTGAAGCCTAGTTTTTAAGCTCACTCTGTACAAATTCATTGTATTGGATTCTTTGGGCCCTAATCCATTTACCTTTTGGGCTCAGGATCCAAAACACCACCCTTACATTAATCTTATAAGTTTTATCTAACTTATTTTTTAATAAAATAAATCAATAAAAATAATTTATACCAAAGAAACCTTTTATAATTACGTGAGTTCCAGTTAACCTAATTGACAAAAAGTTTTCTTTAAAAAAAAATGGTAAAATGTTTTATCTCTTGAATAAGAGTAATCATCATGGAGCAAACATCATAGATTAAAAACCTATTGTAACAATTACTAGATGAAGAGTTCCTTTATAATTAGACAAAGATTATTCCATAATTATCAATACACTTATGTATCAGAATAAACCCATTAATCCAAAGATGTGTGCTACTCATGGCATTGTTCCACAACCAATCACCTCTACCATGTCCTCTGCCAATCTCTCTAAAATTGTTGGGCTAACAATACTGCTTGTTGAATATTCTATGTTAATCCAAAAAACGAGAATCTATTGTGCGTTTGGATCTGCGTTTTAAGTTCAGCGTTTGCGTTTTTTTTTTTTTTTTCCTACGTGTATAAACAGTAACCCGCATTGTTCATGCACATGAATTCACTATACAGGAGACAAAATGCACTGTTCACAGGTCCCACAATACTATTCACACATTTAAAAATTATTTTGCTACAGTGTTTTCAGTTTTCAGTAAAATAAGTTGTATCCAAACAGACTCCTAATGACCTAAATAATACTGCCAACTCCCAAAGAATCATGGTTGCCTTTAGAGCTGTCATGTATATTCAACTTAACACTTCTGATGGCCATATATGGGAAGGAGACCATGAAATCCAACTTGATTGTTTCTACATAGAACATTTGTGTTATAAGCATAATGGTAAAATTCACAAGTACAATGGATAATGTCGTGAACAATTTGAGATATTGAGGTACTTAATTATTAGAAAATTAATTTATTGCGATCTAGCCAAATGTTCCAATTTCCAAAAAGCAAAAATAAATAATGAACTTTGGAAATGTTTAAATTTCAGCCTTTTTTTTTAAAAAACATTTTAAAGAATCATCGTTAATTTCATTTGAAGTTATCATTGACGTATAAGATTTTTAACTCCGAATCTTCATTGTTTAAAGTTTTTTGCGCTAGTTTATATTAGGGCATTTTTTTTCAACTTACCTGGCTTTTTTTTTTAGGTGAACAGCAAAACTTTACTAATACTCAGATGATATTAGGACTTTCAATAGGCTTTTTGGGAGATAAGCATTAAGCAAACTGGGTAAACGAACCTGCATAGCTTTGGGGGTAAGGAGCTGATTGAAGCATTTGCACTAGTATTAGGCTCCTTCCTGTTTGCAAGACAGAAGAAGTAGAAACAAATACTGTTCAATGGGCCATGTTGAGAACCTATGAGATGGGCTTGGATAATTTGACCATATATAGAACAAAAAAACTGCATGGATGCACACACAAACCAAAAAACCATTACCCAGTTGGTTACTGGACACAATTCTTCAAGGTGTTAAAATTTAATGCTTAAAGTCAAACCTGTCAAGTTCTAACTTCTGCTAGGTTAAGTGCCTGCAGAACTCTTAGATTCACAACTTATGAAATACAGACATTTGAGACACCAATACTTAGGCAATCAGCATTTCCAATACATGGAAAGGCGTCCAAAAGACAAGGTTTGTGGAATATCACATATATGTTGGGAACAAAGGAAGCCCTCATGCTTGTTTCGCGCCCAACAACTGACAGAGATATTCTCATCAAATTTCAACAAAAAAAAGTTGGCAACATTTTGAGTCTGACATTCAACCAGGCCACCATCCTGATCTTAAGATGTTACAATTGCAAGGTAAGTGGAGTTCCCTACCGTATGATAGTGTTAATCAATTGGAGATGACAGCAATTTCCCTACAATTAAACGTATGCGCGACACATCAGAATTTGGCAATATAGAAATTCACTTCCTAAATCAGTTGGCATACTTCAATCAAATACAAAATGGCAAAGTTGGCTAGATTCACAAGACTGTTTCCATATCAGATGAAATTCAATTCCAGCAAAAGAAGCAAATTGTGTGATTCCCTTTGCAAACTGCAATTCTCTATGCAGTAATGAAGTTTAGACTCTGCAACAATTAACAGTGATAGCTGATATGATATGTGATTTATCCATTTAATAGACTACCACGCATCAAGATAAAATTTCCCAGCTATTTGCAACAACATATCCATTTAGAAAAGACAATGGGCAGCAGTACATAAAAGATAGAAATTCAAATTACCACTCCTATTCATACAATCTATATAAGAAGGGCAGTGAACACAATAAAAATGAAGGAAAAAAAAAATCTCCATCACATACAAGATACTGTCCCACATGAGGAATCGCATATCAAAAATCAAAAGAGATAGAAAGAAAAACTAAAATGATAATACAAACCTCATCATTTCTTTGTCCTATTCTGCTTTCTGGAAGCATAAACAATGAAGCAAACACATTTAGGTGCAAATTGATACCAATTATACTTGCCTGCTATTAAGGCACAAGTTAGGCCAAACTGGTCAATCTCTATACCTATGGTTGCTAGTGCCATCCTTCTTGAATAGGCTTCCAAACTTTCTGAGCAAAGGCTTCTTCTACTTCTTATGTTGCTGCTGCTTTGATGGTAACCACTGTCAATATCTTCGGTAGAAATACCCTATTCATCTAATCAAAGCTCTCACCACCTTCCATCTTTGAGTCCACTTCCTCTTCAAAGCAGTCCAGCTCTTCTTCTCTGTGGCCAAAAAAAAAAATTCTTTTCAATAATGCAGCTCTCCTACATCTTAAATTCAACTTCGACAGAGTGCTCTTCCCTTTCTTACTCTCATCTTCCATCAGCAAAATATACAACAAAAATCACTTTATTATTTATTTTATATAATTTAAATAGGATTATTTTATTATTATACAACCAAGAGTTTCTACAAATTTAAAAGAAGTTTTATTATGTATTCTATATTATTTAATAACCTAACCAATTTTTTTAAAATAATACTAATTTAAAAATATTATTATATTAAATTTTTAAAAAAATTAATTATATTTTATATTATTTTGAATCTCTTTTAATAGGTTTCTTTTTCTTCTTTTTCCAGGTTTACACTGATTACGAGCAAAATATACAACTAAACACTTGGAAAGCACGGGTGCGGCGCCAGAGGCGCCGCACCCGCGTCGGACGCGAACCGATGTGGCGACGCGCATCGGACACCGTTGACCGCGTGTCCGTGCCGCGTCGGGCCACGTGGCGAAGCCGACTCGCGCCGACTCGGCCCGATTCGGGCCGTTTCGGCCGTATCGGCCGAAACCGCCGATATGGCCGGTTCAGGCCGAAATTAAAAAAAAAAAAAGGGTGCGAAACGCACCGTTTGAGGAAGAAACGTAGCTGAGGAAGACAAAAGAAGAAAAAAAATGTAGAAAGGAAGAAACGAAGGGGAGGAAGAAGAAACGAAGAAAAAATTGTAGAAAGGAAGAAACGAAGCTGTAAAAGGCTGACTTTTTTTTCCTTTTTTTTTTTTTTTTTGAGAAGGCTGTAAAAGGCTGACTTGGTGTAGGGATTTTTTTTAAAAAGGTGTGGACGTGTGGTGTAGATTAAGCTTTGGAAAATGGAAGCCTTGGGAAAAAAAAAATGAAAAAAAAAAAAAAAAAAGGTAAAGTTGATATTTTGATGAGACTAAATGTGATGTGTTGTTGACTTGTTGACAGTTGAATGGAGAGAATAAAAAGAAAAAGATTAATTTTGTGGGTTTTATTTAATTTATGAATATTATATTTTAGTTATTATTTATTATTGTTCTTAAATTTAGTATATGTATATATAATGTGAAAAAGTATGCTTAGTAATATATTAAAAATATAAATAAAAATAATTTTAATAATTTTTTAATCGCCGAGTCCCGCCGCACCCGCACCCATCTTTTTCAAAAATTGTCGAGTCCCGCACCCGCACCCGCACCCGCACCCGCACCCGCACCCGAGTCTCGAAACGCACCTGTGCTTCCTAGCTAAACACTAGCACATACAGATTTGTATATACCAATTATTTAGTAGGATAACTCTAATGAGTTCTTTTTAGCACACAACACAGACACAGAAGCAAACAAGGTTATGTTGATTCATTATTTTTATTGGTTCACTATGTGTGCAACAATCAATCACAAAAAAAAATCAAATACTTCTGGTCACAAAATAAAATAAAATAAAATAAAATAACTCAACAACAACAATATCAAATACTAATAATAACGGCCACAACCATAAAAGGTAATATAAATCTGGAGCAAAAATTATGGTTTTAACAATACTAACATGCCTACTGCAACCAGTAAAAGCATGACAAGGGTTTCAATTCATCCATACCTCTTATGACATTCCTTATTAGACATATAGCACCATCTTCCTAGTAAGATACCACATTTGCTCCATCAAGTAAAACAAGGTTCTCCATGTAAGCAGCTACATCAGAACGATAATCAAATTGATTACCAATCTCCTTCTCTTGTAGAGTTTCAGAGTCAATTAAAACATTCTCATATTTCCTCTGGAATTCACTGTTGGTAGAGACCAGCAGAGACCCTTTTTGAACTAGAAGTAAGCCATACTTGGTGAAACTAATGAAAGCATAAAAATTTTCAATTGATAGAACACAAAGTTTATTCCAAGATTCAATCACACCATACTCCCTCATCACCCAAATTGAGCATAGAGTGCTATGTTGTTGGGCACCAATTTTAAATTTAATCATAGCCTGTTTCCCCTTGAATGATGTAATGAGTTTAGTAAAACAACTTCCTTCATCATCAGGCAGTGGTAGTTGTTTGAATTTCTCACTACTGACATCAAATGACAAAAGCATATCGGCAGAATACCTCTCCTGTCCACCTACATGTTCTACGATTTTTAACATCCAATGTAAATGCCCACTAACAAATGGTAATGCCTTAAAATTATTCACATTGTCGTAAAAAACATTGGGTCTCAATGAGATTCCAAGTTCAACTCTTTTCCATGAATCCGAATTTAATGAGTACAACCCTACCTCAGGGGGAGGCTTAGACTTGGCAAAAGTCTGTGAAATCCCAACAACCTTGAAGTCATTATTCTGGGAACCATACCCAATTCCGAATGTCATAATAGGAATCTGGTTATCGGGCAACCTCTTAAATTTTCTAATACTGGGGTTCCACAAGTAAACAACATTAGAGACATTAAACCCTTGCATTATAATTAATGAAACATGTTAGAGATATATTAGCCCATTAGCATAGGCCAAAGTCTAATTATACTTTGTATGCAAGCCAAGTCTCCTACTTGTACTAGAAGTCTATTAGTATAGGGTTTAGTCTACTATATATACACATGTTATGATTTATTGTAACACAAAATTTGTACCACACTATGTTGGTGCAAATACAAGAATAATAGAAATAACACAAAGAGAAACTGAATAATACTTCTAAATTTTATTACTTTAAAGAGAGAAATTACACAACACTATTTGGACTGAGGCGCGACACTTGCTCTCTTTAAGGAGATTCAAGCCCTTGGTTGGCTAAACTTTGTAACCGGTGCAGACCTTCTATGATTTGTCTCCCCCAGGATACAACAGCCCAACAAGTGTCGTATGGCTAGAACAACCTCTGCACAAAGTGTTCAAGCCCAAAGCTCCACCAGAAAGAATACCTTTCTTTGACAAGAATCTCTCTATTTTTTGTGTGTATATTGTATTTTCAGTAACTTGGATTGAGTCTGAATGAGTCTATTTATAGGCTAAATGGTGGGCTGTCAAGTAGGAGGATCCAAGAGGCTGATTCATTTCCAATTTTGATACCTCCACTCTTCACCTCCCCCTTGCGCACGTATCTAGCCCAATATCTGAGTCAATACATTTTAGCCCATTAATCACCACAATTAAAAAGAATAAAATAGTCTCTCTCCTTTTCAATGTGGGATTAAACATTTTCACTAACTTCTTATCTTCCATATTCACTCCCATATATTTTCATTTATGTTATTACATTTATTCATTTTATTTATTTAATATTAAAATGTTCCAACAATCCCCCACTCATTTTAATATTAAATTTTTATTAAAGAGAGATTACCAGACAAAGACGGGTCACTATGCATCATGAAGGTGTGCTCTGCATTGAACCTTCACTTAGTAAAACAGCAATCTCAACTCCAGAGTCGTAGTGGTCTCCGACTTGAACTATGACTGCTTTAGGGAAATTAAGCGTCACTGCTTACACATAACAACCCAGGTGTTGACATGAGCTTTTATAGCTAGCACTTTACGGCCGTGTACTGATCCCAGTTTCATGAGTGTATTTGAGATTAAGTCCAAATCTCATAAGGAGCGGCCCAAGGGTACTCCTATAATTCTGACACCCCACTCATACGAGCTACAAATTTCATTAAGAGTTTTTTAACTCATCCTCTCCACATTACAGGATAAATGCACTTACATCATAGGGATGAACAATTAAATAATTATTTACAAAATAAATAATTAAAAATAAATAAATTGTGCATTTCTTACGACCATCGTATGATTCGTTTTTCCCATTGAACCCAATTCTCAGGATCTCTGGTCCTTGGGTTGGGTATCCTCACACATGGCTCATGATTCTATGGACTTTAGTCCCATCCCCCTCGATGTATTCCAGACTCTATCTTTTGCCAAGGCCTTGGTAAATGGATCTGCAAGATTATCATTAGATTTAATATAATCCACAGTTATGATGCCACCACTCAAATAAGATCGCACGGTACTGTGCTTTCTTCTTATAGGTCTGGATTTACCATTGTAATAACGGTTTTTAACTCTACCAATTGCAGCAGTGCTATCACAATGAATTAATATAGGTGGAATTGGCTTTTCCCAAAGTGGAATTTCATATAACAAATCTCTAAGCCAATTTGCCTCTTCACTAGCTGAAGCTAATGCTATTAATTCAGCTTCCATTGTTGAATTAGCAATTATTGTTTGCTTTTTAGATTTCCAACAAATAGCACCACTACCTAAAGTAAAAATATAACCAGTGGTAGAGAGAGAATCACCTGACAAAGTATTACAATTAGCATCACTAAAAGCTTCAATCACAACAGGGTGTTTTTTTATAAAATAAGCCATAGCTTTTGGTACCAATTAAATATCTCATAACTCGCTCAATAGCTAGCCAATGATCTTTACTAGGCTTGCTAGTAAATCTGCTTAGTACTCCTACTACATATGCAATGTCAGGTCTAGTACAATTAGTAGCATAACGCAAACTACCAATGATGCTAGCATAATCTTTTTGATTAAAAATCTCATCATCATTATTCACAGGAAATAAATGAACACTAGAATCAAAAGGAGTAGCTACACTTTTGTGATCATGAAAATTATATTTTCTCAATATTTTCTCAACATAATGTGATTGATCAAGATATATTCCATCACATGTTTTTGTAATTTTCATGCCCAAAATAAAATTAGCCTCATCAAGATCTTTCATATCAAAATGGCTTTTAAGCATATTTTTTGTCTCATTTATAACATGCATATTTGAGCCAAAAATCAACATATCATCCACATAGAGGCTAATAATAACATGTAAATTATTCCATGATTTAGAATAAATACATTTATCACATTCATTTGATTTATAAACATTCTCAATCATGCAAGAATCAAACTTTTCATGCCATTGCTTAGGTGCTTGTTTTAAGCCATATAGGGATTTAGTTAGCTTACATACCTTGCTTTCTTGTCCAGGCTCTACAAAGCCTTCAGGTTGATCCATATAAATCTCTTCCTCTAAGTCCCCATTTAGAAAAGCAGTTTTTACATCCATTTGATGAATTTTCAAATCAAAAATTGCAGCAATAGCAATTAACAATCTAATAGATGTAATTCTTGTTACCGGAGAAAAAGTATCAAAGAAATCAATATCAACTTTTTGTTTAAAGCCTTTTGCAACAAGTCTAGCTTTAAACTTATCTATTGACCCATCTGGTTTCAACTTTTTTCTAAGGACCCATTTACAACCTATGGTCTTACAACCCGGTGGAAGATCTACTAATTTCCAAGTTCTATTAGAAATTAGAGATTCCATCTCATCATTTACAGCCTCTTTCCAAAATATAGCATCAGATAATGTTAAAGCCTCTTTTAAATTTTGGGGATTTTCCTCAATATTAAAAACATAATAATTAGGACCAAAATCCTTTTCAACTCTAGCTCTTTTACTCTTTCTAGGTTCAATTTCAAAATCTTCTTGACTTTGTAAATGTGAAGTAGAAGAACTAGGTTCTGACAAAATATTTTCTTCACCCCCACTATTTTTTAATTTAAAAAGAAATTTTTCTTCATGAAAAATTGTATCACCAGATTCAAAAATTATTTTGTTTTCAAGATTAAAAAATCTATAGGCTATACTATTAATTGCATAACCAAGAAAAGCACAGGTAGTAGCTCTAATTCCCAATTTAGGCATTTTAGGGTCAGTAAACCTTACATAAGCAAGACAACCTCATACTCTCAAATATCCCAAATTTGGCTTATGTCCTTTCCACATCTCAAAAGGTGTGGTGTGTGACTTTTTATGTGGCACTCTATTCAAAACATGACATGCAGTTAAAATAGCTTCATCCCAAAAATGTAAAGGTGCACCAGATTCAATTAACATGGCATTTGTTAACTCAATTAAAGTTCTATTTTTTCTTTCAGCCACACCATTAGAAGCGGGTGAATATGGTGCAGTAGTTTCATGGATAATTCCCAAAGACTGAACAAATGAGTTGAATGCACTTGATTCATACTCACGGCCTCTATCACTTCTTATTCTTTTTATTTTTCTACCGAATTGATTTTCAACTTCTTTTAAAAAATCTTGAAATTTTTCAAAAGCATCACTTTTATTTTTCAACAAATAAATAGTTGTATATTTTGAGAAATCATCAATAAAAGTGATAATATATCTATTTCCTCCACGAGTTAAAATTCTCTCAAATTCACATAAATCAGAGTGAATTAACTCAAGCAATTCGGTATTTCTTACAACATTTTTATGAGGCCTTTTTGTAATCTTAGCTTGACTACAAGTTTCACATTTTTCAAAATCTTTCAACAGTCTTGGAATTAATCCTAAACTACTTATGATTCCCACATATCATGCTATTTATATGACACAAACAAGCATGCCAAAAATTAATAGAAGAAAGCATATAAACTGAACTGGTAGATGCTTTATTATTCTCAACATTCAATTTAAACATTCCATCACAAGCATAACCCTTGCCCACAAATAATCTCTTTTTAGTGATTACATAATTATCAGATTCCATAGTTTGCTTGAAGCCAGCCTTGTTAAGCAAAAAACTTGACATCAAATTCTTCCTCATGGACGGAGTGTAAAGAACATCTTTCAATGTTAGCACACGTCCAGAAGTGAATTTCAATTCAACCTCACCACTCCCAAGAACCTTGGTTTTGCTAGAGTCACCAAGCATAACAGTTTTTTCTTCTTCAAAAGGAGTGTACAACTTGAACCAATTTTTGTCATAGCAGACGTGCCTATTAGCACCAGAATCTGCCCACCACCCTTCAACATATTGCACCATATTGATGTCTGTAATCATAGCCACTAAAGGCTCTTCGGTTACGTTAGCCTGAGGGACAGATTCACGTTTCCGAAATTTGCAAAATCGAGCAATATGCCCACTCTTGCCACAGACAAAACAGGATCTATTAAATTGATCTTGTGAAGGGGGTCCTTGGTTCTTATTGTAATTTTTATTCGGGTTTCCCCTTCCTTGAGGTCTATTATTATTTTTAAAGGCTCTCTTTTTAGGCTTCAATTGACTATTTCTAGGAAAATGATTTTTGGGCATATTATTATTGGCTGAAATAAGGTTTACCTTTGTGGTGAAATTACCATTACTCTCTTGTGTCATGAGTGCATCTTGTCCTCTAGCCTCCTCCTCCACGCGGATGCGTGTGATCAAAGTCTCCAAGGATGTCTCCTTTTGTTTGTGCCGCAAAGTCTTTTGGAACTCCCTCCAAGATTGTGGTAGTTTGTCAATTATGCCAGCTACCACCAAATTGTCTCCAATTTTTATGCCTTCGGATCTCAATTCTGCCACAATCATTTGGAAGTCTTGTGCTTGATCCACCACCGATTTCCCATCCACCATTTGGTAACGGAAAAATTTGCTAGCAGCATACTTTTTTGCACCTGCCTCCTCGGTATCATACTTGCTTTGTAAAGCTTTCCAAATTTTCTTAGCAGAATTGTAAGTTGTATCATAATAATCATAGAAATGATCGGCAAGACGATTCAATAGATAAGAGCGACAATTATACTCATCTTTTGTATACTTATCTATTTTTTCTTGATGGAGAATATATTCTTCAGCACTCATCTCATCGGTAGGAACTTTTGATGGGTTCTTGTCAGTGAGGATGTAGGAGACTTTAAGAAGACTCAAGTAGAAGAGGACCTTTCCTTTCCACCTCTTGAAGTGGGCTCCCTTAAAGCGAAAGGGCTTGTTGAGATCTCCAACAGGCTCATTTGGTTTCTCTTGTGTAGGCTCCATGTGTTGAATCTCCTTAAAATTGTTGGTGCAAATACAATAATAATAGAAATAACACAAAGAGAAACTGAATAATACTTCTAAATTTTATTACTTTAAAGAGAGAAATTACACAACACTATTTGGACTGAGGCGCGACACTCGCTCTCTTTAAGGAGATTCAAGCCCTTGGTTGGCTAAACTTTGTAACCGGTGCAGACCTTCTATGACTTGTCTCCCCCAGGATACAACAGCCCAACAAGTGTCGTATGGCTAGAACAACCTCTGCACAAAGTGTTCAAGCCCAAAGCTCCACCAGAAAGAACACCCTTCTTTGACAAGAATCTCTCAATTTTTTGTGTGTATATTGTATTTGCAGTAGTTTGGATTGAGTCTGAATGAGTCTATTTATAGGCTCAATGGGCCTCACGAAATTATTACCCAATTTATTCTGATTAATTAGGTCCATTATTCTGATGTAGTGGGTGTTACAAGATTAATTGTTGGATATTAATTTGATGGGCTGGAGTTACACAATTAATGGTCTGATAAGGAGTTTCTGAAGAATGAAAAGGCCCAAACGGATAGTCCATTAAGTGGGTTAATGGCTCTTTATTTTCCATAGTAAAAATGGAGTATTAATTCGGGCCATTTACTCACCAACGGATATGGTAATTACTCTGAATGGGCTGTCAAGTAGGAGGATCCAAGAGGCTGATTCATTTCCAACTTTGATACCTCCACTCTTCACCTCCCCCTTGCGCACGTATCTAGCCCAATATCTGAGTCAATACATTTTAGCCCATTAATCACCACAATTAAAAAGAATAAAATAGTCTCTCTCCTTTTCAATGTGGGATTAAACATTTTCACTAACTTCTCATCTTCCATATTCACGCTCATATCTTTTCATTTATGTTATTACATTTATTCAAATTATTTATATAATATTAAAATGTTCCAACACACTATAATATATTATTGATGTAGCCCTTTAGGGTTTCCTCCGTGGATGTAGGCCGTTAGACTGAATCACGTAACCCTCGTGTGTTATTGTGTTCTATACTTTATGCTTTCGCTTCCGCATCCATACTAGCATATTCAACATGGTGTATCAATGCTAATATTTAACATGGTATCAGAGCCACCTTTTTGTGGCCATGGTTTTCTGTCTTTGCGGTATATTTAAGAGCAATCTTTGTCTTCCTCGGTGTTTTTTTCGTTGCGTTCATCTTCTTTGGCTTCCTACTGCTGCCGTCAAAACTCTTCGATATAGTCATGCCACCATTAGAAGTCGTATCAACACTGCAAGATCATTGCATTCCTCAAACTACCGTCACAGAGTCAAACTTCATTTAAGGGATCTTCTCAACCTTATCAAATCTCAAGATTTCATCAAGCTTCCATCTTGAGTTTGAGAGGGGGTGTTAGAGATATATTAGCCCATTAACATAGGCTCAAGCCTAATTCTACTTTGTGTGCAAGCCAAGTCTCCTACTTGTACTAGAAGTCTATTAGTATAGGGTTTAGTCTACTATATATACATATGTTATGATTCATTGTAACACAGGATTTGTACTATAGTATAATATATTATTGATGTAGCCCTTTAGGGTTTCCTCCATGGATGTAGGCCGTTAGGCTGAACCACGTAATCCTCGTGTATTATTGTGTTCTATACTTTATGCTTTCGCTTTCGCATCCATAATAGTATATTCAACATGGTGTATCAATGCTAATATTTAACAATAATTAATGAAACACAATATTCCATTACATGAACCCACAGCGTGGGGAGACCTAGATTGAAAGGCGAAGGGAACTCTAAACTCGGATATGGCTTCAAAGGTGCGGTCGCAAGTGAGAGTACAGAGTTGACCGCTAGAATGTGAAGAGCCAGGAAACGAAGATGAAGGTTCGGGAATATTCCTAGGGATGTGTATGACATAACTATGATGATGAATATGATTGTGATTATGGTGGTGGGTAGAGATGAAATTGGGGTTGGCTATGGAAGAGTACCAGGGTTTGCAAACGCCCCTGAATCTTAAGAGAGATTTCACAGGTAGCTTTGCTAAAATGTCCAACACGATTTTGTCTGGGAGATCATCATCGTGCTTCGTCCTACGTCGCAGGATCACTCCTCGTCCTCCTTTCCTTTGGGACATTTTCCAACGGAAGAAGAGACATAGAAGAGCGTGTTTTAAATAGTGAGCAACACTAATTTAGGGTTTAATATATACTGTTCAAGCTGCCTTTTGTTTGTTTTTTTTGGGAATTTTTTTTCCAAATGGCCTTAATTATCAAACATTTTTGTTAGTTGTTAGGTTTCAAAACAATATTGAAAACTAATATCTCGAGTTTTTAAAACTCAATTTCCAATTACAACTCGAGTTTTTAGAACTCGATTTTTGGTGTTTGTCATACCCTTACATGGACAAATTTTCCACGTGGACCAAATTTAGCCACGTAGAAATCGAGTTTATAAGACTCGAAATCGACACACTCTAAACCTGAAACGCAGCCACTTTCAAACGCCTCACTCAAACACTCTCAGTCTCTCAAACACTCTCTCAAACTTCAAACACTCTCACTCAAACACCCAAATCAGTCACCCTCAACCCCTCGGCGTGCAACAAAACTCATCCTCACACCCAAATCAGTCACCCTCAACCCCTCAGCGTGCAACAAAACTCACCCTCACCCTCAAATGCTCTCCTCTTTCCTCACAATCGGCTTCAGACGATCCCATCACCCATACCTTCAAAATCCCTTTTGTGCCTACCAACGGAAGTTTAGATTTTTTCAAGTTTGAAGGAATGTTTTCTCATTTGTATGTTCATTTATAGAGAATTGAGAAATGAGGAATGGGTTTATTGTTAGAAAGTTTGAGTATTAGTTTATGGTTATAAATTTGAGTATGGGTTTATTGTTGCTGGGAAATATCTATTTTCTGTTTGTTTTTTTATTAACTTTGTTCTTTCTGAATACTTTGTGTATTATCCCCAACATAGTTCTTGTTAGGTTATTTGGTCCAATAGGAAGTGGCTTTTAAGTATACTTTCTTTAGGTCTTTTGTTAATTTGTTTTGCTCTAAAACTAATTATTCTGTTTCTAAATAAAAGCATGTTTAAATGTCTGTGTTTGGTTCATGATATTTTATTTGATGGAATTTGTACTTTGTGGCTTTAATGTCAGGAATACAATTATATGATATATTTTTTCTATCTAGCATTTTTTTCTTTCTTTCCTATTCAAAGTGTTGAGCCCTTTAAATTGCAATTTGTCTGAGCTATTGCCATCTTGATAGTCATTTTGTGAGACTACTGGTGAGTTTCATTGGTTGGTTGGTTTGGAGTTGTTGATTTGGTATGTACCTATGTATTTGGATTTTGGACTCTTTACTATAGGGGATGCGTCTCTTATGAAACAAGATGGTAATATAGAACATAATAAAATATGAATAATTTTGTGGATGAAAAGCAAATACCCATAGTTAAGTGTTGAAATTGAAAATGTTTTGCAATCTTCCAAATCCATTACCTTTAGATATTTATATTGTTCTAGAGAATTGTTGAATTAATTTGGTCAATGTACATGTTTGGTGGGTGGCTGGAAATTTAGGAGCATGGTCGGAAACTTAGGACTGGTCAAGGTAAGAATAATTGCTTTGGTAGTAGAGCTGTGCTTGGTGTTTACATTGTTAAACACAAGTGACTTCCTAGTGCCAGAGAAGAAATGTGTGATCTTTTTGAATTTTGATTTTCATTGACTGTATTGTTATTCCTACAATGACATTATTTCCTCGTTTTTTTTTTAATTCCTTGAATGATTCCAAACGTTCTTGTGTTATCTTCATTTAGTACACCTTGGGTTTTTGGCACTTCTTAATAATCTGTGGGAGGGAAGATGTTGGTGTTACATAAATGAACAAAGATACAAAGTGTTTCCATACCTAAAGAATGGCTGCTAGGCAGGCAGTTGACTCTCTCCTGGTTCCGAAGTCTTTTAAGACCTCTAAATCTCTATCTCTACAATGCCTTTTTCTTCTTTGCTGTACCAATAATTAGGTTTTGAAATTGAAAATGTTTTCCAATCTTCCAAATCCAGTAAGGGAAGAATAATTGCTTTGGTAGTAGAGTTGTGCTTATTGCTTACATTGTTAAATTAGTGGCTTCCTAGTGCTAGAGGAGAACTTCCTGATCTGTATGATTCTCAATTACTGTCTATTATTATTCCTATTTCCTACAATGACTTATATATTGTCCTCGTTTTTTTTCTTTCTTGTATGTAATGAATTTGGCTTGTCCTGGTCCTTAAATTTCCTCTATTTAGGCATTTATTGTTGTTGCTATTATTATTATTATTTTTCCTCTTGCTAGAACTTAGAAGTCTACATTTGGTAGGTACTCTTGTATATGTACAATATTATGTGTACATATAAAGCCAAGTTTCTTTCCATAAAACATAAAGCCAAGTTTTGTTTTTTTTTTTGTCTATGACTAGTGTTACATAATGACAAGAAGTTATTTGAACCCACACTATTAATGATCTCATAGTAGCACTCTTTGCAGTATGGACCATTGGATCGATGAGGTGCCAGAGATCGTGCGCCTTGGTCCAATCATTACTTCATTGCTGAAGCAACAACCAAATCATCGATCAACCAATGTTTGGAATGGCGAGGTGAAATATCTAGTTCTAACAACCGCTTTAATTTTTACGTTCTCTTTGACTTTTAGCAAGTTCTTTCAAAGTTGTATATTTAGTTCTAACAACCGCTATAATTTTTATCGATTTTGCAGGACCCGAGTCCACTTCAATGCCGTGGTCGCTCTAAGGAGATGGCAAACATATCGATGCAAGATAATCGGGTGATAGACATTATCAAGTTGGTGGGGCTAGAAGGATTGTTTAGGGCCCCGTCCAGAGAGATAGATCATGGCCTAATATCGGCCCTAGTTGAGCGATGGCGGCCAGAGATACGAACCATCTTCCACATGGTGAGATGTCAATCATCCTACAAGATATAAAGGTCATTTTGGGACTTCTTATAGACGGTGAGGTCTTGGTTGGGCCGACTGGTGGGGGGTTTGGAGCTTACTGTGCGAGGAGTTGCTTAGTTTTGGAGTTCCGGCGAATGACAAAAAAACTTTGGTGGGGCAAAGAATTCTCATCAGCTGCCTTGTTGAGCGCATTGCAGAGCCACTGCCTCATGATGCAACAGAGATTTAGATACATCAGTATGCCTGGTACTATATTTTAGCGCTACTAGGGGATAAGATTTGCATGGACAAGTTGGGAGATAGGGTGCATATGATGTTCTTGGAGTTCCTGCAGAACCTTCGTGACCCGCCACAGTATAATTGGGGTAGTGGTTGCCTCACATAGTTGTACAGAGAATTGTGCCGAGCAAGCCATAAAGATCATTCGCGAATTAGTGAGGTGTTGCAATTGGTCCAGTATTAGGCATGGGCGAGGTTGCCATTCTTGTGCTCGAAGATAGAGCCCCCATTACAAAAAAAAGCCATTTCATTTCACATTCAAAGGGCATGAATTACATACCCATTTCATTACAATTCATTCGAAGGGCATGAGTAAGTCACTCATTTCATTACATACCCATTTCTGTAAAGTTGTTATTTACAACTATATGTTTTGTTAGCTTATATTCCGTGCCAAATTTGATTGTAATTTTATTCAATCTGTCGTACCCTGTATTTATTGTGGGATTTCATTGTAAGGGTTGTGTGTTAGAGAGAGAGAGAGTGTGAAGACTCAAGCATTTGAAGAATGAAGATTTCTCGCGGGTGTCTCGCGACTTAGCTACCCACGAAATGACTCATGTGCCCTGCACGTGCTAGAATGCGAAGAGTCAAGCCAGATGGAGACAGCTGTGTCTCGTGAGTATCTCATGGGTAAGGCCTTCCCGCGAGACACCCGCGAGGCATTCTGTTCTGCCAGCCTGTCCAGTCTTATACACACTTTCTGTACCCACACTATTTATACCCACATTACCCACAAATGTTGAGGAGTGCTCCTGAGAGAAAACCCTAGCCAAACACCTAGAGAATTAGAGATTGTTATACCCACAATCCTCTACACATTTACTAGTGGAAATTCCTCAACTCCTACCTCTCCATTTCCATACCATTGAGAGGTTGATAGCCCAAACACTTATCACACCCTTTGAGAGTGTCAAGTGAAGTTTTGGTGCTACTGGGAAGCATTGGAAGAAGCCAAGGATGGCAGATGCAACATGGAGCTTGTTGCGGGATCCGGAGAACTAAGATAAGACACGGTTCCGAGAAGCCTTGTTGGAGTAGGAGGTTGGAGGGCTTAGGTACATCGGGTAGATTAGGCTTGGAGGGTCTCTTGCTAACCCATGTATCCCAACTGATTGTGTTGTGGATAGATTTCCGCTTGAAGGACGGCGGAGAGGTTTTTCACCGAGTTCTTCGGTTTCCTCTTAGATAACACGTCTTAGTGTTATCTGTGTTTGCATCTCTCTTCCCTACTCTTATTCATTTCATTTTTACTGCTGTGTTGCTTTAAATATGGATTAGAGTAGTTGTCTTGCTTATACGCTTGTGTTTACACTATTCTGCACTTAGTATTAAGTTAGTGTAAAATCAACCAAGCCGTAACTTTAATTTAGGGGTCTAAACAGCTCGTGTGTTTTCGACACATTTTCGAGCTTTCAATTTCATACCCATTCAAAGGGCATGAATTACATACCCATTTTATTATAATTCATTCGAAGGGCATGAGTAAGTCACTCATTTCATTACATACCCATTTCATACCCATTCAAAGGGCATGAATTACATATCCATTTCATTACAATTCATTCACTACCCATTTCGTACCCAAAACAATGATAAATAAAGTCAAAATCCTTGTAAGATCATGATAAAGATAAAAGCCTAGAAATGATGAATAAATTTTGATAACAAAAACCATGCAAATAAATACTCAAAAAATTTACACTAACAAAACCAAGTTCTATAATTCACAATATTGGTATCTTAACTAAGTTATGTTAACTATCTATCAAATAAATAGTCAAACTCTTTAACCCACACCCAACAACAAATACCCAACTACAATGACAATCAAATCAAAAAACCCTTACCTGAGATATAAATTTGTTGAGAGGGAGTAATGACAGAGAGAGGCAATGTGGTTTGAGATCAGAGACAATGTGATGTGAGAAGTGTGAGAGTCATGGGTGAGTGAGGCAATGAGTTACTGAGGAGTGTGAGGCTGAGTTTTATGGGAGAGAGAGTGTTAAGTGACTGATGCGTATTTATGTGTTATAATATTTTGCCCAGCATATTTTAATTAAATTTTGAGTCTTATAGACTCGAGATCTATGTGGTATAATCGTATTTTTCCCCAAGAAAATCGAGTCTTAAAGACTTGGTTTTGATTTGTAGAACTCAAGTCTTTAAGACTCGAGATCTATGTGGCATATTACTGGCCAAGTCATCAAGTACGAAGCGAGTCTTTGAGACTCGAGTTTTATGGACAAAATTGGGAAATGCCCCGTTTGAGCAAAAAAAGCAGCATTATGCCCTCTTTTCCAAACTAAATAGGGAAATGCCCCTCTTTTGAAAATCGAGTTTCTCAAAATCGATTTAGGCCCTATAGTGGCGTTTTTTAGGAGCCTATAGTGACGTTTTTAGGACCTATAGTGGCGTTTTTTAACTCGATTTATATGAAATCGAGTTATAGGTAAAAAAAATTAAAAAAATTGCCTATAACTCGATTTTATGGAAGTCGAGTTACAAAACGTCACTATAGGTCCTGAAAATGTCATTATAGGTCCTTAAAAACGCCGCTATAGGGCTCTAGATTTTTTTTTTTATAACTCGATTTTGAGAAAATCGAGTTACAAAAGAGGGGCATTTCCCTATTTAGTTTGGAAAAGAGGGCATAATGCTGCTTTTTTTGCTCAAACGGGGCATTTCCCAATTTTGTCCCGAGTTTCTAAAACTTGAGATACTAGTTTGCTTAAACCTTTCAAATGTGTGTTAACTTACTATATTGTCTGCCCTTACTATGCTAGTCCCCAAATATCCCTTTTTTTTTTTGTTGAAATCGGATGAATCAAATAAATACAAAGATTATGGTACTTATCTCAAAACAATATATACGGTAAATGTTTCAAAACAATATAAATGTTTTGTGCCAGTGTTTTTGTATTTTTATGCCGAAATTTTTAAACATACTTTATTAGAAGATACCGAATTGTATTCATCTCTATGTTTGTCGTGTTATATGTGTGCCATCTTTTACTAACCATGGTGACATTTAAAATTAAATAAATGTCATGCGTGAGTTTCTATGAATCGAAGGAAGTCATTTCCCATGCTCAATTCCTCCTATATGTGTGCCATATTTTACCAACTATGGTGCCATTTAAAAATTAAATAAACATCATGCGTGACATGTTAGTTATTTATGAATTGAAGGAGGACATTTCTCATGCTTGATTCCTCCTTAATGAGTACAATCAAACACCCATTAACATATTGTATTTCCTTAAATAATGCGTTGAGTACTTAACTAGTGTAAGGAAAAAAATGTGAAGAAAAAGAAAGGGAAGTTGAAAAAGAAAGGAAGGTAATATATATAATTGGTTGAATTTTTTGGAGCGTTGATCTCATCTTGAATTGGTTTCCTATTGTTTGGTTGTCAATAAAATAGATGAAAATAAAGGAGATTAGTTTTTTTTAAATGTTTGATTTTAGTTTTTTGTTGAGTAAATCTTCAAGTAATTTTTTTAGTAAAATAAAGGAGATTAGTATTTTGTTGATCTTATGTTTAAGCCCACGTTTACTTTCATCTAAAGGAGTTGACCACTGAGATGGTCTATAACCTAGGGGTTGATGGGAGAGAAGAGTAATGGTTGAAGGGGAGAGGAGGGATTCGGGTAGTACTAGTAGGTGATTCTAACCAAGTTCAAAAAGATAAATTACTTTTTTTTTTTAAATCATCTACAAGAAAATGTACACCTTTTTACCTCACAATTTTTAAGTATAATTGTTCTTTTATGTAGCTTATCTTTAGATAAAATAAATGAACAAAAATAATCTATACCAAATAAACCCTCACAATTACTTACATGAAGAGCCTTTTTACTTAACCATTTATCTAAGTACAGTTGTACTTTTATCTAATTTGTTTTTAAATAAAATAAATCAATAAAAATAATCTATACCAAATAACTTACAATTACTAGATATATATATATATATATATAAAATAAAATAAAATAAAGAGGGGGGCCGGGGTGAAACTCTGTTATAATTAGAATATCTTATTCCATATGATCACTCTACTAATATATCAAAATAAATCCCCATTGTTGGTGCAAACACAATGATAATGGAAATAACACAACGAGAAATTGAATAATACTTCTGAATATTATTAATGTAAAGAAAAGAATTACAGAACACTGTTTGGACTGAGGCGCGACACTCGCTCTCTTTAAGGAGATTCAAGCCCTTGGTTGGCTAAATTTTGTAACCAGTGCAGACCGTCTCTGCACCTCCCCCTTGCGCACGTATCTAGCCCAATATCTGAGACAATTCATTTTAGCCCATTAATCACCACAATTAAAAAGAATAAAATAGCATCTCTCCTTTTCAATGTGAGATTAAACATTTTCACTAACTCCTCATCTTTCATATTCACTCTCACATCTTTACATTTATGTTATAACATTTATTCATTTTAATTATTTAATATTAAAATGTTCCAACAACCCCCCACTCATTTTAATATTAAATTTTTTAGTTAAAGAGAGATTACCAGGCAAAGACGGGTCACTATGTATCATGAAGGTGTGCTCTGCATTGAACCTTCACTTAGTAAAACAGCGATCTCAACTCTAAAGTCGTAGTGGTCTCCGACTTGAACTAGGACTGCTTTAGGGAAATTAAGCGTCACTGCTTACACATAATAACCCAGGTGTTGACATGAGCTTTTATAACTAGCACTTTACGGCCATGTGTTGATCCCGGTTTCATGAGTGTATTTGAGATTAAGTCCAAATCTCATAGAGGGCGGCCCCACCCCCACACTCACATAGGTGAAATTTTGTCAAGGGTGCTCCTGTAATTCTGACACCCCACTCATACGAGCTACAAATTTCATTAAGAGTTTTTTACTCAACCTCTCCACATTACAGGATAAATGCACTTACATCATAGGAATGAACAATTAAAAATTATTTACAAAATAAATAATTAAAAATAAATAAATTGTGCATTTCTTACGACCATCGTATGATTCGTTTTTCCCATTGAACCCAATTCTCAGGATCTTTGGTCCTTGGGTTGGGTATCTTTATACATGGCTTATGATTCTATGGACTTTAGTCCCATCCCCCTCGATGTATTCCAGACTCACAGTTATGATGTCACTACTCAAATAAGATCACACGGTACTGTACTTTCTTCTTGTAAGTCTGGATTTACTGTTGTAGTAACGGTTTTTAACTCTACCAATTGCGGCAATGCTATCACAATGAATTAATATAGGTGGAATTGGCTTTTCCCACAATGGAATTTCATATAACAAATCTCTAAGCCAATTTGCCTCTTCACTAGCTAAAGCTAATGCTATTAATTCAGCTTCCATTGTTGAATTAGCAATTATTATTTGCTTTTTAGATTTCCAACAAATAGCACCACTAACTAAGGTAAAAATATAACCAGTGGTAGAGACAGAATTACCTGACAAAGTATTCCAATCGGCATCACTAAAACCTTCAATCACAGCAAGGTACTTTTTATAAAATAAGCCATAGTTTTTGGTATCAATTAAATATCTCATGACTCACTCAATAGCTAGCCAATGATCTTTACTAGGCTTGCTAGTAAATCTGCTAAGCACTCCTACTGCATATGCAATGTTAGGTCTAGTACAATCAGTAGCATAATGCAAATTACCAATGATACTAGCATAATCCTTTTGATTAAAAATCTCATCATCATTATTCACAGGAAATAAATGAACACTAGAATCAAAATGAGTAGCTACACTTTTGTGATCATGAAAATTATATTTTCTCAATATTTTCTCAACATAATGTGATTGATCAAGATATATTCCATCACATGCTTTTGTAATTTTCATACCCAAAATAAAATTAGCATTACCAAGATCTTTCATATCAAAATGGATTTTAAGCATATTTTTTGTCTCATTTATAACATGCACATAGAGGCTAATAATAACATGTAAATTATTCCATGATTTAAAATAAATACATTTATCACATTCATTTGATTTATAACCATTCTCAATCATGCAGGAATCAAACTTTTCATGCCACTGCTTAGGTGCTTGTTTTAAGCCATATAGGGATTTAGTTAGCTTACATACCTTGCTTTCTTGTCCAGTCTCTACAAAGCCTTCAGGTTGATCCATATAAATCTCTTCCTCTAGGTCCCCATTTAGAAAAGCAGTTTTTACATCCATTTGATGAATTTTCAAATCAAAAATTGCAGCAATAGCACTTAACAATCTAATAGATGTAATTCTTGTTACCGGAGAAAAAGTATCAAAGAAATCAAGATCAGCTTTTTGTTTAAAGCCTTTTGCAACAAGTCTAGCTTTAAACTTATCTATTGATCCATCCGGTTTCAACTTTTTTCTAAGGACCCATTTACAACCTATGGTCTTACAACCCGGTGGAAGATCTACTAATTTCCAAGTTCTATTAGAAATTAGAGATTCCATCTCATCATTTACAGCCTCTTTCCAAAATATAGCATCAGGTGATGTTAAAGCCTCTTTTAAATTTTGGGGATTTTCCTCAATGTTAAAAACATAATAATCAGGACCAAAATCCTTTTCAACTCTAGCTCTTTTACTCCTTCTAGGTTCCATTTCAAAATTTTCTTGATTTTGTAAATGTGAAGTAGAAGAACTAGGTTGTGACAAAATATTTTTTTTCACCCTCACTATTTTTCAATTTAAAAGGAAATTTTTCTTCATGAAAAATTGCATCACCAGATTCAAAAATTATTTTGTTTTCAAGATAAAAAATCTATTGGCTGCACTATTAATCGCATAACCAAGAAAAGCACGAGTAGTAGCTCTTATACCTAATTTAGGCATTTTAGAGTCAGTAAGCGTTACATAAGCAAAACAACCCCATACTCTCAAATATCCCATATTTGGCTTATGTCCTTTCCACATCTCAAAAGGTGTGGTGTGTGACTTTTTATGTGGCACCCTATTCAAAACATGACATGCAGTTAAAATAGCTTCACCCCAAAAATGTAAAGGTGCACCATATTCAATTAACATGGCATTTGTTAACTCAATTAAAGTTCTATTTTTTCTTTTAGCTACACCTTTAGAAGCAGGTGAATATGGTGCAGTAGTTTCATGGATAATTCCCAAAGACTG
This sequence comes from Quercus aquifolioides, assembly GCA_019022515.1. NCBI lineage: Eukaryota > Viridiplantae > Streptophyta > Magnoliopsida > Fagales > Fagaceae > Quercus > Quercus aquifolioides. The sequence goes on along the minus strand of CM032335.1, from coordinate 25,677,049 downwards.
AACAAATGAGTTGAATGCACTTGATTCATACTCATGCCCTCTATCACTTCTTATTCTTTTTATTTTTCTACCGAATTGATTTTCAACTTCTTTTAAAAAATCTTGAAATTTTTCTAAAGCATCACTTTTATTTTTCAACAAATAAATAGTTGTATATTTTGAGAAATCATCAATAAAAGTGATAATATATCTATTTCCTCCACGAATTAAAATTCCCTCAAATAAATCAGAGTGAATTAACTCAAGCAATTCGGTATTTCTTACAACATTTTTATGATGCTTTTTTGTAATCTTAGCTTAACTACAAGTTTCACATTTTTCAAAATCTTTTGACAGTCTTGGAATTAATCCTAAACTACTCATGATTCCCACATATCATGCTATTTATATGACACAAACGAGCATGCCAAAAATTAATAGAAGAAAGCATATAAACTGAACTGGTAGATGCTTTATTATTCTCAACATTCAATTTAAACATTCCATCACAAGCATAACCCTTGCCCACAAATAATCCCTTTTTAGTGGTTACATAATTATCAGATTCCATAGTTTGCTTGAAGCCAGCCTTGTTAAGCAAAAAACTTGACATCAAATTCTTCCTCATGGACGGAGTGTAAAGAACATCTTTCAATGTTAGCACGCGTCTAGAAGTGAATTTCAATTCAACCTCACCACTCCCAAGAACCTTGGTTTTGCTAGAGTCACCAAGCATAACAGTTTTTTCTTCTTCAAAAAGAGTGTACAATTTAAACCAATTTTTGTCATAGCAAACGTGCCTATTAGCACCAGAATCTGCCCACCACCCTTCAACATATTGCACCATATTGATGTCTATAATCATAGCCACTAAAGGCTCTTCGGTTACGTTAGCCTGCGGGACAGATTCACATTTCTGAAATTTGCAAAATCGAGCAATATGCCCACTTTTGCCACAAACAAAACAAGATCTATTAAATTGATCTTGTGAAGGGGGTCCTTGGTTCTTATTGTAATTTTTATTTGGGTTTCCCCTTCCTTGAGGTCTATTATTATTTTTAAAGGCTCTCTTTTTAGGCTTCAATTGACCATTTCTAGGAAAATGATTTTTGGGCATATTATTATTGGCTAAAATAAAGTTTACCTTTGTGGTGGAATTACCATTGCTCTCTTGTATCATGAGTGCATCTTGTCCTCTAGCCTCCTCCTCCACACGGATGCGTGTGATCAAAGTCTCCAAGGATGTCTCCTTTTGTTTGTGCCACAAAGTCTTTTGGAACTCCCTCCAAGATTGTGGTAGTTTATCAATTATGCTAGCTACCATCAAATTGTCTCCAATCTTTATGCCTTCGGATCTCAATTCTGCCACAATCATTTGGAAGTCTTGTGCTTGATCCACCACCAATTTTCCATACACCATTTAGTAACGGAAAAATTTGCTAGCAGCATCTTTCTTTGCACCTGCCTCCTCGGTATCATACTTGCTTTGTACCTCCACTTTCACCTCTCCCTTGCGCACGTATCTAACTCAATATTTGAGACAATTCATTTTAGCCCATTAATCACCACAATTAAAAAGAATAAAATAGCCTCTCTCCTTTTCAATGTGGGATTAAACATTTTCACTAACTCCTCATCTTCCATATTCACTCCCACATCTTTACATTTATGTTATAACATTTATTCATTTTAATTATTTAATATTAAAATGCTCCAACACCCATTAATCCATACCCTATAAAATTGTCGGTTTGACAATAATGGATTTTGAATATCCTATGCCAATCACCTCCGCCTTATCCTATGTTGAGCATAAAACTTTTTCCCCCCTTAAAACTAGTGAGAAATGGGAGATGTGATTTCAAAATTTTCTCTACAAGAAAATTAAGACACTCAATAAGAAAATTAGACAGTGTCTTTTAAGGCACAAAACTCTTAACTCCAAATCTTCTTGTTTAAAATTTTTAGCCCTAGGTATTAATATGTTTTAGGCCTCTTGTCTGTTTGAAATGAATTGGTGATGGCAACATTCTTTATTCATCAAAGAGTTTGGTACTTACTGGTAAGAGTTTGTCAACTCATCCTGAGGGGAATTTCCAAAACATTTCCCATTCTTTTTGACCCCCAGGTATTTCAATACTTTTGGGATTGTTCAAAGCAAAGCTTTATTTCAAAATTAAACATTAGTTAAAAATTTGACCTTCGAGATGCCTCATGTTACAAATGATAATTGTATTGGGTAAATGACACTGGCTCAGCACCTATAAAATATGTCTCCCAAATTAAGCTTCAACTGCCTACAAGCATGCATGCATATAAAATTATATATGCTAACACATAACACTTACTGTGAGTATACATTTTATACAGCTGACCACAATAACAAAAATCTGTATATATAGCATTAGCAACGTAGCAGAACTCTGAGATTCACCACAACTTATGAAATAAGCCATCTGATACACAAATACTTAGGCAATCAGCATTTCTAATACATGACACAAGACAGTTTGTGGATTATCTCATATACAATGGGAACAAATTAAGGAAGCACTCATGCAGTCATGCTTGTTTTGTGGTCAACTAACAGAGAAATTCTCTTCAAATTTCCAAAAATAATAAAAAATATCCCTTCCATATGTGCATAACAGAAAACTACTGACTTACCCAAATAAACAAATAACTTACCTTGCATTTTGAGTCTGACATGCAACTAGGCTACCATTGCACTTGCAAGTGCAAGCTAAGTGGGTGTTCCTTACCTTGTGATAATGTTAATCAGTTGGAGATGGAGGCAATTTCCCAATGATTGAAATATGCATTATATATCAGAACTTGGCGACATTGAAAAATTCACTTCCTAAATCAGTTGGCATACTTCAATCAAATACAAAATTGCAAAGTTGACTACATTCATAAGACTAGATTCTTGCGTGATTCCCTTTGCAAACAGCAATTCTATATGTAGTAATAATGTTTAAGCTCTGCAACAATTAACAGTGATACTGATAACTGATGCGTGATTTATCCATTTAATAGACTACTGCATATCAAGATAAAATTATGCAGCTCTTTGCAACAACTAACATATCCATTTAGAATAACAATGGGCAGCAGTACATCAAAATACAAATTCAAATTACCACTCCTATTCATACAATCTGGATAAGAAGGGCAATGTAAACAATAAAAATGAAGGGAAAAAAATCCATCACATACAAGATACTGTCCCACATGAGGAATTACATTTCAAAAATCAAAAGACATAAAAGGAAAAACTAAAAAGATAAGACAAGCCTCCTCATTAATTTATTGTTTCTGAACCAGAAAACTTCACTAACAAATGAAAAATACATGTCAAATAGGCAAACAGTTGGTGTTAAGATTCTTAAATCCACCGAACAGAATCTTGCTCGGTTTATTGGCAAGTATTAAAAAACAATATGTTTAACTTGTTACACCCTTAGGTTTGAAATGTAATTTATGGCCTGTTTGGATGTTTGAAAAAGAGGGGGAATAGAGTAGAGGGAGGAAGAGTAATTCAATTACCTTGTTTGGAAGTTTTTTAAGAAATGAGGGGGAGGGGTTCGGAGAGGTTTCAACTATCTCCAACCCTTCATTTTTAATTCCCCAAATTAGAGAGATTTGGAGGGAGAGTAGAGTACATAAATTATTGGCTAAGTAAATTACCTAATTTACCCTTATTACATTAACAAAATTACAATGTTTTGTAACGTTAAAAACAAAATTTGTAACCCACAAATTTCTCTCAAGCTCTCTCAGCTCTCTTAGCTCTCTCAGCTCTGTAACCCACAAATTTCTCTCAAGCTCTCTCAGCTCTCTCAGTCTCAGCTCACGCTGGCTCTCTCTCTCTCTCACGACTTCTTCACTCTTGGACTGTCTTTCACTCTTCTCTCTCACGCCTAGCATTCTCTCACAAAGGTAAACTCTGTTTTAATTTCTGGGGATTTTTTAGAAAATAACTACAAAACCCAAACAATAGCATAAGTTAGACAACGTTTGAAACTATATTGGTTAATAACAATTCGACTTCAGTGAAATCGATTTTACTGTTCATATCGCCTATTTTTTGCCAGTTGAGGAAGCCACGTAGTTAAAGAAATCGAGTCCTTTGGACTCATTTCTTATACATAGAAACCGACTTCACTGGAGTCGTTTTCTATACAAAGAAACCGACTCCAGTGAAGTCGATTTCTTTGTATAGAAAACAACTCCAGCGAAGTCGATTTGCCTATAATGGTTGAAGTCTACCCCAAAGACACAGCAACAACGAGGACTCCACACAACTAGCTCTTCAGTTGTGTTAAAAAACCAAGCCATGCCGTCACAGAAGAACCCAGCAACACCGACGAGCAAACGAACGTGGTTTCTTGCCGACGAACCCAGGCGCCGATTTCACCAAACCCCGACGAACCCAGCAACACCGACGAGCAAATGAAGAACCCAGGCGCCGATTCTGACCAAACCCCGGCGAAAGCTTCAGGCGATGGAAATCGGATCAGACGTGGTTTCTTGTCGCCGCTCCAGTGGAAGAAAGAATCAACGACGCACGTAAAAACCCATCAACCCAGGCAGCGAAGCACGAAGAACAAAGAACGAACCCAGCAAACGAAGAACAAACTCGATTTCAACGAAGAACAACGATGTTTCCCAGCAACCCAGGCGCCGATTCTGACCAAACCCCGGCGAAAGCTTCAGGTGATCGGATCGGATCAGTGGAGGAGAACACGCTCGGGTTTGATTTGTTTTGGATTTGATTTTTTCATGGGTTTTTGGGGCTTGGAAGTGGAGAAACCCAGGCGGCATTTTGGGGAAAAAAAAGGAAAGGGAAGAACACGAATTTTTCATGTAAGTTTTTTGGCTAGGTACTAAAATCGAGTTCAGTGGACTCGTTTTCCATGTATGGAAATCGAGTCCACTGGACTCAATTTCTATGTATAAAAATCAAGTCCACTGAACTCGATTTTTGTGTATAAGAAACGAGTTTAGTGAACTCGATTTTTCCACCTCAGCCGCGGGTAAGTAGGCGAATGAACAGTGAAATCGATTTTTCTGAACTCGAATTGTTATTATCCAATATAGTTTCAAACGTTGCCTAACTTATGATATTGTTTGGGTTTTATTGTTATTTTTTTAAAAATCCCCTAATTTCTGTTTCATGGGTTTCTTTTGAGTTGGATCAAATAGTGTTCTTAAAATTGTGATTTTATTGGGTAATTTCTTATTAATTGTGATTTTATGGGGTAATAACATGTTATTTGTGGATGGGTTTCAGATTTGATTGCTTTTTTTTACTTAAATTTTAAAGTTTCAAAGTATTGCGCATAACATGTTTGATAAAGTGCTTGAGTGAGTCTAGATTGTGAACTTGCATAAATTTGTATATTGTAGCTATATATGGATCTGTGTTTCTTGTTTATTTTTATTGGGTAATTTCTTTTTTTTTGTGAATGGGTTTCTGATTTGGGTTTTTTTTTTACTAGAATTTTAAAGTTTCAAAGAGTTACTCACAATGTGTTTGATAAATTTTGGTTCTACTCTTTTACAATCATTTCAACTGCTTGATCATTTGTACACTACTAGTGACCTGATTGCTAAACTTCCTTGATCAGGGCCAATGCAAAACTAGTTTATGCTTGTGAATGGAATCCCAATGCCATTGAGGCACTCCAACACAATCTACAAGCCAATTCAGTGAGTGATCATTGTATCGTACTTGAAGGAGATAACCGGATTACAGCACCTACAGTACGTCCATACACTAATTTATTTTGTTAGTTAATAAATTCTAAATAGTCAAGCTGTAGCACTAGCATATCATGATTAAATTCCTATTAGGTTATTTTAAGTTAATGAAAATTTTCTTGCCTAGTGATGTAGAGAGGAAATTTTAACTGACAATGTATATTTGAAGGTCATGACTGGTTAATACTTAATAGATGTTGTCCTGTCAACTTTCTTGTGTAATGTTTGATGAACATTTTTTTTTTTTTTGATAGGTTGATGAACATTTTTAAATGCTTGATTTGAACCTAATTTGGAAGACGAATTATTATACTTAGATGCTTCTTCTTTTTTTCTTTTTTTTTATTAAGTCAAAAACTGAATTTAAGATGTAGGCAACCACAACCCACCTAAGGTGTCAGTTGAATGTGTTATCTTTTGACACTTCAAATTAAATTTAGAAGCACATGGCCAATGGTTGAAACCTTTTATGGCTGGTTCGCAACAGATTGTGAAACCATCCTGTGTTGATATAGAATACTAATGCAATGAGCTTTGGTGTATTGGTTTTAGAGATAGTGAGTGGAAAGAAGAATAGAGGATTTTATCATCCTGATCATGATTTCAACCTTTTAGGACATGTGAGTTTGAATCAGAAGATTTTCTTTCTTCGGATTGTTAAACCAATTATTTTCTTATATCTTTTTACCTTCTATATGTTACTGTTTTCATTAATTCGGAATTTTTTTAGGCATGGAAATTATGGAACGAAAACAGGGCCATGGAACTGATGGATGCTTTGATGGAAAAGCCGATACCTGCATCAGAAGTCTTACGATGTATACAAGTCAGTCTATTGTGTGTGCAACAACACCTTGAAGACAGGCCCCCAATTGCTTCTGCTCTTTTGATGTTGGACAGTGAGAATTCTTCACTACCTCAACCAAAACAGCCTGGATTTTACACAGAAAGGTCTATTACAGAGACTGACTCATCATCATCAGGGAAAACTCCATTTCCTGCAATTGAATTAACCATTACAATGTTACAGGGTAGGTAGCATGGTGATTAGAACTCTGTATATGTTCTTCACAAAGCATATGTAGCTTTGTATATTCAATTTATTTTCCTCCAAAATCTAAAATGTACAAGGGTTAGGAAGATATGTATTCTTTGGTCATTTCTATGTAATTGTCAAATCTTTATTTGTTGAAAATGAAGCGATTTGGAATTGATCACAATATACCTGTGATGGTCTGAACCACTACCAAGCCAGTCAAAGCCTCCAAATACTCATTCTGTGATTAGTAGGACTAGCACATCACTGACATAATGAACAAAATCACAGGCAAATTAAAGCGACCTAACAGTTTTTATCTTTTCATATGTATTGGATTTTGTCCTCTGATATTGCACCTTCAGTACAGTGGTTTAAGAAAAAAGGACTAAAGATTTTGAAGCCTTTTCAACCTATTATTTTTCTGTGCAGCTTGCAATATTCATTCTCACTGATCTCAGAATAAGAATACCAAACTGGAAATCTTTAATTTCTTAGAGCATCCACATCCGGATGCTAAATCTCATCTTATTTTACAATCTCAAAAAGCTACTTTATCTATTATACCACCCCATTTTACAATACACCCAACATCCCAAAATTCTATTTCTTATCCCATTTTATTTAAATATTCTTTTTTATTCTTTTTTTTTACTATTTCCCTTTTTCTTTTCCTCTTCCTCCCTCATTACCGGTTTCAACCTAGCCACACACACACACACACACACACGGCAACCCCACCTCCACGGCTCCACCATCATCAACCACCACACCACCACCAAACCAACCAATCCGCACCGATCAACCACCACGCCACCACCGCACCGATCAACCACCACGCCGAACCCAAACCCACACCGCCACACTCGATCAACCAATCCGCACCGATCAACCACCACGCCACCACCGCACCGATCAACCAATCTGCACCGATCAACCACCACACCACCACCACACTCGATCAACCACCACGCCGAACCCAAACCCACACCACCACGCCGAACCCAAACCCACACCGCCACACTCGATCAACCAATCTGCACCGATCAACCACCACACCACCACCACACTTGATCAACCACCACGCCGAACCCAAACCCACACCACCACGCCAAACCCAAACCCACACCACCACGCCGAACCCAAACCCACACCGCCACACTCGATCAACCAATCCGCACCGATCAACCAATCTGCACCGATCAACCACCACACCACCACCACACTTGATCAACCACCACGCCGAACCCAAACCCACACCACCACGCCGAACCCAAACCCACACCACCACGCCGAACCCAAACCCACACCGCCACACTCGATCAACCAATCCGCACCGATCAACCACCACACTCGATCGCAGCCGTCAGCCAACCAATCTGCACCGAGAAAGAGAGAAGGAAGAGAGCAGACAAAGCACAAAAGCTATGGGTTTTGGGTCTGAAGAGAGAAGGATGAGAGAGGAGTAAACGAGAGAGAGAGAGGGGATGAGAAAGAGAGAAGGATGAGAGAGAAAAGAAAGAGATAAAATGAGAGAGGAGAGAGAAATCACCCGGTAAATAGCATTAAAAAATATTTTTTTTTTATAAGATTTTGCTACAGTACCGTCTTACATTTGAGACGGTACTGTAGCAAAATCTCAAATTTTTTTTAGCATATAGGATTTAGCCTCCCCATTGCTGATGGGTTTTGGGGCTTAAATGCCAAATGTTCTTAACATTTGGCATTTACAACCCCAAATGCGGATGCTCTATAAGTCATATATTTGACAATAGTTATAGAAAGATATAGTCAACCCCGGTTTCTTGTTTTAAATAATTGTCAATTTTGTCACCTTATAGTTTATTGTCAACAAGGTTGAATACTTGGAAAGAAATTATAAGGATCATGTGTTAAAAGTCAAAATTCAAAATTCAATATTTTGTTGATTTTTTCAGTAAACAAACAAACCAAACATTTTTTTTCTTATTTTAATTATTATCAATTAAGGATGGTTTTTTTTTATTATAATAAAAAAGTAGAAAAAATATTTAATCAAAGACCAATGTTGATTATTTAATTCACATCAGAAAAAAAAAATTATCAAAAAAAAATATTGCATGCTATAGTCATAATTATTTAATCTAACAAATTAATCATAGACCAATGTTGCAACTCCATTTTCAAATAGGGGTAAATTTGTCTATTTAAATCATTTCCTCTCTTTTCCATCCTAATTTTTAAAACATCCAAATAAGAGGAATGACTAATTACTCTCATTCCCCTTACTAATTTTAAAAACATCCAAATAAGGTGGAGAATAACCATTCCCCTCTACTCTCCTCCCCACTACTCTCCTCCCCTTTACTCCCCTTTACTCTCCCCCCTCTCTAAACTTCCAAACAGACCATTAAAGAATGTCATTGAACCACAAGATTCTTAACTCCAAATCTTTTTGTTTTAAAGTTTTTGCACTAGTGTATATTAGGAAACGTTTTTCAACCACCTGGCTTTCCTTATATTTTTTTCTGAACCGGAAAACTTCACTAACAAATGAAAAATACATGTCAAGTATGCATACAGTCCTATCATATTCATATTAGGGCTTTTAGAAAGCTTTTTGGGAGGAAAAAAAATTCCCAAAATCCAACGGATGTTACTTTTTGAAGAACATCTGTTGAACTTAATTGTGATGCAACAATTGCAGAAATATGAACATGCATAGTGTTTTTTAGTATGGATAGAAGAATGTGTACTAGCCGGAGGAAGCAGAACCTGCCTTTGTGTTAGAATCTCATTTCATCTCCTTTGTGTGTGCGTGTGTGTTTCATTCTAAAAAAAAACTGTTGTTCAATTGATCATGCTCAGCACAAATAAAACATGTCTCCCACCTAAGCTTCACCTACCTACGGCTACAAGATGCATTGGGGTCACTTAGACACATATATATGCTATCATATAACACTCACTTTCAGTATAGTTTTTATACGGCTGACCACAATAAAAACAACAAATTGTACATGTAACACTCAATCAAAAAAAAAAAAAAAAACGTCAATGTAACATTAGCAATGTTGCAGAACTCTTCGATTCAACTTATGAAATAAGCCATCTGATACTCCAATACTTAGGCAATCAATACACGGAAAGGCTGACATAAGGCAAAGTTTGTGGATTATCTCATATATGTTGGGAACAAAGCAAGCAATCGTTTCACGCTCAACAACTAACAGAGAAATTCTCTTTGGATTTCTAAAAAAAATCACTCCCATATGTGCAAAACAGAAAATTTTTGACTTCCCCAAATAAACAAACAGTTAAATAAATAACTTTCCTAGCTTTCTGAGTTAGATGCAACTAGGCTACCAAGTAGTTTCAAGCCAGTACTGATCTTAAGAAACTGCACTTGCAAGGTAAGTGGGTGTTCCCTACCAGGTGATAATGTCAATCAGTTGCAGGTGGAGGAGCCTATTTCCATATGATCAAACCTATGCATGGCACATCAGAACTTGGCAACATGGAAATTCACTTCCTAAATCAGTTGGTATACTTCAATTAACTAACATGAAATGGTAAAATTCGCTAGATTCATAAGACTTTCCACATTAGATGAAATTCAATTGCAGCAAAAGACACTACATTGCATGGTTCCCTTTCTAAAAAGTAATTCTTCATGCTTTAATGATTGTTTAAAGGCGAAAAGCACATTTTCGTCCCTACATTTTCACCCGATTTCCATTTTGGTCCCTAAATTTTTTTTTTACCGCTTTTAGTCCCTATCCTGGAAAACGCGTCTCATTTTTGTCCCTGCCGTTACATCAGAAACGGAAATTGCACAGGTGGCAAACGGAAGATGACGTGGCCATTAAAATAATAATAAAAAATATTATTTGGCATTAAAAAATGCCACGTCAGCACCTAAATTAAAAAAAATTAATTTATTAATTTTAACTAAAGAAAAAAAAAATTAAAAACAGAAAAAAAATTAAAAACAGAAAATGAGAAACAACAAACCAAATTCACATTCTTTTCTTTTCGTTAATTTTTTGGAAGAACATGTTCATGTTCTTTGTGATCTTTCCCAGAACATGATTTTACATGTTCTTCGCAATTTAATCCTTGTTTTATTTTCTTTTCTTTGTCTTTCTTGTATTTTCTTTACAACCAAACACATTAAAATTCAAAACTCAGATCAAACAATAATCAACATCAACAAATCGATAATCTGAAATTGAAACTAAAAACCTAAACCAGAAATCGAACCCATAATTTTGAACCCAGAAATTTGAACCCAACGCACACCAACCCAGCTGATCACAACCATCCACACCAACACCAACACCAACACCAAACCCAGAAATTTCAAAGAAATCAATCGACCACAGCTATCCACACCAAAAATAAACAACCTTAAAAAACAATCAAAGTACACACAATCCAATCAAAATCTACAGCTTGTACCTCCAGAACACAACATAAAACAAAATATAGGAAATTTCATTACCTAAATCCAAAGCTTTCTATAAGCTCTAAAACATTTTGCATACAAATACATAAAAAATTAACATCTTTTTCCTGATAAATACAGATCAACCTAAGAGAAATATCCAACACATAATTCAAAAAAGAAAGCTAAAAAAAAAAAATTGTACCAAACGACGGCGACTCGGCTGCGATGAGCGTGAGAGAAATGAGGGAGCTGCGAAGGGCTGAGCGGCGATGCGTGAGCTGCGATCTGGGCTGCGACGGCTGAGCTGCGATCTGGGATGCGTGAGCTGCGACGGCGAGAGCGGCGATGCGTGAGCTGCAACGGCGACGAGGATCGCAGCGGCGACGAGGGAGAGGCAGAGACGAGAGAGTGAGGAAGAGGCAGAGAGTGAGGAAGAGGCAGAGAGATTTGAGAGATTAGGTTTCGTCGAATCGGCGGCGGCGTGGGCAGGGAAGGCTAGGTCGGCGGCGAAATGGGCAGGGAGGCGTGGGTCGGTGGTGTGTTGGGTCTATGTTGGGGTTAAACCAGCAACGTGGTGGGCTGAGCGACGGTGGGATTCGCATGGAGTGAAAGAGATGAGAGTGAGAGGGTTAGAGTGACGGCGGGATTTCAGGCATGGAGTGAAAGAGATGAGAGTGAGAGGTTTCAGGCATGGAGTGAAAGAGATGAGAGTGAGAGGGTTAGAGTGACGGCGGCTTGGCATGGAGTGAAAGAGATGAGAGTGAGAGGGTTAAGGCGTTTGTGTTTTTTTTTTTTTTTTTTTTTTTTTTTTTTTTTTTTTTCTGGGTTTGTGTTCTTAAATCTGAGTTTGTGTTCTTGTTCAAGACATACTTAGATCTCAATTCATGTGATTTTTAGTTTTTAATTCTGTTTTTAATTTTGTTATTTAGTTAAAATTAATAAATTAATTTTTTTTAATTTAGGTGCTGACGTGGCATTTTTTAATGCCAAATAATATTTTTATTATTATTTTAATGGCCACGTCATCTTCCGTTTGCCACCTGTGCAATTTCCGTTTCTGATGTAACGGCAGGGACAAAAATGAGACGCGTTTTCCAGGATAGGGACTAAAAGCGGTAAAAAAAAAATTTAGGGACCAAAATGGAAATCGGGTGAAAATGTAGGGACGAAAATGTGCTTTTCGCCTTGTTTAAACTCTGCAACAACTAACAATGATAACTGATATGTGATTTATCCATTTAATAGACTACTGCACACCAAGATAAAATTTTGCAGCTCTTTTCTATAACATATCCAGTTAGAATAGACAATGGGCAGCAGCACATCAAGATGAAAATTCAAAATTACCACTTCTTTTCACAAAATCAAGACAAGAACAATTAACACGATGAATCTCCATCACATACAAGATACTGTCCCACGTGAGGAATCACATTAAAAGCAAAAGAAATAGAAGAAAAAACTAAAAACATAATACAAGCCTCTTCATTTCTTTAACCTATCTGCTTTCTGGGAATATAAACAATGAAGTAAAAACATTTAGGTGCAATAATATCAAATATACCTACCTGCTAGTAGGGCAGAAGTTAAGCCAAACTGGTCTATTTCTCTACTTTTTTTTGATAGGTAAGAAAACTTATATTCCAAAACTGCTGGAAGCAAAAAAGCACCAGCACAACGAAATACAAAGAAGAAGGAAAGTGAAAACATAAAAAACAAAAATTACAAAGAAAGAGAGCTAAGGAAAAGAGGAAGAGAGTCACTAGATGTGAGTCCTCAAGCCCTAGCCCAATCAAACTGGTCTATTTCTCTACTTATGGCTGCTAGTACCCTTATTCTTGAGTAGGCGTCCAAAATTTCTGAGCAATGCATAGGCTTCTTCTTCTTATGTTGCTGCTGCTTTGATGGTGGGCTTCCACCATCATCAATGTTTTCTGTAGAAGATATCCCATTTATCTGATCAAAGTTCTCACCTCCTTCCATCTTAGAGTCCACTTCCTCTTTGCTGCATTCCTGTTCTGCTTCTCTCTCCGGAAAACATTCTTTCTTTTCAATCTTGCAACTCTCCCACATCTTAAATTAAACTCTGCGTGCAAAAATCATCCACCAACAATATCAAATACTAATATAAAACAGCCCCAACTACAAAAGGATAATATAAATCTGGGGAAAAAAATTATGGTTTTAACAATGCTTACCTAGCCTACTGCAACAAAGAAAAGCAAGAGAAGGGATTCAATTCATCCATACCTGTAATGATATCACTTCTTATACAACATAGCACCATCATCTTAGTAAGACACCACATTTTCTCCATCAAGTAAAGCAAGGCTCTCCATGTGAGTAGCTAAATCTGAATAGATATCAGCTGGAATACTAATTTCATTCTCATGTAGAGTTTCGGGGTCAATTAAAACAGACTTATCTTCCCTCTCTAATTCACTGTTGGTGTAGACCAGCCGGGGCCTCTTTCGAATTAGAAGTAAATCATACTTGGTAAAACCAATGATATTACTAGTGCTTTCAACTGGTACAACACTGAGTTTCTTCCAGGAATCAAACACACCATACTCCCTCATCACCCAGATGGAGCATAGTGTGTCACGTGATTGTACACCATATCTTAATCTAATCAAAGCCAGTTTCCCCTTGAATGATGTGAGATATATCACAATACAACTTCCTTCATCATCAGGCAGTGGTAGCTCTTTGAATTTCTCACTGTTGACATCAAAAGACAAAATCATATGAGTAGAACGCCTCTCGCGTCCACCTCTATCTTCTGCATATAGAATCATCCAATGCAAATGTCCACTAACAAATGGGGATGGCAAAAAACATTTTATTTCCCAGTACACAACGTTGGGTCTCCACGGAATTCCAAGTCCAACTCTTTTCCATGAATCCGAACTTAATGTGTACACCTCAACCTCAAGGGGAGGCATCATATCTTTGACACGGGACCGTGAAATCCTGACAACCTTGTAGTCATTATTCAGGGAATCATACCCAAACCCGAGTTTAGGATGATGTAACCAGCTCAAGCAAGTATCGGGCAACTTCTTAAATTTTCTAATACTGGGGTTCCATAAGTATACACCATTAAATTCTGATACAATATAATCAATGAGACACAATATTCCATTACATGAACCCACTAATCTGGAACTCGCAGATTGAAAAGTAAAAGGAATTCTAAACTTGGATACCCGTTCAAACGTGCGGTCGCAAGCTACTAAGGTGGGTGGAGAAGAAGAATAATTCCAGGGAAAAGTCCTGCGAATGTATATTACACAACCATGATTGTGGAACAACAAGCTACTAAGGTGGGTGGAGATGAAATTGGGGTTGGTGATGTAAGAGTACCAGGTTTTGCAAACACACCTGAATCTTAGGAGTGAGTTCACTGGTAACCTTGTCAGAATTTCCAACACAATTTCGTCTGGGAGATGAAGGTCCGTCCTAAGTCGGAAAACCGTTGACTGTGACATTTTCCAACGGAAGAGAGGATGTCGTAAGTGTGTGTTGTGACTTGTGACTCTTTGTTTTGATGAATTGTGACTTGTGACTCTTGTGAGCACCTATGGGATTCCTTTAATAGGCTTTTTTGTAGTAACTAATTTGGGGCAACGCTAGAGAATCGAGATAGAAACTCTTTTACAAAAATTTTTTAAAATTGTTAATGTGATGACTAATTATTAGTAAATAAAAAATTAATATTAATTGTGGATTTAGATGAAAAAATATTGTAATATAATTTGTGATTGTAGTACATTGAAAAAAGTGAAAAAAAGAAAGAAAGAAAATATACAAATTGGCTGAATTTTTGGAGCTTTGATCTCATCTTAAATGTTTTTCATATTGTTTGGTTGTCAAAAAAAATAAAGGAAAATAAATGAGATTAGTTTTTTTTTTTTTAATATATGATTATAATTTTAACATGGAAAATCACCAATCATCAATATATATATAAAAGCATAGGCCTCATGTAGGAAAGCATGAGATTCTGCCAAGCGGCACATTCGATGATTCGTTGAGCCTCTCTCATTTAAGCTTCCATCTCATCAAAGTTTACATTTTTGTTAAACTTTTAGTTCATTAAATGTGTCAATGAAGTGAATACACATTAATTATCTATAAGTATGCACTAATTATATATATATATAAGAATTTTATATGGTTTTTCTTTAAAAAAAATTATATAAGAAAGAAAAAAACATCACCTAAGAGGAGGAAGTATGCTTCTTCCCTCTCACAAGTTGGTGGGACCCACTAATATTATATTTATATATATAAAAGCAAAGACCTCATGTAGGAAAGCATGAGGTCCTGCCAAGTGGCACATTCGTTGAGTCTCTCTCATTTTAGTTTCCATCTCATCAAAATTTACATTTATGTAAAACTTTTAGTTCATTGAATGTGTCAATGAAGTGAATACACATTAATTATCTATAAGTATGCACTAATTATATATATATAAGAATTTTATATGGTTTTTCTTTAAAAAAAATTATATAAGAAAGAAAAAACATCACGTAAGAGGAGGAAGTATACCCTGTTATGGGTGTATGCTTCCTCCCTCTCACAAGCTGGTGGAACCCACCAGCATGAGAAAGCATGAGGTTCTGCTAAGTGGCACATTCGTTGAGCCTTTCTCATTTAAGCTTTCATCTCATCAAAGTTTACATTTTATGTAAAATTTTTAGTTCATTGAATGTGTCAATGAAGTGAATACACATTAATTATCTATAGGTATGCACTAATTATATATATATATATATATATATAAGAATTTTATATGGTTTTTCTTTAAAAAAAAATTATATAAGAAAGAAAAAACATCACGTAAGAGGAGGAAGTATGCTTTCTCCCTCTCACAAGTTGGTGGGACCTACTAATATATATATATATATATATATATATATATATAAGTAGAGACCTCATGTGGGAGAGCATGAGGTTATGTCAAATGGCACATTCGTTGAACCTCTCTCATTTAAGCTTCCATCTCATCAAAGTTTACATTTATGTAAAACTTTTAGTTCATTGAATGTGTCAATGAAGTGAATACACATTAATTATCTATAAGTATGCACTAATTATATATATATATATATATATAAGAATTTTATATGGTTTTTCTTTAAAAAAATTATATAAGAAGGAGAAAAAACATCACGTAAAAGGAGGAAGTATACTCTGTTACGGGTGTATGTTTCCTCCCTCTCACAAGCTAGTGGGACCCACAGCTTGTGGGTCCCACCAATTGTGAGAGGGAGGAAACATACACCCATAACAGGGTGTATTTTCTGACGTGACCATGCGATTATGTCATGTGGTGCTTTGTAAGAGTAATTTTTTATTTAACTTTACACCTCAACTTCTTTTCATATTTTGGATTATAATAAAATTCTATTAATAAGATATCACTATTTTCACTGAGTGTTTAACTGACTACTATTATAATTCAATAATATAAACGTAACATCATAAATTTTAGATGATATTTCCATAAGCCAACTAAGCATTTACATGAAATTACAAATTTTTTATGCTAACTCCAAGCCAATGTAGAAACAAAAATTATGATTAAAAATTTCAACAAAAAAATAAATGATTAGACAAACAATCAACTTATTACACCACATTTTTTTAAAGAAGATATTACACCACATAATAACTAATTTCTAATTTGTGTAACTTTTTCTCTATAGTTTAAATTCTCCATCCCCTTAATTTTGTATTATATCATTAATTTAACAAAAATCTCTTCATGTTATCCCAACATTACTTCATGTTATTACTTTAAAATATTTTGGATATTCTATATAAGTTTTTCACATAACAGCTTAAAGCATTATCCGCGCATCGCGCGGGACCATGACTAGTTACTTAAAAAGAGTAAGAACTTTATGACACAAAAATTTTGGAGGGACTAGGATTAATCTGATCATGAGTCGAGGACCAAAAGCATAATTAAGCCTAGATTTTTTTTTAAAAAAATTTAGAATGCCTTTTGCCTCCCATAGATATTAAACTTATAAGTTTTATCTAGCTTTTTCTTTAATAAAATACATCAATGAAAATAATCTATACCAAATAAACCCTTTATAATTGCATGAGTTCCAGTTTACTCATTGAGTAAATTTTTTTTATCTCTTGAATTAAAGTAATCATCATGGAGCAGACATCATCAATTGGAAACTTATCATATCTTAAAACAAAAACAAAAAAAACCTTACAGTTACTAGATGGAGAGTTCTTTTATAATTAGACAAAGATTATTCCATAATTATCAATACACTTATGTATCAAAATAAACCCCATTAATCCAAAGGTGTGTGTTACACATGGCATTGTTCCACAGCCAATCATCTTCACCATGTCCTCTGCCAATCTCTCTAAAATTGTTGGGCTAACAATAATGCTTGTTGAATATCTTATGTTATCGGAAAAACGACAATTTAATGACCTAAATGATCTCTAATGATACTGCCAACTCCCAAAGAATCATGGTTTCTTTGGATCTGTCATATATATTCAACTTAACACTTCCGATGGCCATATATAAGAAGGAGACCATGCAATCCAACTTAATTGTTTCTACGTAGAACATTTGTGTTATAAGCATAATAGTAAAATCCACAAGTATAATTGATAATGTCGTGAACAAGTTGAGATATTGACGTGCTTAATTATTGGAAAATCAATTTATTGCGATCTAGCCAAATGTTCCAAAGAGCAAAAATAAATAATGAACTTTGGAAATGTTTAAATTTCAGCTCTTTTACATTTTAAACAATCATCGTTTCATTTGAAGTTGTCATTGACCTATAAGATTTTTAACTCCAAATCTTTGTTGTTTAAATTTTTTTGCACTAGTGTATATTAGGGAATTTTTTTTTTTAATTTACCTGGCTTTTTCTTTTTGTATTTTATATTTTAAATGAACCAGAAAAAATTCACTAACAATCGAAAAATACATGTCAAGTAGGAATATAATCATATGATGTTAGGACTTTCAAAAAGCTTTTTGGGAGAAAAGCATTAAGCAAATTCCCTATGATGCAGCAATTGGGGAAAACGAACCTGCATAGCTTTGGGGGTAACTGGGTAAGGAGCTGATTGAAGCATTTGTACTAGCATTAGGCTCTTTCCTGTTTGCAAGACAGAAGAAGTAGAAACAAATGCAGTTCAATGGGCCATGCTGAGAACCTATGAAGTGGGCTTAGATAATTTGACCATGGAACAAAATAACTGCATAAATGCACACACAAACCAAGACCATCACCCAGTTGGGAGCTGGACACAATTATTCAAGATGTTAAAATTAAATGCTTAAAGTCAAAGATATCATGTTGTAAATTCTGCTAGGTTAAGTGCCGATGTTGCAGAACTCTTAGATTCAGAACTTATGAAATAAGCCATTTGATACACCAATACTTAAGCAATCAGCATTTCCAAAACATGGAAAGGCTTACAAAAAGACAAGGTTGTGGAATATCTCATATATGTTGGGAACAAAGGAAAACCTCATGCTTGTTTCATGCCCAACAACTGACAGAGATATTCTCTTCAAATTTCATAAAAATAAAAATAAAAAGCTTTCCTTGCATTTTGAGCCTGACATGCAACTAGGCTACCATCTAAACTCAAGTCAGTCCTGATCTTAAGATGTTGCAATTGCAAGGTAAGTGGGCGAATCCTACCATATGATAATGTTAATCAATTGGAGATGAAGGCAATTTCCCTACAATTAAACGTATGCATGACACATCAGAACTTGGCAACACAGAAATTCACTTCCTAATTCAGTTGGCATACTTCAATCAAATACAAAATGGCAAAGTTGGAGATTCATAAGACTGTTTCCATATCAGATGAAATTCAATTCTAGCAATACAAATGAAGCAAATTCTGTGATTCCCTTTGCAAACAGCCTCTATGCAGTAATGATGTTTAAACTCTGCAACAATTAACAGAGATAACTGATATGATATGTGATTTATCCATTAAATAGACTACCGCACATCAAGATAAAATTTTGCAGCTCTTTGCAACAACTAAGATATCCATTTAGAATAGACAATAAGCTGCAGTACATCAAAGATAGAAATTCAAATTACCTCTCCTATTCATAAAATCTAGATAAGAAGGGCAATGAACATAATAAAAATGAAGGAAAAAAAAATCTCCATCACATACAAGACACCGTCCCACATTAGGAATCACATTTCAAAAATCAAAAGAGATAGAAGGAAAAACTAAAATGATAATAGAAGCCTCAGCATTTCTTTATCCTATTCTGCTTTCTGGAAGCATAAAAAATGAAGCAAACACATTTAGGAGCAAATTGATACCAATTATACATGCCCGGTATTAAGGAATAATTTAGGCCAAACTGGTCAATCTCTATACTTATGGTTGCTAGTGCCATCCTTCTTGAGTAGGCTTCCAAACTTTCCCAGCAAAGGCTTCTTCTACTTTTTATGGTGCTGCTGCTACATCTTATCAAAGCTCTCACCACCTTCCATTTTTGAGTCCACTTCCTCTTCAAAGCATTCCAGCTCTTCTTCTCTCTCTGGCAAAAAAAATTCTTTTCAAACTTGCAGCTCTCCTACATCTTAAATTCACCTTCAACAGAGTGCTCTTCTCTTTCTCATCTCATCTTCCATCAGCAAAATATACAACAAAAATCACCTCATTATTTATTTTATATAATTTAAATAGGATTATTTTATTATTATACAACCAAGAGTTTCTACAAATTTAAAAGAAGTTTTATTATGTATTCTATATTATTTAATAACCTTCCATATTTTTTATAATTTAAAAATATTATTAAATCAAAATTTAAAAAAAATTAATTATATTTTATATTATTTTGAATTTCTTTTAATAAGTTTCCTTTCTCTCGATAAATAACACATGAGACACTGGGGGATTGCATTCCAAGTCCCCTGCTACTTCTCCCACCAGACTCCCCCTCCAAGAAGACAACATTTCCTCTACCATTTTTTTTCCTTTTTATTCCTCCTCTACTCTTTTGCCATTTCTTTTTTAACTATTAAGAAAAAAAGAAAAGAAAAGAGTAAGATAACTCTAATGAGTTCTTTTTAGCACTACAATACAGACACACAAGCAAAAGGTTATGCTAGCTCAATATTTTTATTGGTTCACTATGTGTGCAACAATCAATCAAAAGCAATATCAAATACTTCTGATCACACCAAAACAACAACAACAATATCAAATACGAATATATAATAGCCACAACCATAAAAGGATCAAATAAATCTGGAGCAAAAATATGGTCAACCAGTAAAAACACTACAAGGGTTTCAATTTATCCATACCTGTGATGAAATCGCTTGTTATACACAGCACCATCCTCTCAGTAAGATACCACGTTTGCTCCATCAAGTAAGGCAAAGTTCTCCATGTAAGTAGCTACATCTAAAAGATAATCAATTTGATTACTAATCTCCTCCTCAAGTAGAGCTTCAGGGTCAATTAAAACAGACTTATCTTTCCTCTCTAATTCACTGTTGGTAGAGACCAGGCGAGACCTATTTCGAAGAAATCAGTATAAATTTCAATTGGTAGAACACAAAATTTTATTCCAGGAATCAAGCACACCATACTCCCTCATCACCCAAATGGAGCATAAAAGCATGCTATGTGGTTGTACGCCACTTCCAAATTTAATCAAAGCGAGTTTTTCCTTGAACGAGGTGAGTCCTTTCTTAATACAACTTCCTTCTTCATCAGGCAGTGGTAGCTCTTTGAATTTCTCACTATTGACATCAAAAGACAAAATCATAGCAGTAGAACGCCCCTCTTACCCACCTCCTTCATCTATCATTTCTATCATCCAATGCAAATGCCCACTCATAACTGGGAATGTCAAAGTAAAATTAAAGTTGCAGGACACAACATTGGGTCTCCACGAGATTCCAAGTTCAATTCTTTTCCACGAATCCAAACTTAACGAGTACACTTCAACCTCAGGGGGAGGCATAGGTTCAGCAATAGTCGATGAAAACTTGATAACCTTGTAGTCATTAGTCTGTGATCATACCCAAACCCGAGTGCCACTTTACGTAACTGGGTCAAGCAAGTATCGGGTAACCTCTTAAACATTCTAATACTGGGATTCCAAAAATAAACATCATTACACCCTGGTGTCATATAATCATTGAAACACAATATGCCATTACATGAACCCGCTAAAACAAGAAACCAAGAATGAAAAGTGAAGGGAATTTTAAACTTGATATGGTTTCAAACGTGCAGTTGCGAGCGAGCGTACAGACTTGACTGTCAAAACGACCAGAAGAAGGTATGCGAATATTTTTGGCCAAGTGTATGACAAGACCCTGATTGTGATAATTGTTATTGAGGTGGGTGGAGATGAAACTGGGGTTGGCTATAGAAGAGTACCAGCATTTACAAACGCACCTGAATCTTAGGAGTGATTTCACGGGTTGCTTTTGCTAGGATTTCCAACACGATTTCTTCTGGGAGATCATGCTTCGTCCTACGTTGCAGGGCGGTGGTTGTGCTCCACGTTCTTTCCCATGGGACATTTTCCAACGGAAGAGAAAGGGAGTGTGTTAAAACTTAAAACTTGAAACAGTGAGCAACACTGGCAAATCCTTTTATATTTGATGTGAGATATATATATATATACATATATATTTTTGGTTGTAAGTTGATAACGTAGGATTTTTTTTTAATCGTATTTATCTTCTATATTCTAAAAAAATATCTCTATACTCTGTATCTATCTATTTCTATGACTACATCTTTTTTTTTTTTATGAAATATCTATTCTATATATCTATACTACTCTACTCGGACTTTTCAATAATCTATAAGATAATTCACCTCTTGCTTAGTTCAAATGGAGTTCTTTAAATTAAGGATAACAAAGTCTTATAAACTCTTTTTATAAGTAAATAGCTCACTTAAAAAATATAAAAAATAAAAATAGAAAAACAACCATGTCCAGTTAATTTTCTCTTCTTTTTTTTCTTTGTATTTTTTAAGAAGTAGTTGAAAGATAATATCTAAATCCTAAATTTAAGTTCTTTTTAACTTTAACACTTTTCAAAATCATAATTTTTTATTTAGCCACATGTTCCATTTAAAAAATAAAATTAAAAATTAAAAAAAAAATATTTCTTTTACTGAAAATAAATATAACAAACTCTCGCATTCACTTTTTTTTTTTTAAAGAAATATTATGTTCATAACATTTTCACAACAAATTGTAAAAAATGGACTGTTATTGATTATTGTGAATGAACAAAAAATAAATAAATAAATAAATTGTGAATTCAGATCAGAAGTTCTCTTTACTAATGCAAGTCAGTTCTCTTTCGTTATTGGTGTAATTCCTAAACCCTATTAAACTATTGTTCTTGTAATTGTGAAAGATGGTATGAATTGGAATAAAATTATGATTTGAAAATATGTGTTTATCTCTTTTATTTGGAATAAAATACACAAAGAATTAATGTAGACCCAGAGAATCTAAATACTCCAGAAGCCCTGTGAGAGACGACATGGGAGAGATAGGAGTCCACTTGTATGAGGACTTTTAACAATAAATATTTCAACTTTTCATAACTCCAAATCTTTATTTGTTCACTAATTATTTTTATTTGTTCACTATGTAAGGTTGGGCTACTCGTTCTTTTTTCCTTCCAGACACCGATTTTCCAACGGAAGAGAAAGGCCTGAGTGTGTGCGCTTTGTGTTAAAGCAGTGAGCAACACTAGAATGTGACTTTCTTTTTCAAGTTGCTAACGTGGGATTTTTTTTTTTTTTGTAATTAATATATTAAATGTTTTATTGGTTTCAAAAAATAAATAAATGTTTTATATTAGTTAAAGGAGCAACCACATCAGCTCTTGCAAAGTCTTGCAAAATGCAAAAAGTAGCTTATTTTACATATTTTGACAAAAAATAAACCCATATCAGTTGGTGTAAAATTATGCATAAATACACAAATGCTATAATAACCATGCATATATGCATGATTATTGTAGCTCGTGCATTTAATATTTTAGTATTTTTTGATAGTGTTGGGTCTGTGAAAGAGAAGGGTAGTGAGTGAGGAAATAATAAAAAATTGTTAAAAATAAATATTTTATTGAATAAATGTATAAAATAGATAGACTGATGTGAGTATTTTGTAAAAATAAATATGTAAAATAGAAAAAGTAGTTTTTCTATGCAAAATAGACAGAAAGTTTGCAATGACTGATGCAGTTGCTCTTACAACAGTGAGGATAACATTGAAATATGTTTACAAATAGTATATACTAGGTACTAACACTTCACTTCATCTTGTTCAAAAAAAAAAAAAAACACTTCATTTGGGATTGGGTGTTGATAAATTAATGGAATGGAATGTGTTTAAGTAATAAAAATGAATGGAAAAAAGAAAAAAGATGAATGGAGTAGATTTGTTTTTGAGGGGAGAATGGAGTAGAATTAAGTAATGTTGTTATTTTTAAAAAAAAAAACAAAAGTAATATTGTTTGAATTTTTTTTTAAAATAGATGTTTGGAAGCTAAATCATAAATTATCAGTCTAATAGTAATGCTTGTTGAATATCCTGTTTTAATTGAGAAACTGACAACCTAATGACCTAAATAATCTCCAATGATTCCCTCAGATGATGTATCACGATTGCAATGAATTGATTTCGGAATCTTTCTTCACGTAGGCAAGCAAGTGTTAAGAACCAATATGGTTTAATTTGTAACACCCTTAAACTATAGGGCTTAACATGTAATTTACCCCTTTTTTTTATCTCCCTCTTCTTCTTCTTTTTCTTTTCTTTTTCTTTTTTTCTTTTTCCTATACAAAAAGTCAGAAAATGGATATGCGGACTCGGATTCTTGTTCATAGGAAAATTAGACAATACCATTGAGACACAAGATTCTTAACTCCAAATCTTCTTGTTTAATTTTTTGAGCCAGTGTATATTTGGAAATGTTTTTCGACCTACTTGGCTTTTCTTTTATATGTTTGCTAAACAGAAAAAGTTCACTAATAAACGAAAAACATGTGTCAAGTAAGTAGGCATCCATTCATTTGATATAAGGGCCTGCAAAAAGTTTTTGGGAGAAAAACATTCAACAAATTCCCAATATAATGGCTAAATGTTTGAAGAAAATCTTTCGAACTTAATTGTGATACAGAAACTGGGGAAAAACAAATCAAACGAATCTGTATAGCTTTGGCAGTAAGGAGCTAACTGAAGCATGCGTACTAGGCTCTTTCCTCTTTGCCAGAAGTAGCATAAACATATGCCATTCAATATGAGAGCAGGACTCTGGTGGGCATAAATAATTTGATCACACAAGGAAATAGCAAAAACTGCATGAATGTACACACAAACCAAGGCCATTACCCAGTTGGGAGCTGGACACAATTCTGCAAGATGTTAAAATTAAACGTTGAAAGTCTAAGTTCTCAAGTTGTTACTTCTGTTAGGTTCAATGCAGTGCCCAGGGAGCAGAGAACTAGCCCAAAGGGCGTTGAGAAACAATTTTTCTGCCATTGTGTCCCAGACTTATAATCAGAAAAATATTGAAGCATTACATTTTGTCTCACAAGTTGTAGGATATATAGTTAAAGCTAATAATGATCCTACAGGCTACAACTATTAACGAAAAAAGCTAACTCTTGGATTGGTTGCACCCCAAAATCGCTTGCACGGACTACGAAGTCTAAGAAATCAGTTTATCCAAAATGATTTTATTAGTTGTTAGTTGTTACTAATAATATGTTTTTGGCACCGGCTAAGCACCTAGAAGACGAGTCCCTACCTAAGCTTCATCTGCCTACGACTACAAATATGCAAGACAGCATCTATAAGCCAACTAACAACAAACTATAAATGCAACATTCCCAATGTTGCAAACTCTTGGATTCACAACTACTTACGAAATAAGCCATATGATACACCAATGCTGAGGGAATCATCAATTCCAATACATCAAAACGCTGACACAAGACTAACTTCGTGGGTTATTTCATGCACGTTAAGAGCAAAGGAAGCACGCATGGCTGTTTCAAGCTCAACAATTAACAAAGAGACTCTCTTCAAATTTCTTTTTTCTTTTTTTAAGAAAAAAGAACTTTCATTGCGTTTTGCATAGCACATCAGAACTTGGCAACATAAAAATTCACTTCCTAAATCAGTTCGCAATTTGGCATATTTCAATCAAATGGCTAGATTCATAAGACCGTTTCCATATCAGATGAAATTTAATTCCAGCAAAAGAAACCAAATTGTGTGATTCCCCTTGCAGACAGCAATTCTCTATGCAGTAATGATGTTTAAACTCTGCAACAATTAAAAGTGATAACTGGTATTTGATTTATCCAATTAATAGACTACTGCACATCAAGATGAAATTTTGCAGCTCTGTCAAACAATTAACATATCAATTTAAATTAGACAATAGGCAGCAGCACAAAAAGATACAAATTCAGATTACCATTCCTTTTCATAAAATCTAGATAAGAAGGGCAATGAACACATTGAAAATGAAGGCAATTTATTATTATTTTTAAATCTACATCACATACAAGATACTTTCCCACATGAGGAATCACATTAAAAAAAATAAAAAAAAAAACACAAAACACAAAACACAAAAGAGATAGATGGGAAAACTAACAAAAAAATACAAGCCTCTTCATTTCTTTAACCTATTCTGCTTTCTGGAAACATAAAGAATGAAGCTAAACATATTTATATGCAATAATAGTATAATACCTAATATACCAGCCAGCTAGTAGGGCACAAGCATAAAAAATCTCCTGTTGCTTATTTTTTTTTTTCTTTTTTCAAGTTTGAAAATAAAGGGGACATTCTCCTTTTAAGTTCTATGAGAGCCTTTTATAGTAGGACTTAACTTCAAAAAACTACTACTAGCATGAATCCAACAAATCCAGTCATCCCTAACCCTACCAATGTTATGGGAATAGAGAAGGACAAGAAAATATTGAAAAATCTCCATCTCCCAATCATGGACTGACCTGGTAAAGAGAATGTCCCAATGAAGAACTTCGTTATTCCAACACATTTAGGCTTCCATGTAAGTCTCTTTATTTCAGGCCATTCGAAAAGATGCCAGAATGACCTGCTTAAGGATCACCTCCCCACACCATTTATCAAACAAAAAGCAAATATGAGAACCATGACCCCACCACAAACTTTATGTCTTTAGAAACCTATTAACCCATTCCAAATACGAGTAGACTTTAGAAAAATGGGAAATAAAAACTACTACATATATATATATATATATATACACACACTTGATTAAAAACAGCATAAGTGTAACTACCCGAGTACACTGGATGACAGGAACCGTACAAAGGGCAAAGCTGCAAACTGAAAAACGAAAGATTTTAGAAAAATAGGAAATAAAATAATACTACAAATGATTAATGTAGACCTAGAGAATTTAACAATAAATATTTCAACTTCGCCACTCTTAACTCTTACCCGTCAAAACAACAAGTCAACAACTATTCCTTTCTCTCTATAAGCACCACATGAAACACCAGGGGATCGCATTCCAAGTCCCCTGCTACTTCTCCCACCAAACCTCCCCCTCCAAGAAGACAATTGTGGGGCCTAAGAATCTGGCAACTTCAGCCCACTTTATATTAAGCCCAAGGCCCACGCCGAGAATGAAGAAACGTCCGAGGATAAACGAAGAAAGCCCAAGTTGTCAAGAAACATCGCCGAGGACGATCCTGTCCTCGGCCAGCCGAGATCATAGAAAGGAAGAGCAACACGCCACCAAAGGCGACCCCCCCTAAGCACCCCAAGAAAAAGACAAGTACAATGGGTCATCCATGGAAGCATGGTGGAGGAGTAATTCAAGAAGAAACTATCACCTCCACATTAAATGCCCACAACTAACATTCTGGCCTCATTAATGAAAAAATGGCTCCTGAACAGAATTCTCTAGGTTGTTGCAGCTCACAGAAAGCTAAGGAAGGTAGTTAATGGAACAAGCACTCAAGTAGTAACCTGCACGATCAACAGATGGAGGGCCACGATCAACTAAGAAGGAGTATATAATGGAAGAAATCCCCCAGAGTGAGGGAGAAAAAAGAAAAACATCGGAGCAATTCGTATAATCTTGGAACCCTTTGTAACCAAGCACTTGAGAAAATAATAAGAACTATAAGCTCCTCAGGAGATTGCCGAGGACGGAATTTTACACTTTGAATCTATTTCCTTATTATTTAACCTACTTGTAGCCATGTTTAGTTATTGTAATCCTTATTAAAGCCTAGTTCTTTGGCCCACTCTCTACAAATTTATTGTATTGAGCTAGTTGGATCTGAGTTTACTCATCCAAACACGGAAGTGCTCAAACCCAGTCCCTACAACAACGTTTCCTGTACCATTTATTTTTCCTTTTTATTCCTTTTCTATCCTATATCTCTTTTGCCATTTCTTTTTTTATAATTAAGAAAGAAAAAAAAAATAGTAGGATAACTCTAATGAGTTCTTTTTAGCACACAACACAGACACAGAAGCAAACAAGGTTATGTTGACTCATCATTTTTATTGGTTCACTATGTGTGAAACAATCAATCACAAAAAAGTATCAAACTTCTGGTCACAAATATAAATAAATAAAATAAAATAACTCAACAACAACAACAATATCAAATGCTAATAATAACAGCCACAATCATAAAAGGTAATATTAATCTAGAGCAAAAATTATGGTTTTAACAATACTAACATGCCTACTGCAACCAGTAAAAGAATGACAAGGGTTTCAATTCATCCATACCTCTTATGACATTCCTTATTAGACACATAGTACCATCTTCCTAGTAAGATGCCACATTTGCTCCATCAAGTAAAACAAGGTTCTCCATGTAAGCAGCTACATCAGAACGATAATCAAATTGATTACCAATCTCCTTCTCTTGTAGAGTTTCAGAGTCAATTAAAACATTCTTATATTTCCTCTGGAAATCACTGTTGGTAGAGACCAGCAGAGACCCTTTTTGAACTAGAAGTAAGCCATACTTGGTGAAACTAATGAAAGCATAAAAATTTTCAATTGATAGAACACGAAGTTTATTCCAAGAATCAATCACACCATACTCGCTCATCACCCAAATTGAGCATAGCGTGCTATGTTGTTGGGCACCAATTTTAAATTTAATCATAGCCAGTTTCCCCTTGAATGATGTAATGAGCTTAGTAAAACAATTTCCTTCATCATCAGGCAGTGGTAGCTATTTGAATTTCTCACTATTGACATCAAATGACAAAAGCATATCTGCAGAATACCTCTCCTGTCCACCTACATGTTCTACGATTTTTAACGTCCAATGTAAATGCCCATTAACAAATGGTAATGCCTTAAAATTATTCACATTGTTGTAAAAAACATTGGGTCTCAACGAGATTCCAAGTTCAACTCTTTTCCATGAATCCGAATTTAATGAGTACACCCCAACCTCAGGGGGAGGCTTAGACTTGGCAAAAGTCTGTGAAATCCCAACAACCTTGAAGTCATTATTCTGGGAACCATACCCAATTCCGAATGTCATAAAAGGAAACTGGTTATCGGGCAACCTCTTAAATTTTCTAATACTGGGGTTCCACAAGTAAACAACATTAGAGACATTAAACCCTCGTGCATTATAATTAATGAAACACAATATTCCATTACATGAACCCACAGTGTGGGGAGACCCAGATTGAAAGGCGAAGGGAACTCTAAACTCGGATATGGTTTCAAAGGTGCGGTCGCAAGTGAGAGTACAGAGTTGACCGCTAGAACGTGAAGAGCCAGGAAACGAAGATGAAGGTTCGGGAATATTCCTAGGGATGTGTATGACATAACTGTGATGATGACTACGATTGAGATTAAGGTGGTGGGTAGAGGTGAAATTGGGGTTGGCTATGGAAGAGTATCAGGGTTTGCAAAAGCACCTGAATCTTAGGAGCGACTTCACAGGTAGCTTTGATAAAATGTCCAACACGATTTTGTCTGGGAGATCATCATCGTGCTTCGTCCTACGTCGCAAGATCGCTCCTCGTCCTCCTTTCATTTGGGACATTTTCCAACGGAGGAAGAGAAACAGAAGAGCGTGTTTTAAACAGTGAGCAACACTAATTTATTTTGGGTTTAATATATACCGTTCAAGCTGCCATTTGTTTGTTTTTTTGGGAATTTTGTTTCCAAATAGCCTTAAATATCAAACATTCTTGTTAGTTGTCGGTTTCAAAACAATATTGGAAACTAACATCTCGAGTTTTAAAAAAAACTCGAGATCCAGTTACAACTTGAGTTTTTAGAACTCGATTTTTGGTGTTTGTCATACCCTTATATGGACAAATTTTCCATGTGGACCAAATTTAGCCACATAGAGATCAAGTTTATAAGACCCGAAATCGGCACACTCTAAACCTGAAACGTAGCCACTTTCAAACGACTCACTCAAACACTCTCTCAAAGTTCAAACATTCTCACTCAAACACCCAAATTAGTCACCCTCAGCCTCTCGGCGTGCAACAAAACTCACCCTTACACCCAAATCAGTCACCCTCAACCCCTCAGCGTGCAACAAAACTCACCCTCAAACGCTCTCCTCTTTCCTCACAATTAGCTTCAGATGATCCCCTCACCCATATCTTCAAAATCCCTTTTGTCCCTACCAACGGAAGTTCAGATTTTTTCAAGTTTGAAGGTATGTTTTCTCATTTGTATGTTCATTTATAGAGAATTGAGAAATGAGGAATGGGTTTGAATGGATTTATTGTTAGAAATTTGAGTATTGGTTTATTGTTATAAATTTGAGTATGGGTTTATTGTTGTTGGAAAATATCTATTTTTTGTTTGTTTTTTTATTCACTTTGTTCTTTCTGAGTACTTTGTGTGTTATCCCCAACATAGTTCTTGTTAGGTTATTTGGTCTTATAGGAAGTGGCTTTTAAGTATGCTTTCCTTAGGTCTTTTGTTAATTTGTTCTGCTCTAAAACTAGTTATTCTGTTTCTGAATAAAAGCATGTTTAAATGTCTGTGTTTGGTTCAAGATATTTTATTTGATGGAATTTGTACTTTGTGGCTTTAATGTCAAGAATAAAATTATATGATATATTTTTTCTATTTGTCATTTTTTCTTTCTTTCCTATTCAAAGTGATGAGCCCTTTAAATTGCAATTTGTCTTAGTTATTGCCATCTTGATAGTCATTTTGTGAGACTGCTGGTGAGTTTGATTGGTTGGTTGGTTTGGAGTTGTTGATTTGGTATGTACCTATGTATTTGGATTTTGGACTCTTTACTATAGGGGATGAGTCTCTTATGAAACAAGATGGTAATATAGAACATAATAAAATATGAATAATTTTGTGGATGAAAAGCAAGTACCCATAGTTAAGTGTTGAAATTGAAAATGTTTTGCAATCTTCCAAATCCATTACCTTTAGATATTATATTGTTCTAGAGCATTGAATTAATTTGGTCAATGTACATGTTTGGTGGGTGGCTAGAAATTTAGGAGCATGGTTGGAAACTTAGGACTGTGCTTGGTAGTAAAGCTGTGCTTGGTGTTTACATTGTTAAACACAAGTGACTTCCTAGTGCTAGAGGAGAAATGTGCGATCTTTTTGAATTTTGATTTTCATTGACTATATTGTTATTCCTACAATGACATTATTTCCTCCTTTTTTTTAATTCCTTGAATGATTCCAAACATTCTTGTGTTATCTTCATTTAGTACACCTAGGGTTTTTGGGACTTCTTAATAATCTGTGGGAGGGAAGATGTTGGTGTTACATAAATGAACAAAGATACAGAATGTTTCCATACCTAAAGAATGGCTGCTAGGTAGGCTGTTCTCTCTCTCTAGGTTCCAAAGTCTTTTAAGACCTCTAAATCTCTATCTTTGCAATGCCTTTTTCCTCTCTGCTGTACCAATAATTAGGTGTTGAAATTGAAAATGTTTTCCAATCTTCCAAATCTAGTAAGGGAAGAATAATTGCTTTGGTAGTAGAGTTGTGCTTATTGCTTACATTGTTAAATTAATGGCTTCCTAGTGCTAGAGGAGAACTTCCTGGTCTGTATGATTCTCAATTACTATCTATTATTATTTATATTTCCTACAATGACTTATACAATGTATTATTCCTATTTCCTACAATGACTTATATACTGTCCTCGTTTTTTTTTTTTCTTGTATGTAATAAATTTGGCTTGTCCTGATCCCTACATTTCCTCTATTTTAGCACTTATTGTTGTTGTTGTTGTTGTTGTTATTTTTCCTCTTGCTAGAACTTAGAATTCTGCATTTGGTAGGTACTCTTGTCTATGTACAGTATTATGTGTACATAAAAAGCCAAATTTTTTTCAAGAAAACATAAAGCCAAGTTTTTTTTTTTTTTTTTTCAATCTATGACTAGTGTTATATAATGACAACAAGTTATTTGCCCCCACACTATTAATGATCTCACAGTAGCACTCTTTGCAATATGGACCCTCGGATTGATGAGGAGCCAGAGATCATGCGCCCTGGTCCCATCATTACTTCATTGCTGATGCAACAACCAAGTCATCAATCAACCGACATTTGGAATGGCGAGGTGAAATATCTAGTTCTAACAACTGCTTTAATTTTTATGTTCTTTTTGACTTTTAGCAAGTTCTTTCAAAGTTGTATATCTAGTTTTAACAACCGCTATAATTTTTATCGATTTTGCTGGACCCGGTCCCACTTCAGTGCCGTGGTCGCTCTAAGAAGATGGCAAACATATTGATGCAAGACAATCGAGTGATAGACATTATCAAGTTGGTGGGGCTAGAAGGATTGTTTAGGGCCTCATCTAGAGAGATAGATCATGGCCTAATATTGGCCCTAGTAGAGCGATAGCGGCCGGAGACTCATACATTCCATCTTCCACATGGTGAGATGTCAATCACCCTACAAGATGTGGAGGTCATTTTGGGACTTCCTATAGATGGTGAGGTCTTGGTTGGGCCAACTGGTGGGGGGGATTGGAGCCTACTGTGCGAGGAGTTGCTTGGTTTTGGAGTTCCGACGAATGACAAAAAAACTTTGGTGGGGCAAAGAATTCTCATTAGCCACCTTGTTGAGCGCATTGCAGAGCCACTGCCTCATGATGTAACGGAGATTCAGATACATCAGTGTACTTGGTACTATATCTTAGTGCTACTAGGGGAAAAGATTTTCATGGACAAGTCAGGAGATAGGGTGCATCTAATGTTCTTGGAGTTCCTGTGGAACCTTCATGATCCGCCACAGTATAGTTGGGGTAGTGGTTGTCTAGCATGGTTGTACAAAGATTTGTGCTGGGCAAGCCATAAAGATCATTCGCAGATTGTTGGGGCGTTGCAATTGGTCCAGTATTGGGTATGGGCGAGGTTGCCATTCATGTGCCCGAAGATAGAGCCCTCAATACAAAAACAGTCATTTCATTACACATTCAAAGGGAATGAATTACACACCCATTTCATTACAATTCATTCGAAGGGCATGAGTAAGTCACTCATTTCATTACATACCCATTCAAAGGGCATGAATTACATACCTATTTCATTACAATTCATTCACTACCCATTTCGTACCCAAAACAATGATGAATAAAGTCAAAATCATTGTAAGATCATGATAAAGATGAGGGCCTAGAAATGATGAATAAATTTTGATAACAAAAACCATGCAAATAAATACTCAAAAAATTTACACTAACAAAACAAAGTTCTATAATTTACAATATTGGTATCTTAACTAACATATGTTAACTATCTACCAAATAAATAGTCAGACTCTTTAACCCACACCCAACAACAAATACCCAACTACAATGACAATCAAATCAAAAAACCCTTACCTAAAATATAAATTTGTTGAGAGGGAGGAGTAGTGACAGAGAGAGGCAATGTGGTGTGAGATTAGAGATAATATGGTGTTAGAAGTGTGAGAGTTATGGGTGAGTGAGGCAGTGAGTTACTGAGGAGTGTGAGGCTGAGTGTTAGAGGCTGAGTGTTATGGGTGAGAAAGTGTTGAGTGATTGATGCGTATTTGTGTGTTATAATATTTTGCCCAGCAAAACTCGAGTCTATAAGACTCGAGATCCAAGTATATTTTAATTAAATTTTGATTCTTATAGACTCGAGATCTATGTGGTATAATCGTGTTTTTCCACAAGAAAATCGAGTCTTAAAGACTTGGTTTTGATTTGTAGAACTCAAGTTTCTAAAACTCGAGATGCTAGTTTGCCAAAACCTTTCAAACTTGTGTTAACTTACTATATTGTCTGCCCTTACTATGCAAGTCCCCAAATATCCCCCTTTTTTTGGTTAAAATCGGATGAATCAAATAAATACAAAGATTATTGTACTTATCTCAAAACAATATATACGGTAAATGTTTCAAAACAATATAAATGTTTTGTGCCAGTGTTTTTGTATTTTTATGCTGAAATTTTAAACATACTTTATTAGAAGATACCGAATTGTATTCATCTCTATTTTTGTTGTGTTATATGTGTGCCATCTTTTACTAAATATGGTGACATTTAAAAATTAAATAAATGTCATGTGTGACACATTAGTTTCTATGAATCGAAGGAAGTCATTTCCCATGCTCAATTCCTCCTATATGTGTGCCATATTTTACCAACTATGGTGCCATTTAAAAATTAAATAAACGTCATGCGTGACATGTTAGTTATTTATGAATTGAAAGAGGACATTTCTCATGCTCGATTCCTCCTTAATGAGTACAATCAAACACCCATTAACATATTGTATTTCCTTAAATAATGCTTTGAGTACTTAACTAGTGTAAGGAAAAAAAATGTGAAGAAAAAGAAAGGGAAGTTGAAAAAGAAAGGAAGGTAATATATATAATTGGTTGAATTTTTTGGAGCTTTGATCTCATCTTGAATTGGTTTCCTATTGTTTGGTTGTCAATAAAATAGATGAAAATAAAGGAGATTAGTTTTTTGTTGATCTTATATTTAAGCCTACGTTTACTTTCATCTAAAGTAGTTGACCACTGAGATGGTCTATAACCTAGGGGTTGATGGGAGAGAAGAGCAATGGTTGAAGGGGAGAGGAGGGATTCGGGTAGTACTAGTAGGTGATTCTAACCAAGTTCAAAAAGATAAATTACTTTTTTTTTTTTTTAAATCATCTACAAGAAAATGTACTCCTTTTTACCGCACAATTTTTAAGTATAATTGTTCTTTTATGTAGCTTATCTTTAGATAAAATAAATCAACAAAAATAATCTATACCAAATAAACCCTTACAATTACTTACATGAAGAGCCTTTTTACCTAACCATTTATCTAAGTACAGTTGTACTTCTATCTA
This sequence comes from Quercus aquifolioides, assembly GCA_019022515.1. NCBI lineage: Eukaryota > Viridiplantae > Streptophyta > Magnoliopsida > Fagales > Fagaceae > Quercus > Quercus aquifolioides. The sequence goes on along the minus strand of CM032335.1, from coordinate 25,642,424 downwards.
ATTTGTTTTTAAATAAAGTAAATCAATAAAAATGATCTATACCAAATAACTTACAATTACTAGATTAAAAAAAAAACGGGGGGGGGGGGGGGGGGGGTGGGGGTTGAAGCTCTGTTATAATTAGAATATCTTATTCCATATGATCACTCTACTAATATATCAAAATAAATCCCCATTAATCCACACCCTATAAAATTGTCGGTTTGACAATAATGGTTTTTGAATATCCTATGCCAATCACCTCCGCCTTATCCTATGTTGAGCATAAAACTTTTTCCCCCCTTAAAACTAGTGAGAAATGGGAGATGTGATTTCAAAATTTTCTCTACAATAAAATTAAAGACACTCGATAAGAAAATTAGACTGTCTTTTAAGGCACAAAACTCTTAACTCCAAATCTTCTTGTTTAAAATTTTTAGCCCTAGGTATTAATATGTTTTAGGCCTCTTGTCTGTTTGAAATGAATTGGTGATGGCAACATTCTTTATTCATCAAAGAGTTTGGTACTTACTGGTAAGAGTTTGTCAACTCATCCTGAGAGGAATTTCCAAAACATTTCCCATTCTTTTTGACCCCCAGGTATTTCAATACTTTTGGGATTGTTCAAAGCAAAGCTTTATTTCAAAATTAAACATTTGTTAAAAATTTGACCTTCGAGATGCCTCATGTTACAAATGATAATTGTGTTGGGTAAATGACACTGGCTCAGCACCTATAAAATATGTCTCCCAAATTAAGCTTCAACTGCCTACAAGTATGCTTGCATATAAAATTATATATGCTAACACATAACACTTACTGTGAGTATACATTTTATACAGCTGACCACAATAACAACAATCTGTATATATAGCATTAGCAATGTAGTAGAACTCTGAGATTCACCACAACCTATGAAATAAGCCGTCTGATACACAAATACTTAGGCAATCAGCATTTCCAATACATGACACAAGACAGTTTGTGGATTATCTCATATACAATGGGAACAAATTAAGGAAGCACTCATGCAGTCATGCTTGTTTCATGGTCAACTACCAGAGAAATTCTCTTCAAATTTCCAAAAAAAAAAAAAAAAAAATCCCTTCCATATGTGGATAACAGAAAATTCCTGACTTACCCAAATAAACAAATAACTTCCCTTGCATTTTGAATCTGACATGCAACTAGGCTACCATTGCGCTTGCATGTGCAAGCTGAGTGGGTGTTCCTTACCTTGTGATAATGTTAATCAGTTGGAGATGGAGGCAATTTCCCAACGATTGAAATATGCATTATACATCAGAACTTGGCGACATAGAAAAATTCACTTCCTAAATCAGTTGGCATACTTCAATCAAATACAAAATTGCAAAGTTGACTACATTCATAAGACTAGATTCTTGCGTGATTCCCTTTGCAAACAGCAATTCTCTATAATAATGTTTAAAACTGTGCAACAATTAATAGTGATAACTGATATGTGATTTATCCATTTAATATACTACTGCACATCAAGATAAAATTATGCAGCTCTTTGCAACAACTAACATATCCATTTAGAATAACAATGGGCAGCAGTACATCAAAATACAAATTCAAATTACCACTCCTATTCATACAATCTAGATAAGAAGGGCAATGCAAACGATAAAAATGAAGGGGAAAAAAAAACCATCACATACAAGATTCTGTCCCACACGAGGAATTACATTTCAAAAATCAAAAGAGATAGAAGGAAAAACTAAGAAAATAAGACAACCATTCTCATTAATTTATTGTTTCTGAACCAGAAAACTTCACTAACAAACGAAAAATACATGTCAAATAGGCAAACAGTTGGTGTTAAGATTCTTAACACACCAAACAGAATCTTGCTCGGTTTATTGGCAAGTATTAAAAAACAATATGTTTAACTTGTTACACCCTTAGGTTTGAAATGTAATTTAGAGAATGTCATTGAACCACAAGATTCTTTACTCCAAATTTTTTTGTTTTAAAGTTTTTGCACTAGTGTATATTAGGAAACGTTTTTCAACCACCTGGCTTTCCTTTTATTTTTTTCTGAACCGGAAAACTTCACTAACAAATGAAAAATACATGTCAAGTAGGCATACGGTCATATGATATTCATATTAGGGCTTCTAGAAAGCTTTTTGGGAGGAAAAACATTCCCAAAATCCAACTGGTGTTATTTTTTGAAGAACATCTGTTGAACTTAATTGTGATGCAACAATTGCAGAAATATGAACGTGCATAGTCTTTTTTAGTATGGATTGAAGAATGTGTACTAGCTGGAAGAAGCAGAACCTGCCTTTGTGTTAGAACCTCATTTCATCTCCTTTGTGTGTGCATGTGTGTTTCGTTCTAAAAACAAACTGTTGTTCAATTGAACATGCTCAGCAGTCAGCACAAACAAAACATGTCTCCCACCTAAGTTTCATCTACCTATGGCTACAAGATGCATTGGGGTCACTTAGACACATATATATGCTATCACATAACACTTACTTTCAGTATAGTTTTTATACGGCTGACCACAATAAAAACAACAAACTGTACATGTAACACTCAATCAAAAAAAAAAAAAAAAGTCAATGTAAAAGCAAAAGAAAAAAAAAAAATCTCCATCACATACAAGATACTGTCCCACGTGAGGAATCACATTAAAAGCAAAAGAAATAGAAGAAAAAACTAAAAACATAATACAAGCCTCTTCATTTCTTTAACCTATCTGTTTTCTGGGAACATAAACAATGAAGTAAAAACATTTAGGTGCAATAATACCAAATATACCTGCCTGCTAGTAGGGCAGAAGTTAAGCCAAACTGGTCTATTTCTCTACTTATGGCTGCTTGTACCCTTCTTCTTGAGTAGGCGTCCAAAATTTCTGAGTAGTGCATAGGCTTCTTCTTCTTATGTTGCTGCTGCTTTGATGGTGAGCTTCCACCATCATCAATGTTTTCTGTAGAAGATATCCCATTTATCTGATCAAAGTTCTCACCTCCTTCCATCTTTGAGTCCACTTCCTCTTTGTTGCATTCCTGTTCTGCTTCTCTCTCCGGAAAACATTCTTTCTTTTCAATCTTGCAGCTCTCCCACATCTTAAATTAAACTCTGCGTGCAAAAATCATCCACCAACAATATCAAATACTAATATAAAACAGCCCCAACTGCAAAAGGATAATATAAATCTGGGGAAAAAATTATAGTTTTAACAATGCTACCTAGCCTACTGCAACAAAGAAAAGCAACAGAAGGGATTCAATTCGTCCATACCTGTAGTGATATCACTTCTTATACAACATAGCACCATCATCTTAGTAAGATACCACATTTTCTCCATCAAGTAAAGCAAGGCTCTCCATGTGAGTAGCTAAATCTGAATAGATATCAGCTGGAATACTAATTTCATTCTCATGTAGAGATTTGGGGTCAATTAAAACAGACTTATCTTCCCTTTCTAATTCACTGTTGGTGTAGACCAGCCAGGGCCTCTTTCGAATTAGAAGTAAACCATACTTGGTAAAACCAATGATATTACTAGTGCTTTCAACTGGTACAGCACTGAGTTTATTCCAGGAATCAAACACACCATACTCCCCCATCACCCAGATGGAGCATAGTTTGTCACGTGATTGTACACCAAATCTTAATTTAATCAAAGCCAATTTCCCCTTGAATGATGTGAGATATATCACACTACAACTTCCTTCATCAGCAGGCAGTGGTAACTCTTTGAAACTCACTATTGACTTCAAAAGACAAAATCATATGAGTAGAACGCCTCTCGCGTCCACCTCTATTTTCTACATATAGAATCATCCAATGCAAATGTCCCCTAACAAATGGGGATGGCATAAATCACTGATATAAAAACTCAAATTTAATTTTCTTAATTTCATATTTTTGCTTCTAAGGAATTTGGTTTGAAAAGCAGTGATATTTGTTTTTTTTGCTTGTGGATCTTCTGACTTAGGTGTCAATTGCATGTATATTTGGTAGATAAGAAATTAAGAATGTTATTGTTTATTTGATTATGATGTAGTGTTGTGTTGTTTTGGGATTAATTTTCTTTCATCTCATGTTTTTGGATTAATTTTTCATTTGGGCCATTACTTTGAACTGATCTTTTATTGTAGGAAAATGGTGTTGATGACTCGGAGGATGGCTCAAAGGAAGACTGATATTTTAATTTATTAATGATTCAATTCTAGAACATATAAATAATTTATGTTGAAGTTGTTCAATGTAGGTTCTACTGTTGAACGTGTGATGTAGTCTTTTTTTCTTTTGGGTGTGATGTAGACTTAATTGGATTGGACCAAAAAGTTTGCCAGAATGTATCGGTGTGTTATGAATAAGGTTAAGACTCATATATAGACTCATAGTAGCTTTGTCATGGGGCTTCGGAGCTAAGACAAGGCTATTATATAGTCCAAGAAATCATATGAAGTTTTATTAGTGAATCTTGTAGTTTCGTAGACAAATTAATGCATTTTTTACTCATCCTTGCTCATCTTTAAGGAGTGAAAAACATATAGCAAGATCTCTAACTCATATCTAAGGAGCAAAAAACAAATACCTTTTACTATGAAACTATGACAAACTATCAATGGTGTCAAAATAGGAGATCTTGAGTTTGATAACTTTATATGTAGGACCTAAGATTCAGAAATAAAATTAGGACATTTACCCTGTAAATAACAGCTCTTTAAGCTGTGTTGTATGCATTTAATTTTAAATTTTAATTAAACATGCTTAAGAGGAAACCAACTCAATGAGACCCATATTAAACAATGACTAAGTAGTACAAGTAGAGGCCAACCCATCATATTAGGTGGGCTTAGGTGCCTAGCACCATCCCAAACTTTTACCCAATCTTCTTACTTAAAAAATTGTACTTTTTTCTATTAGGATGAAATAAAGAGATCTTTACAGGCAAGTCAACCCATTAGAGGTTTAGTCTTCAGGCCTAAAAAAAAATTGTTAATAACAAACCCCTTTTAGGTAAGTCGACCTATTAGTGGTTCAGACCTTTTAAAACTTTTAGTTGTTGTGAGCAAAATCAGCATATTTGTACATCTTGTGGACCTAGAAAATGTTCTCAAGCAGACGTTGGGGCTACGTGGAGAGAACGTGGCTTGATATCTCTACCCCGCATGTATGTCAAAAACTGTCCAGGTAGCTCTTCCAATAGAGCCTGAACCACAGAAATCTGCCCACCTATACAGACCATAACTAATTTATTAGATGAAACAGAATGAAGAAGCTCATTTAAAAAAAATACAAGAAGTACAACGAAATGAACAAATAAGGAAATCACAGTGTTGTTAAAAGCGAGGGGCGCACTTAAGCGCAAAGGGCTCTTGGAGCTAGGCGCAAAGCGCAAAGTGCAAGCACGCGCCTGATTGAAGTGAAGCGCACATTTTTAAAGAATAATTTTTAAATTTTTAAAATTATTATTAATGAAAAATGCAACAATCAAATGATCAAATTATCATATAAATTGAAATAAAACTTTTTATATAATTCATATAACATTTAGATATGCCCTACTTTTGCAATTTTAACACAAATTGCTAGTCAAAGCATTTTATTTTTTTGGATAAGCTAGATATCAGTACTTCCATGAAATATCCTTTCTTAAATCTCCTATATCTATAATGCCCTATGACTAATTAGTAATATTAGTTAATAATTTAATCACTTAATGACTATAACTCTGGAAGAATTAGTTTGCTATGTTCAAAATCAACCACTAAAGTAACTAAACAATTACCACATATATTATATCATACGTTTTTTTTTTTTTTTCCCATGAATGAGCTAAGAATATGAGGACATTGTAACATGGTAATTGGTACCAAGGAGCTAGGTGGGTTATTGTTTCAAGGAGAAAAAATAAAAATAGAGAAAATCTGGGAGGTTGTGGGTTGGGTTTTAGGACAAGCTATACTCAAAATAATTTTTTTTTTGATAAGTAATTTACACTAAAAATATATAAAATCAATGGTTTATATCAATAATGTCAAGATCCTATAGCTTTAATTTAGTTTTGGTTTTTCTTTATTGAAAAATATAAAAAAGCTCCAAAAAGCGCGCTTTGAGCTTTTTGAAAAAGCGCAAAAAAGCGCGCCTAAAGCGCGCTTCTTTGAATGAGCTTAGCTTTTGAGGCAAAAAGCGCTGGAGCCTTGAGGCTTCGAGCTTTGAGCTTAAGCACGCTTAAAGCGTGCTTTTAACAACACTGGGAAATCATCAATTCCAATTGATAAAATAGATAATAGAACAAATAAGAAAATCATCAAAATCCAATTGATAAAAATAATAAGAGGCTCAAATAGATGATAAAAAACATCAAGAGGTAAGATACATAGAAATCAGCATGCTGAGTACGCATTCACACTAGATTGAAACCATGACCCCATTTTCTGCCTATAACATGTCCAATGGGTACTGGAAAATGGTGGCTGCAAAGTGTATTAGACTGTTACCAACAATATAGACAAAGACAGGATCAAGATAGCAGTGGCAACGGCAATCCATGCAACGTCTTTGTTTAATACATTTTCAAAGTTCACACAAACCCATTTGGGCTTTTCTACGATATGAGTAAGCAGTCATCTAAAGCTTTTTTGCTAGGGGAATTCAAACCCATACTTACCCACCATCCCATGCATACGGAGGGAGAGTGTCATTTGGTCCAAAATTTATTGGCTACAACAAATCTTCTAAAACTTTGACCCACAAATTTGGCATGCTTTTAGGACATATTACCAACAGGGAGAAACTTATGAATGCACAATTACAATTAGTGGATGCTTTTAGATGTAATAACAAAAGCTTTGTTGAGACAAACAAGTGTCATTGTGTACTCACTATGTACTTCTCGCATTGGAACAAATTGTACAATGTCACGTGTTGCTACATGACCTGTAGAGCTCTCTAATCGTCTTCCATCATCAGCATCAAGCACCTGCCAAAAATTAAGATATATTACATTCATTCAAGTGGAAATTCTTAAAGCTAAATTTCCACCATTCATTGTACAAAATAATTGAAATAAAGCAATCAAAAGAGTCTAACGGCTAAAAGGCCATTATATTAGGAAAACAAGAGTATACCTCCATTTGCGTAAAATCAGCACCTCCCACTCCTACTATGAGAATTGATAGTGGAAGATCAGATGCCTTGACCAAAGCATCTTTTGTTTCTTGTAGGTCTGTAAGGACTCCATCCTAGAAAGATGACATATTTTATTTAATTAACAAATGCAAAATTGATGGAAAGAGAGATCAAATAAAATAACATTTTTATTTGAGAGAGCTTTGTGTATACATCCTTTGTACATAAAACCTCTCCTTTTCAATGAAAATTGTAATTTATAATAAATAAAATCAACTAAAGTAGACATTCTCTAATTTTTCTTTTCCTTTTATTAACCATGTTATTAAAACTTCTCGTTCCCTTTGGGTCTCTCTATAGCCTAGAGCACATAGAAGCCTCAAGCATGTTGTTTGCCTACAAGATTCTAACCTTTCTAGGTCTGTTCAGTCACTGTGGTATGGGTTTTTCATTTTTTTTTCTTTTCTATTGATTTCTTTTGAGTCCTTCTCTGCGTTTGGGGTATTTTATTCGGGTGGATAGTTTTCTTCTGGTGTTATTTGATGGAATCAGAATTGGAGGAGATGTGGAAGATGATTCGTTATTGCAAGAGGAGGGGGAGGTGAAATGGTGGTTAAATCAGAGGAAGTGGTTTACTCCTAGAAGCAAGCTCAATTTGACGTGCTAGCAAAACTTCATATCAATAAGGATTACAATAAGGAAGTTTTTAAAGCTAATGTCAAACGTTTGTGGCCATTTTTGAGGGGGAGAATTATATGGAGGAGATTATAGCTAAAGGCCCCTAGTCTTTTAATAAACGTCTCATCCTTCTGAAAAGGTTCCAGAAACTATGACATCTTCTTCTACATCCTGATACGTCCCAGTGATGTGAAATTCCACAATGCTTAGTTTTAAATTCGTGTTTTTAATATTCAAACTAGACATTGGCTGCAAGCAGTGGCACTGAGACAAAAAATCCAAGGCTCTGCACGACATAATCTTCATTCCCGATGTGAAACCACAATGCCAAACAATCGGGAGGGTAGACAAAGATGCCATTGTTTCTGGGGACGATTTGGAACTAGTTTTGCCAATGAGTAAGTTGAACCCGCTGGAAACACACGAAGCTGTGGTCCCAGCAGCACAGGTAATGGTCCACCAGGTTTTTCAGGATGACAAGGGTACAATGGCTTCGAAGGTTGATCCCTACGCTCATGGGGATAACAACTCATCTAATTTGAAAGTAAGACCACTTAATTCAAATTCAGACCTTGTAACTGACTCAGAGAAGTGTATTGATAAAGATAAGAGGGGAATTTTTGGACAAGTCAACTTTACAAGAGAGTTGTGATACGGGTAGTGATAATGATAAGACTTTTGTAGTGGATTGGGGTCGGTCCATAACTTTACAAAATTTGGAACTAGCTGATGGGAATTGGATTGCCTCATCAAAAGTAACAAATATAGAAGATGAAAATTGTGAGATGTATGTTGTTGATAACGTTCCAAACTCAAACTGGTATTGACAAAGATGATCTAGTGACTGCAAAAAAGAGATTTGTGAAGATGTGTAATACAAAAGCTCAAATTTCCACTATTGAGGTTGTTCTTCAACCTCACTACCCTCCATGAAAGTTCTTAGCCTAAGCTATCCTCTAGAATTGCTTGGATTTTAGAGGATATTTCCATTATTTATTAAAGCTTTTGTACTATATCTTTTTTGTTAGAGTTCCTCTAGAATGTAATTGTGCTGCTCTAGGTCTTGCTAGTGTTGCAAAAGAGAATGAGTCGGCCTTTGTTTGGTTAGAACATGCCCCTTTTTCTCTTTCCCACTGTACAATGTGAATTTCAATAAATAAAGTCTACTATCATTTCCTTTGGGGGAAAAAAAAAAAAGTAGACATTCTCTTTACCGTAATAATGAGCAAAACAAAGTACTTGTTGTTGTTGTATGAGATGGATTGGCCAGCAATTTGTGCAGCTTTGTTGATCACTTGGCCAAATAAAGTGGGTCCTGCCAAAGCAACATTATGTAGAGCACTTGAATAAGCAGCCATGATGCCTTCAACTCCTTCAACCTATTGATAAATAAAAGAAATTAAATAATTCATCCCAAAAAAAAACTCGTGGTTACTTAAAGAATTTAATGCAGTGTTCAAAATCTTATCAACTTATACTCAACAGTTGTTAACTTACAACACATGAGAGATGCATCTTTTGGTACCATCAATCATTTTCTAAGATATCTAATCTTCTGGTTATGATGCAAAACATATGATGTTCCTAAGTGTATTAGGTGATAAGTCAATCCATTTAATTTGCATTGAGGGCCTCTGAACTTTCTCAAATCTTTTGAGGACAAAACTCAGTGTTTGGGGTTTTTGAATGTGTTGTTAGTTGTAAGTGGGGTTTTTGAACTTTCAAAAAAAAAAAAAAAAGAGATTGGTTGAAAATGATGGTGATGTAGAAAATGGGAAATCCTAAGCAAACAATCTATTAAAAGTAGTAAAAGGAGAGAGAGACGTTTGGTGCAGTATAAAGAAGATAAATATTTTCAGACAATATGACAGCCAGATTCTTCAAAGATTAAGCAAATCAAAGCATTATAAAGTTAGTTCCTCTCACCTCAAAGGCACTTGCACTTCCATTCAAGTTAAAACAATGCGATGTGGTCCCATCACATGTTCTTCCTCCAAAGCCCCAAGCAGGAAAGCGCCTATCAGAATCATAAAATTGAATGACCTCCCCAACCTCCAATATAGCCTGCAAGTTTAATATATTAAGTAGACAATTCCTTCTTCAATCAATGATGATTTCTTTGAAGTATATGCTAGCAGAAGACCCCCTAACAAAAATTTCAGAAATACAAAACTTACTTTATACAAATGTCACTTTCTAAGACATGTTCCACATATGGTTTTTTCTCTATTATACAGCTCTTACATGTTTTGCATTAAGGCCTTTTTTTTTTTTTTGGAAAAGTAGATAGTGAGAGGGGGAGGATGAGGGTGAGCTTTGAACCATAAATATGAGGCACCATAAAGAAAGCCATTACCACTAAGCAATCACCTAAATGCTTATGTTCTACTTTAGTTGGGAGTAAACGTACCAGAAGGCGAAGTTTGATATGTAAAACAATCAGCTTGATCATATTAGGTCATGACAAACATAAAAGACAACAATTTACAGACATTTGCATTGACCAATTCAATGTAAAAGCTAAGTTTTCTTATTCTAAAAGCAATTTCCCATTCCCAAGTTGTTTTGTGCCTCAAGAACCCATATAGGATTGAAATTGCATGGGTGAAGAGATGCCATTCAGTCCAAGGATCTCTTGCACCTAATGTTTAGAAAAATACAAACATACAAGTGCCAGAGAAAAGCAACCACCCTCTTGGGAGCACCAGAGAATGCACAGCCTTACCCGTTGATAAGAATTCAACCGACCAGAAGGATCAATGTAGTGTAAAGAATCTGGATTCCGAGGGTTTCCATTTGAGGCTAAAAAATATATTGAATATTCAAAGTATAAATAAGTCATCAGCCAAAACAAAACATTTAAACCGAGGAAAAAGAGAACCAAAAAAATCCACACGTATAAAATAAAACTATATAACTCCTCTAGAATGTGAAATAATTTACCTGTAAAGTCAACAGCAACCATAAAGTTAAGCTCAGATCCACTAGAAATGTAATCCAGAAAGCTATACTGTTGCTTTTCACAAAATTGATCCACAAACAGCTGTCCCTTCAAAACCTATATTGATAAATTAGAAAGGAAATCCAAATTTAAACACAAAGACTAAAAATATTTTATTTAAAAATAATAATAATAATTATTACAAGTATGAATAAGTACCTTATCACGACCATGATGAGAAGATGGTAAGGTGAGATTTGCACCACTTCTTTCTTTATGAAATTTTTCCAGGTCTGCCACTGATTTCTGGAGCTTACTGATTATTTTAAGATAAATATCATCTTTTAGTAATAGAGACTAAATCGTGAAAACTAAAAACAAACAAAAGGTGAAAAGTGAAAATAATACAAAACAAAAATGGACATTGATAAATTTAACTTACCCAATAAGCACATGATTGCCACTGCTATTGAAATCAAAGCACTCAATAATTAATGGGTTATCCTATAGCAAGTCAAATTGCATATGCCATGTGAATCTTCAGTAATTATCAAAATAACAAAACATCATATAATTATAATCTAATAGGAAACCAAGAATTATAAATCGACAAGCTTACCTTACTTCCAAATTGCTGTACACTCAGGCATAGGGGTTTCCAAATTGGATTCAAATTGTTGTTCACCACTTCAGTCTTGAATATTGGAACAGAACCTCCAGTCTCAACAATTCTAGATATTCTTAAAAAAGGATCCTAAAATAAATGAAGAAATTTATAAAATAAACACAATTAAGAATATGTATGCTTAAGTAACATTAAACATTAAGGTATCTGCTTTGCAAATACATACACTTTTAGAGAATAGGTCCTTGTTATCCAAGTGGGAACAATGGACTATCATCTCAACACAACTCCTCGAAGCAACTGTTTCCTCTGCATGGATAGTGAGTGCCCCAAAGTTCCTCAAGCCCATGTGCCCATTTTTGATATGGAGATTTAGGGTTAAACTCCGAGTTTGTTTAGTCACTATCTGCCATGAGAATAGAAAGAAAGAATTGGAGGAAAAACAAATACCAAAGTTTAGTATATGGAAACCAAATTACTCTGAAAGAATTAAGCCACTAATTACATTTGAAATATACTTTTTAACTGCATCAGTGGTAGTCTAAAATAAGATGCTCAAAATCTTAAAATAACATTAACATAGTGAAGTAGCTCTCGCAATTTTCTTTCTGCCTTTGAAATTTTTAAGAAGAATATACTGAAAATTAAAACAACTTTATACTCAAATTTCACCAGCTTGAGGGATATACATGATATAATTTCAATGAGCCCAACTGAAGACAAGGGGATATACCTTTGATAGAACACAAGTGGCCTCTCCAAGAAATTCTTGATCCTTCAATTTTAGCATCTGCAAGGCAACAAAAATAAAATTTCAAACAAAAAACTTCATCATCAACTAAATCTGTTAGATTATTTTGGATGAGGTTATAACAAATTAAAATTTATATAATCTTTTTTAAGTTGTTGCCTTATTTTCTCATATTTGTATATGGTTAAACTTTAACAATCTTTAAAAGTATCTATCAATTCATAATGGATATGGTTAACCAACCAAATTTGGCTTTTTTGTGTAATTGCTCCTAGTAAATAGTATGTCTAGCGCAATAAAATATGCATTCCATGCTTGGTACAAATTACCATAATTACAACCATGGAGTTAACAATTATTAAAAAAAATATAAACATCACAAATATTACTTGGCGGGCTTCAAATTGAGTTTCAACTAAATTGTCCCCTACTTTCATTTTTTTTTTTTTTTTTTAATGAATTACTTTCATTTCTTATTTGTTATATAACCTCTTTACTGTATCAGGGACAAATTGGCACCAGTGACAAATCCAGTTTAATTATTTTGAAAGTGGTAAATGCCACACACACACACAAAAAAAAAAAAAATTCATTTCATAATAATTTTGAGCAAGTGCTTTCCCATACAATTATACTATGCACAGTCGCATCTATGCCTATTGTCAAATTGACTTTCTTTGAGATTGTCTAAGATATATAACACATTTGGTATCAAATATTCGTTTATAATTGTTCACTAATAACTTTTGTTTCCACTTCAATGTTTTTAAACATGGATTGACAAATTTAGTGTTTAGCATACCCACAAAAATATAGTGTGATCTTGTGAATACATATTTCTTACGTTAAAACTCAAAAATGTGGTTAAAAGTTTTATCTTGCAAATTGCATTATTCAGAACTTGAAGATTGGCAGAGATGCTACAAGAAAACTTAGCATGTACACTATTATGTATGTAATTTATTAACAGAGCAAAATAATTGAACAAACACAACCTAAAAAACATGAATTAAAGTAATGGATACTTAAAGTGCAGAAACTTATATATACCTTCACAGGTATATTATGATATTTTGTATCCACATCATACACATGAAATCTGGAGCCAAAAAAAAAAAGGCAAACATGAGCCAACCAGTCAAATTAAAACATCACTTAGAGTAAATCAAGACATATCTAAACAATGATAAGCACTTAAAGCAATTTTTAAAGCTTACACCAATGGCTGCACGATCTCGAACTGGAATGCAACTGTAACTTTTTCTATCCATGCAGGATTCAAACTATTCAATACAACCTCAGTGCGACCTAACTCCTCTAGTTTACCGTCTATTTTCTTTGCATACACCACAGCCATGGGATCACTCTGAATGAAATAAAGTATATATTAGCAAAAACCATAGTAAGACTATGGCATGCATGCATGTCATACAAGCACATAAACAAACTACCAAGGATTGTTGAACTTAAGACCTTTAGATATATGAGAACATTTATTAGAAACAGTAAACCTTTTTAAGTATGGGACCGTCCCCAGAAGAAAATGTCATTTGAGAGAGGCGATTGGTAGGCAGCCAATTTTTTTTGGAGAGGTTGAATTCCAGACTTGAACCCATAAATTATAGTAAGTTTCCATGTGTTATTTAGTAATAGGAATTGTACCCACTGCAAAAAAAACTCCCAGACTAGCAATAGCCATTTTTTTAAAGCATTTTGCATGTGCTATTTAGTATGGCATATCCTTGCTAGCTTAGGTTGAATGGTAAACTACAAATAAGAAAAAAACAATTTCTCACTTTAGTAGGTGAGTTGTCTTTGATTATCAAAAGATGAAACAAGTTGGCTTGAAAGGTGTATGTAATGTGTCTTTATTTTACTTATAATTCATAGGCTTGTATTTCTTGTTTCCTTAGTTTTGAATACTAGTATTGGTTGGTATTTCATTCTATATAAGGACTCCCATCATTTGCAAGGGTACAAAAATGCAAGTGAAATAAGAAACAAAAGAGGAAGTGAAGAGTGGTATGGTGTGTGTGGCAAATGAAGACTTATTACATAATATTTGATAAGATACATCATTCTTGATTGCAAAATTTATTATTCTAAAAAACTTCCGCTATGAAAAATCTCAACAAAGTGTGATTCAAATCATTACTTCCCAAACCTAGTTGAGTATAGGAAATATGAAGGGCAAATGAAGACAAAACAACTCAAACTTCACACTAAAACAAAAGGAGGGTGCACAATGTTTGGATGAGCTTATTTTCGTTGACAAATTAAAAAAAAAAAACGGTTGTGAAAAAGTACAATTGAATCCAAAAAAGAGTGAAGTTTTAAAAGGTTGTACATAAATTGGTGGTAATAATATGCTGGCACTATAAAGTAAAAACAAACAAACCCTAGTAAATTACCAAAATATTTAGCACATGAGAAATTATTGCATGACCCTGTAATTATCTCACTATCAAATGATGTTATCTATAGAGATGAATACCTTTGAAGTGATATCACGATCAAGCAAGTTAGATGCTGATAGAGATAACTGCAGCATAAAATTGAAACACAAAAATGCATAAATACATAATGAGAAACCACAAAGGGCTAACGTATAGAATAACATGAAAAGAAAAGACAAAATAGAAGAGCCATTGACGTAAATTGAATAACAATTCCAATGTCAAAATACACAATACTAATAATCCAATCTTGAGTTAAATTATATCAAGATGCATGATTGCTTAGGAGCTTTATAAAATGTCACTCATAGGGGTGAACCAACACACTCTGTGATGTCCATTAGTTGGAGATAGAATAAAGGTACTTCAATACAAGCAAATGAATATAGATATACAATACTACACACAACAAACAAAATTTTGGAATCAATGCTTTTTTCTGATGCTCCATCTTTGAACTGGCACCACAAAATGGGAATCTTGCTAATGTTCCCCTTGGGGGAGCATTTTGTGGTGCAACTTTAAAAAGAGTTCAGGTGGGCTCATTGATGTGGACCTAAGGTAGAAACACAGTAACTCAACCATATAAAGAACATGTAGACACCAACATCTTCAAAAGAATTAACATGTATGAAAAAGATCTGTTGCTGTGAAGCAACGGAACACAGTGGAAACCTAACTACACTATCTATTCTCAAATTCTGAGAAACTGTTCATAGATGATATGCCAAAGTGCAGTACATAATGGATCACCATGTTAATAACATTTCCCTGGCTTGCATGCCCTGGCCATAGTGTAGTACATAAACTCCAAGCTTGACAAGAATGCATGTTTGGTATACTATAACAGTGATTACATTGTAATAGGAATAACCTTTACAAGGAATAAAAGTAGACGAAATGAATTGATTATTCATATTCATCAGTTTGGTGATAACATAGGAATAGAACTGTGGAATTGCATCATATTAGAAAATTTCCCTTTAAGTACTCTTTTTAAAATGAATTATATATTTACACTTTTTGTGAATCTTGCTTTCCTTCTTTTTTTTTATAGTAATTTCTGAATCTTGCTCAACATTCTATTATCTATAACTGTAAAAAGAATATAGAATTAATATTATTGTTTATTGTCAAACTTAATATTTTTATAAATATAAAATAAACAAACAAACAAACAAACAAAAAGATAATATCTCCATGTTCCATGTTCGCACCAACGAGAGAGGGGGAGAGTGTGTTGCTTTTCTGGGAATAGTTGATTGGTGCTAGCATTCTTCCTAGTTGAAATGGAGAATTAAAAGAAATTTAAAACAATGAATTTTCCAGAAATTGAAAACAATAGAACCTCATGAAGTGCGATTTTGGTAGAACAATGGGAAAAGGGGGGGGGGAAATGCTTATCAATCAAGACTCAAGAAGGAAACCATGAAAAACAATGGTAGAGAGAAAGAGGAAATGGGGAAAGGATACATGGCTATTGGTGAGGAAGAGCTCGTACAGTGGCTTGAAGCTTTTTGGGAAATTTATATTTCATAATTATTAAGTAGGTTAAGGAATAGCAATTACACTCATTTTGGTCAGGAATAATTATACTTTATTTTAAAGAATAGTCATTCCAAATGAATGACTATTCCTTGTAACAAACAATTGAATGATTATTCCTAATGAATAGCTATTCCGTTACAGGATCTATTACAGTGTATCAAACATGCCCTAAGGTAAAACACCATCGAAATAAGAAACATTCCCTCCACTATGCGATGATAATTAATTTGATATGTCTGTGTACAACACAAAACACACAAATGAATACAAAATTATTATTATTATTTCTTTGTTAGGACCAACAGTGGACATTCCAAAAATCTTTTATGACTGAGTTACATGCCTCGCATTTATTTGAGCAACAATGATAGCAACAAATTAGTATCACTAAAGAACTTTTCCTGAACAAGAAATCTTTCACTTATAAGAATAATCATATTTATGTTATTCTTGTTCTCAATACTATTGTTTTCAAAGCAACATCCAATGTAGTGAATTAATAATCAGGTAACATGTA
Source organism: Quercus aquifolioides (assembly GCA_019022515.1). Classification (NCBI taxonomy): domain Eukaryota; kingdom Viridiplantae; phylum Streptophyta; class Magnoliopsida; order Fagales; family Fagaceae; genus Quercus; species Quercus aquifolioides. The sequence continues at coordinate 25,625,804 of CM032335.1, read as the reverse complement.
TCTAATTCGTGAATCATATTATTCTCGTTAAAAATCAGGTAACATGTATATAATTCATGAGTTAAAAAATTCTCATGACGAAATCAAAGACCGAGTTCTACAACAAGAACGCAGTGTAGTTCTCTCCCAAAGATTTGTCATGCTCTTAAGTATGAAACTCTCAGCCAAAGAAATCCCCAGGATGCAACCTCCACTACATGTCAAAGCAATGTCTCTTGCTCTAATTCACTGTGGAATTAAATAAACCATCATTCAAGATATTCGAATCAAAAGTATTATATATTAAAATTTCAGTCCACCTATAATTTGTAGGAAATTGAAAACAATCTCAAGCCCTGTAAATCTTGTTCCTTCAGTATCGAAATTCTAATAGCAATTACCATAGATAATAATCTAATAACATACTATACTAACTTGTTCTATTGGTTTATTTTGCTTAAAAAAAAAAAATAAGCATGATCCTATTCCTAACTAAATAAAAAAGTGAGACTTTAAAAAAGTGTACCTTCTCTTTTAGGTTTTTTTTTTCCCTTAAAAGTGAGCTAGACCAAAATACACATTAAAAACTGCCCTCCTTTTTATCCAAAAATCTTATTACACACTTGCTTTCGCTATTTCACACTTGGTACACATTTTTTCACAATTTTAACCCAGGATAAAATCAAAAACATGTGGCAGAGTGTGTACTACTAAGTATTACACTAAACATTAAAATTGACACAGTTAATACAAACACAATAAGCACTAGTAAATCTAACAAACATTAAAAAAAAAAAAAAAAAAAAAAAAAAGAGCAAGTAAAATAAATAATTCAGGGAATTGACTAAATTGGTCTGACTATGACCCAGTGTGGGGTACAGAATAAACAATAACACAATTGGTACACATACACATCAAATATTGATATAATACCTCAATTTGAGTGAATAGAGGTTGAAGGCCACGGGACCTGTAGAAGAAGTCAACGGCGTCGTTGTGACCACCATCGTTGGCACTAGTGGGCCTCTGTTGGGCCCCACCCACGGCCTGCTTTCCTCCCTCCAAATCTGAAAAGCAATGTCCCATTCTCTCTCTCTCTCTCTCTTCTGTGAAACCCTAAAAACTGAAACTTTTCTAATTCTCTTTTTTTTTTTTCTCTCTGAATCTCTATAAAAATTCAAGAGCAATTTTATGTCACGCCGCCTGTGTGTGTGTCACAATAAATAGGTGAAAGATATTACGCGCTTGGCGGTTAGGGTTTTTTTTTTTTTTTTGATGGGAGGCGGTTACGGATTCTGATTTCTGCTTGTTATGTGTATGTCGATATATGTAGGGGAAGAGTTTTGGTTTTGTGTAGTAGTAGTTTTTAAGTTGAATATATACTAGTAATAGTTTTTAAGTTGAGTATTCAATTTATTCATTGGGTCTTATTTGGCGCGCTGAAATCAACAACGCGTGTTTTTAAAAATAGAAATTATGAAGTTTGGGACTCTTTTTCCTCAATTCTATTTACAGGAGAAGCGTTTGCGTATGATGTTGGAATTTGAAATCGCGAAAGAGTTTTTTCTCAACAACAAACAAGAATTCACGAGAAAGGCGAGAGAGATATAAATACTAATAAAAACGGAGGGGAGAAGAAAACTTTTTTTTTTTTAAATATAAAAGGAAGAAGAGAAATTGCTAAGAAAGAACTTGGTAAAATTCATTAAGTATTCTTGAAAGACCAAGAGGGATATTACGTGTGTGTGTGTGTGTGTGTGTGTGCGGCATATGCTGATGATATAGAGTATCAATCTCACTCACCTCGTGCACCATTTTGATTGGTTAAAATATCGAGCAGTTCTAATCGTGAACGGAATATAAGCATGGTTCCGGCCATTAATACGGTCCGGTTATGATTAAAAACCGAAAAAAAACAAAAAATCGGAATGAACTGAAAACCAGACGGTTGAACTGTAAAATCGGAACCGGTATGGTTGAACCGGTTATTGGCCACTGGCCACTCTGTCCTTACGCCACTGACGAGAGCCTAACACTGGGACAACGTTGGTAGGTGGTGGGCCTGGTGGCACCATTGATTCATTGACATTTGCAAACTGGGGTTGAAGGCATGGACACAGAGAGGAAGATGTTGAAACTTGAAAGCTTGAACAGGGAGGAAGAGGTTCAAACTTTAGAGGCTGAAAGCCTGAAACTTGAAAGCTTGAACAGAGAGGAAGAGGCTGAAAGCCTGAAACTTGAAAGAGTATTTAGACTTCAGAGATCTGAAAAGTGAAGAGTTAAACTTGAAGTGGGTACTAGGAAGACGTGACATAGAAAAAAAATCTTTTAATAAAATATTGGAAGACGTGGGAAACATAAGAATATTGGCAGTGGCTGACTTTTTTTGAAGTTCCAACCACAATGGCTGGCTTTTTGAGTTTTGGGGTTTCTAAACACACAAGTTTCTATTTTTTTTAATCATTTTTTACTCCTCAACGTGTCCATCATTATCGTTTCTTATTTAATATTTTCTTGTCTTGTCTTATGGTCTTTTTTTTTTTTTTTTATAATTATATATATATATATATAACTTATAAGTACATTGACTTAGGTATAAATTAATTAGTTACTTTTTTGCTGAATATAAACTAATTAGTTACTATTATCATTTATAAAGATGCATAATATTTTATATAGACTTTCACCAAAAATTAAATTTTATAAACATTCAAATAATATATATATATATATATTTATATTTTTATATTATTAGATTCAGTTCACTACTCCACGGATAACTTTTATATTCAATTATTAGTAGTTAATGAATTATAGAGCATTTTAGTTTACATGTGTATTCATAAATTATTAATTAGTTTTAGTATAAAAATTATTATTTATTTATATAATTTAAAAAATTATTAATTAAATTATTTACGACGTCACCGATTCGAGGTCAGACTCTGGTTTGACCAGAAAACCAATAACCAGTCTCTTTTTCGATTCTTTCACCGCACCAATTTTAAAAGCCATGAATATAAGTTTGAATACCCTTCTTTTACTTTGTTTAAGTAGGATGATAGAATTGATTTAGGAAATATTTAATAAAAAATAATTAATTGTTTTGATGGTTTTTTATATTTCATATAAAAATTGTGTCAAAATTTATTTAAAATAATTTATTACCATCTGTTTTGAGAAACATTCACATCAGTCTCAACAAACTAATCTAAGGTTAAAAATATAATTAAAACTCCATAAAAAAACCCACACATCAGTTTTAGCAAACTACCAACAAAATTTAATATTCAACTAGACCTCGCTACATACAGCGAGACACTATTCTTGCTACTACAAATAAAATATTTTTTTTATTCTCTTTTCTCTCTCTCCTCACCCCCATGACTCATTCTCTCTCTCATGAATTGATCAACATCAATCAGTGGTTGGCTATGGTGGATGTGGTGGTTGGTGACAATGGTTGGGTTTACATCGACGTTGATTGGTGAATGCATGAGATTTTGGGGTTTTGTAGGGTGGATGTTGGGAAGTAGTTGTAGGGTTTTGTTCTATTTCCTTCTCTCTCATCTCTCTCTCATGCACAGATTGACAAAGATGGGATAACACAGTGGTTTGTGATAGCTTGGGTTTGATATGATTTGTTCATTAATGGTGGTGGATGGGTTTCAACGGTGGCCAGTGTTTCCTAGGTTTGGTGCTGGAAGGTGGGTTTCGCCATTTTGCTTGTGATTGCGTGGGGGGTGCTCGAAGGTGCGAGCTTGAAATTGGCTTTGACTAGTGGTGCTTTTTGCTTTGGTGGTATTTGATGTGTGGTTGGTGGGTCTAAAAAAGAAGTAGAAAAATAAATATTGAAGCTGATGTACGTGTCTATTTATTAACTAAAATAGTAAAAGTGGAGTTTTAGGGTTAGTTTAGCTATATTTCTGGAGAGACTAATGTGAATCAAGGTTGTTAAATTTAGACCGAACCGTACAATCCGACTGGGTTAACTGAGAACCGTTCATCAAGAAGGTTCTTTAAACTCCAAGAACCTGCCTATGCAAGAAAGTCAATGAACCATGCCAACCGCGGTTGAACCTTTCAGGTTTCAAAACCGTAAACGGTTCTTACAGGTCAGACCGTTAAAGGTTTTTTTTTTTTTTTTTTTTTTTTTTTTTTTTTTTATGAAAAAATTTTGGTACTTACAAGCTTACTGCCATTGTTGAAGGCTGAAACTTCAACCACCGTGAGATGCTATCAGACTTGAGATCGCACCCCCCATCTTCCTGTTCTTCTTCTCTGTCTCGCTCGCACTCTTTCTGCCCTCTCCCTCTGTGTTTTTGACGATATTGTTTCTGCATTTTTCCTGCTAGAGTCTTCTTCTTTTTTGGTAAATGGAGTGTCCTTTGCTGCTTCAATGCAACCACTAATATTTGCTTTACTGTCAACCACCAATGCTTTACTATCAAGCACTTCTAGCTTTTGTATTTAACCCATTTTTAAATAGGCGGGCATCCTATAGGATTTCTATAGTTTTTTTTTTTTTTAATTCATAAATGGTGGACAGTGGCCTACTCAAATGGGCTTAGGCCTAAATTTTTTTTTGATTGGGTTGTCAAATAGGCTTGACCTTGGGCAGACAGACCAATTTCTCTCTTAACCATTTTATGGTCTCATAAAATTAAAAATAAAAATTTTTGGGTACTCAAATGAGATTTGTCATAATTTAAGAGCTCCAACAAAAATGTTTAGTGTGTGTATATATATATAATTATTTATCTTTATTTTTGTTAAAATTTCAATTTTTACTAATTTATTATATTTGTTTATTTTTTAAATAATTATTAAATTAATTAAGACGTCATCACGATTCGATCCCGGTTTAACCTCAAAAACCTTAAATCTCTTCTTTTTATAGTTCATTGAACGGTCCAGGTTTCAAAACCATGGTGTGAATACTCTAAGGGTACCCGTTAATAGAACATTTTATTTTTATAGGAAAAAAATTAATTTTAAGATAATATAAAAAATTTGTTTAGTTAAAATGTATTTATTATATTGTTAATGTCCTATACTATTTATTATATTTCTTTTTTTGGGATAAGTAAAGGGCTGTCTAGTATAGCAGTATAGGGATGATAATGGAGATAGGGAAGGTGCCAGGACCCAAGTGTAGACGGATAGATGCCACCCCAATTTTTTTTAAAATTATTAAAAAGTATATATATTTTCTAATGCATTTTGGAATCAATAATTTTAATTTTGTTTGATGCTTCAAATAAAAGTTTTCAAATGTCTTTTCTTATATATTATACATTTTCTAATAAATTTAATAGTCATATTTTAGTGTCAAAAGTCTTATAATTTAACAACATAACCTGTTCTCTTTTATTAAAAGAACCATGATTTGCTTTTCTCAAAAAAAGAAAAAGAAAAAGAAAAAAAAGAACCATGATTTGAATTTCTCGCAATGATCTTATAACTATTTAATTATTTCAAAAGAAAAGTCTTCGCAAGATAGCATTAGAGGAATTTGGACCAGAAGGGCCAGTTCTTCTTATTCTTTTCTTTGTTTTTTTTTTTTTTTTTTTTTTTTTTTTTTTTTTTTTTTAAGGGAAACAGGGCCAAGTCAGTCTTCTTCTTCTTTTTATTTATTTATTTATTTTTAAGCCAAGTCATTTTTTTTTTTTTTTTTGAGACAAGCCAAGTCAGTTGAGTGAACAAGTAATACAACAATTAAAGTAAGAGAAATGATATGTCTACAATAATTTTACAACAAATCTTAAGTGGCAGGTTGTTACTGGTTATTATTGTTAGGGTAAAAAAGTAATCTTAGTGTTAGTTTCAAATTTGAACTAATAACAATTAACCACATGTGATTTGTTGTAAAAATGTTGTAGACGTAGCATCTCTCTTAAAGTAAACATATTTTTCCCTTTTCTCTTCTTTGAAGCCATTCTATATCATTTACTCTAGCAACTACGTACGACGAGTCGAGATCTATATTTCAATATAATAGTGTGTTATATTACACATTCCAAAGTCTTTAATTAAAAAAAAAACAACCAAGATCGTTCATAGATTCTAATAGCTGAGAAGAAGCAAGGAGAGAAAAGTGTCAATTCTTCTTATAGTTGGGTTTAATTTGAGGGTTTCATCGTACAGTTTAGAACAAAAAAATTTTATGAAAAAATCTGGCATAGCCATGAAGCTTACGTAGAGGTGAGGTATAAAAAAAAAACTTGCTATGATGCAGGCTTTGTTAAATTCATAAGAAATGCATGGCTATTTAGCAAGGAATTTCAGAGAGCAATGTAAAAGAAAAGGCAACGGCAAAGAAAGTTGTGACTAATTTTGTTGATCGAGGCAACTAAGACATTAGCACCTTAATAAATGCAGAGAAAGAATTGTGGAACGCATTTCAGGGAGGTATGTGAAGGTGAAGCAAAAATTACTGTACTCTTCAAAAATAAAATAACATATATTTACCCGAAAAAAAAAAAAAAGATAACAAATATTTATAATTAGATAAATGGGAGAGATGGGAAATTAAAATAAATAGTGTTTAGATAGCAATAGATTTTTCAACGACTCATTTGTTGTGAAGTGTACCCTTTAGTAAATTATTATTATTATTATTATAGTAGCTTCTACGATCCCAAATAACAAATTATTATCTACTAGTTTTAAAAGAGAATTTTTCTATTAAAAAAATACAGTTTAAGATATAGTTTTTTTTTTAAAATAATAATTGTAATACAAGTCCAATACAGGCAGCTATTTTGTAAGAGATATATTAATATTTTGCAAGTGCCGGATAATTTCTGAAGTTGGTTTTGTCTCCACTTCTCCGGTTTTCTTTGAATTGAAAATATAATAGAATTACGTTTTTGGAAAACGATTCCTTCCAATTGGTTTTGTCACCACATATATAATATAATAATAAGAAGTTATTTTTGAAGTATATTGGGTTCCAACTCATTCAACTTATGAATTTTTGTCAAGATACTTGTAATTGGACTGGTTGGCTCATCTATGTTCATGACATCTCTAGGGTCCAAAATCTTCCCTTTTCTATTATAACTATTGAATTATCCAAAAAAAAAAAAAATTGACAAATTCTTTTACCCTTAAATAATACACTAAAAATGATATTAATATTTTGGCCTGGTAATAAACATTAATTATTATAAAACTAATGCATAAGTTCAAGTCATATAGTGTCCATAAGGTATTTGAAAAACATATAGATAAAGAAAAAAAGAGTAATCATAGTCACATACTCCTTAGTACTCACTCACCGTACATATACTACCACATGAATTAAAATGTGAAATCATGAAATTGTGTGAATTCACAATTTTCAAAAAAAAGAAAAAAAGAATGCACTTGGATCACATCTTGTATGGCAACAATAAAGTGCTAATTGTAATTGAGCCATAAAGTGCTAATTGTAATTGAGTATAGTGCTAAATGTACTACAAATTTTACTAAATTGGCTTACAAAATAATATGTTACCAATCATAAAGAGTCAATTTAAGTGCCAAATCAATTTATAGTTTTATGTAATAAAATTTGTAGTATGTTTCCGCATTTTTTTTTATAAAGTTTGTAGGCGGCATTTTAGGTGCATCTTCAATAAACATTACCCAGGCTTTAGTTTGAGGTTTGAGCCGTCAGTCGTGAGTTGAGTGGGCTTACAAATATTCATAGTCAATGCAAATCAAACAATGACTTTTCCCCGCATATGTATACAAGAGAGCTTAGGCACCAGCAACAATGCACGTATCAATCACTCAGCCAAAAAAACAACAACAAAAAAAAGGTTATACTCATATCAATTCAAACTATATAGCATGGTTAGGCATGAGTAATTTGCATGGGACGCTTATTACTTCTCGTTTTGTTTACCTAAAAGCAAGCCATATAAACAGTAGACAGAACCAACTAAGCTTTTAATTAATATATATAATTAACTAATTAAGGTCCCCTTGTCCCTTGGGCTTTGTTCTACATCCATGATTTTATGAGTATTATAGCAATCTGAAAAGTCAAAGCACTTTTTATTTATAAAAGAAATCTTAAAAGGATCAAAGTCAAAGTTCAACTATTGGAAGTACTAGGGTTGGAGCTCAATGCAAAAAGTGAAGCTTTCAAAACAACAAGAATGTTGTTATCTGATATTCATATGTAACCGCATTTTGTACATTCTACGCCTTGGCTAGTTGGCTTTGCTCAAATGATCAAGATTCAAGAGGATCTTCAAGCAGTTAATGTAAGTTCCTTTCTTCTTTTCTTCTTTTTTTTTTAAAAAAAAAAATTAAAAAAAATCATGTACTTTGCTTTCTTTCTTCACTTTGAAACCTTAGGTTTAATTTATTTTTTATTTCTCTGCTTTCTTTTCGTTCCTAGCTTAGAAGTAATTGCATGTTAAGATACTGGAGATATAGAAATTAGAGTTACAAATGCGTGCACATAGCCCTCCATTGTCCATGCATCTTGAAGCAATGTGTAGTGTGTACACTGCCCTAGTCCCTACCTAAGCATATGCCTCAGAGAAACCCTAAATTTCTGCTTTCTTTCAATATTGGTTTTCTTTAAATAAAAGTGATTCACATGTGGTGCTGGTCAAGGTGATGTCTGAGTAACTTTGAAATTGAAAATTTCCAATTAGGGTTTTATAAATGAAGCCCTAAAATTAGGACACCCATGTCTAAGTGATTCATCTTTGAGCCTGTGGTTTATGTATGTAATCCCGTGTGTGTGTGTGTGTGTGAATTTTACATGCTTAGAAGGGAACCAACTTAGTGGGACCTTGTTAGAAAATGGCTAAGCAGTACCAGTGGAGGCTAGCCCTTTAAGTTAGGTGTGCATAGTTGCTTAACACATTCCCAAGTTCGTATTCTAACTTCAAAAGACTTAAAGTTTGGTGATTTAACCTCTACATAGGCATCAAAAGAATGGTTCTTAGACCCAACTCAAGTGATGACTGATGACTAGCTCCCATCTTTGCTTAGACTTTGCCCAAACCATTATCCAATGACATATTATCATATTTATGTGTAAGAGTATCAAGCAGCACTCAAGAGAGTCATCGCATGGTAGACATTGTGGAATTCACAAAACATTTGAAATCATTCAAAAAAGAATCCTTTACATTCTTTGTAATATAAAAATTGAAGCATTTCTAAAAACATAATAATACAATGTAACAAGGCTTTTTGGAGGAATGTCACTATTCAACGCTCACACAACACAAATAGTGAAATACTTCAACCACAGTACATTATTCCTTTTGTTAACAGCTTCCCAATTAGATATTGATTTAATCTAAAAATGTTTGTACTCTACACAATGCAGTGACATTCGACAAAGATAAGTGAACCTAGATCCTTATTTAGGGCCAAAAATTGCTACACCAAAAATTATCACCAGATCACATACATGTGAGCCCACAACGTGACAACACCTTCCTTACGGATGGGTGCTACAAATCCTTGCGAGAGTCCTACTCCATGGAACTATCATGTAGACCAAAAGACACTTTCTCCTTGCAAAACTAACTTCTTTTTCATTGCTATGTTTACTTAAAATATAGGTTGAACTTGAATAAAGTTTAAATTCTACCTATACAAGATAAAGATATATATATATTTTTTTTTTTTGGGGTTAAAAAATCTGTACATTTTCTTTTAGGATGATATAAAGAAATTCTTTCAGGAAATTCAACCTGATAGTGGTTCAGACCTAAAAAATTTGTTAATAGAGAGCTCCTCTCAGGTAAGTTAACTTGTGATTGGTTCATACCTAAATTTTTTCAGTTGATATGAGCAGAATTAGCATATATTTATAAATCTTGTGTACTTGGTAAATGTTAGTCAAGTAGAAGTTGAGGCTGCATGGAGAGGGCTTGGCTTGATATCTCTACTTCGCATGTATGTTAAAAATTGTCCAGGTAGCTCTTCCAATAGAGCCTGAACCACAGAAATCTGCCCACCTGTACAGACCATAGCTAATTTGTTAGATGAAACACAATGAAGAAGCTCATGCCAAATAAAGAACAAGTACAACAAGTTGAAAAAATAAGGATATAATCAATTCCAATTGATAAAACAGATAATAGACTCAAACAGATGATAAAAAAGTCAAGAGGGAAGATCATAGAAATGGTTTTAAGGTTGTACGGGAGCCAAGCAGTTTTAGAATTTGTAGGGCTTGGTCAAGCTTGGTCTGGCCAGGCTTAGCAAATCAGCTTGCTGAGCACACATTCACACTAGATTAAAACCATGATCTCATTTTCTACCTATAACATGTCTAATGTGTACAAACAATCTAGCCAAAAATTGTGGATCAAAACAACAGTGGCAATGGCAATCCATGCAACGTTTTTGTTAAACACAGTTTCAAAGTTCACACACACCCTTTTGTCCTTTCATCACCCCACCCATCAATAGTTATCTGACTGGCAAAACTAAGCAAATGTTCATTCCATTTTTTCTAGAATAATTATCTAATTGGGATAGTTTTGAATACAAAATTACAGTTAGTGGATTCTTTTAGAGATAACCACAAAAATTTTGTACAGACAAGTGCCATTATGTACTCACTATGCACATCTCGCATTGGAACAAACTGCACGATGTCACGTGTAGCCACACGACCTGTAGAGCTCTCTAACTGTCTTCCATTGTCAGCATCAAGAACCTGCCCAAAAATTAAGACACATTACAGTCATTCAAGCGAAAATTCTAAAAGCTAAAATTCCACCATTTTTACTGAATAATTAAAATAATGCATAAAATGTTATAAAAGACATCAACTTAGGAAAACATTATACCTCTATTTCTCTAAAATCTGCACCTCCCACTCCAACAATAAGGATAGATAGAGGCAAATCGGATGCCTTGACTAGAGCGTCTTTTGTTTCTTGCAGGTCTGTAATGACTCCATCCTAGAAAGATGACAATTTTTATTGAATGATTAATTGAAGAATTAATTTAAAGAGGCATCAAATAAAGACAATATTCTCTTTAGGAGAGCTTTGTATATAAATCCTGTGTACATAAAGTGTCTCATCTGCTTCAATAAAAATAGTAATTTATCGCAAACAAAATAAATTTGATTCAACATTCTCTTTACCGTTATAATGAGCAAGACAAAGTATTTGCTGCTGTTGTACGAGATGGACTAGCTAGCAATTTGTGCAGCTGTGTTAATCACTGGGCCAAATAAAGTGGGTCCTGCCAGGGCAACATTATGGAGAGCCCTTGCATAAGCAGCCATGATGCCTTCAACTCCTTCAACCTATTAATAAATAAAATAATTTGATTAATTCATCCATTAAAAAGAAAGAAACAAAGAAAGAAACTGGATGTTACATAAGAGTATGAAATGCAGTGTTTAGAAATATATGAACAACTTATACTCAATAGTTATTAACTTACAAAGAATGATATGAATCCTATGGTACCATGTACTTGTAATCCTTTACAACAGACATCTAATCTTATGATACAAAACATATAATGTTCCAAATTTTATTAGGTGAGATAACTCAATCTATTTAATTTGCACCGTTCTCATGGACTACTTTTTAAGGGCATCTGAGACTTTCTCAAACCTTTTGATGATAAAATTAATGTATTTTGGGATTTTGAATGTATTTTTGTTTGTTGTAAATAGGGTTTAGAACTTTTCGTGTTTGGTTGAAAATGTTTGTGATTTAGAGGTAATAGAAGAAGGTAAAACATCAATGGTGACAGAGCCAGGTTTCAGATGCTATTCAACAGAATTATAAATAAATAAAAAATTATATTTGAGAAAAAGAAAATAAATATGAGATAATAACAGTAAGAATAAGAAGACATGAATAAGCATAGATTTCACTTTTATAAAAATTAAGGGGTTTCCAATAAAAATTGCAAGAGGATTACAGAGAAAGAGAGGGAGTTGTATGAAAACAGCTAGGCAATATGCCAGCCAGGTCAGATTCTTCAAAGATTAAGCAAACAAAGCATTACAAAGTCAGCTCCTCTCACCTCAAAGGCATCTGTACTTCCATTCAAGTTAAAACAATGTGATGTGGTACCATCAATTGTTCTTCCTCCAAAGCCCCAAGCAGGAAAGCGCCTATTGGAATCATAAAACTGAATGACCTCCCCAACCTCCATTATAGCCTGCAAGTTTTCTTAATTAAGTATACAATGACTTCATCAATCAATGAAGATTTATTTTAAGTATATGCAAACAGAAGAACCCTAACAAAAATTTCAAAACAAAGAAACTTTTTTTACACAATCCACAATCTCAGACATGTTCCATGTATGGTTTTTTTTTTTAATTTCTCTAACATGTTTTGCGTTTGGTTGAGAGTAAAAGAACCTGAAACCTTGATATGAAAAACAAGCTGCTTGATCATATTGAGTCATGACAGAAAAAAGATAGCAAAAGACAGCTGCTTGATCATATAGACATTGCTATCAACAAATTCAATGTAAAAGTTATTTTTTCTTTCCCAGGTTGTTTTTGTGCGTGCCTCTTTTTGGACCAATTCAATGTAAAAGCTATTTTTCTTTATTCTACAAGCAATTTCCAGGTTATTTTGTGTCTTTTCTTCTTCTTTTGGTGTGTGTGTTAGGAAAATACAACTCACGAACCCATACAGGATTAAAACTGTACGGCCGGGGGGGTTGGGGGGGGAGGGGGGGGGGGGAGGGGAAGGATCTATTGTATCTAATGTTTACAAAAAAAAAAACACACACACACACACACGCAAACACACAAGTGCCAATGAAAAGCAACTACCCTATTGAGAGCACCACAGGATGCATAGTCTTACCCGTTGATAAGAATTCAACCGACCAAAAGGATCAATGTAGTGTAAAGAATCTGGATTCCGAGGATTTCCATTTGAGGCTAAAGAAAGAGATATTGAATATTCAAAGCATAAATCAGTCATCAGCCAAAACATTTTGAACTAGGAAAAAGAGAACCCAAAAAATAAAATAAAAAACTATATAACTCCCCTAGAATGGGATATATTTTACCTGTAAAGTCAACAGCAACCATAAAGTTAAGCTCAAATCCACTGGAAATGTAATCTAGAAAACTGTACTGTTGCTTTTCACAAAATTGATCGACAAATAGCTGTCCCTTCAAAACCTATATTGATAAATTAGTAAGCAATGTAAAAATTTAAACATAAAGATTAACATGAAGTATTTTTTAAAAATATAACTGCAAGTATGAATAAGTACCTTCTCATGACCATGATGAGGAGATGGTAAGGTGAGATTTGCACAACTTCTTTCTATATGAAGTTTTTCCAGGTCTGCCACAGACTTTTGGAGCTTACTGATGAGGTACATTTTAAAATAAATTACTTCTTTTAGTACCAGAGACTAAATTGTGAAAACTGAAAAGTGAAAATAAACAAAATCTAAAACTAATCCGGACAACAATAAATTTTAGCTTACCCAATAAGCACATGATTGCCACTGCTATTGAAATCAAAGCACTCGATAATTAATGGGTTATCCTATAGCAAGTGAAATTGCATATGCCATGTGAGTCTTCATTAATTATCAAAATTACAAAACATCCTATAACCATAATCTAATAGGAAACCAAGAATCAAAAATCGACAAGCATACCTTACTTCCAAACTGCTGTATGCTCAGGCATAGGGGTTTCCAAATAGGATTCAAATTGTCCTTCACCACTTCAGTTTTGCATATTGGAACAGAGCCTCCACTCTCAACAATTCTAGATATTCTTAAGAAAGGATCCTAAAATAAATGAAGAAACTTAAGAAACAAACACAATCAAGAATATGTATGCTTAAGGAACATGAAATTTTAAGGTATCTGCTTTGTGAATACATACACTTTTTAGAGAATAGGTCCTTGTTATCCAAGTGGGAACAATGGACTACCATCTCAACACAACTGCTCGAAGAAACTGTTTCCTCTGCATGGATAGTGAGTGCCCCTAAGTTCCTCAAGCTCGTATGCCCATTTTTGTTATTGAGATTTAGGGTTAAACTTCGAGTTTGTTTAGCTACTATCTGCCATGAAAATAGAAAGAGAGAAAATAGAGGAAAAACAAGCACCATAGTTTAGTACATGTTGACCAAATCATTCTAAAAGAATTTAAGCCACTAGTTACATTTGAAACATAATTTTTAGGGGAAATTACACTTTGCTCACCTTAAGTTTGCCTGAAAAACACTTTGCCTATCTGTGGTTTAAAAATTGGCACTTTACCTACCTGAGGTTAGCTCCGCTTGTTCCCTTTACCCACCTCAATCAAAAATAAGGATAAATATGTCTCTCTCCTCTCAAAACATAAAAAACTAAAAAATCAAGGGAAAAGAAGATCTAAAAGCTAGGTTTTGTAAAAATTAAAACCTAACTTTTACATCTTCTTTTCATGTATCAACTTTTAGATTTCTATTTTAATACATTAAAAATTGAATTGAACAATTTTTGGAAAAAAGTGTACTCCACAACACTGGATGTTGAGCCATCAGTTTCTGTTCCCATTGAAAGACACCATCAAAAATATCACTTAATCTTTCATCAGAATCTGCATTCCCAAAGCCCTAGAGCTCAATGTCTTCATAAAATTGCTGACCACCATCCCCTCCAAATAGCCTCGACTGAGTGGACAATTCCTTTTGATGTCTAAATTCGTCCAATGACAGCTGAGAACCAGCTTCTTGTCCTTGTCAGTGTGACTGAGTTAATAACATGTGGAGCTAAGGAGCTACTTCCAATTTTACATCTCTCAAAGGTCAATACTCTAATGCACTTTGAATTGAACAATTTTATACCAAGTGCTACTGTTTCATTCTTTGCTGCCTTGAGTGCCTTCTCTATCTTTCACTCCCCTTATTTTTCCCAGCTTAATAAATTAAATATAAGTCCTATTTCTAATTTTCTATCACTATTAATACTATAAAATACGCTCTCCCTCTCCAAAACTTTTTTTTAGTATTCCGTAAAATTAAGTAATACAATGCATTTTTGTTAAAATAGAAGATTTAAAAGTTGATACAGAAAAAAAGATGTAAAAGTTAGATATAATTTTTACAAAACCTAGCTTTTAGATCTCATTTTCCCTTAATTTTTTAGTTTTTTATGTTTTGAGAGGAGAGAGAGATAAAAGGATAACAAAAATACAAATTTATCCTTGTTTTTAACTAAGGTGGGTAACAGGAGACAAACGAAGCTAATCTCAGATGGGTAAAGCGCAAATTTTTAAACCACAAATAGGCAAAGTGTTTTTCAAGCAAACCATAGGTGGGTAAAGTGTAATTTTCCCTAATTTTTAATTGCATTAGTGGTAATCTAAACTATGATGTACAAAATCTTAAAATAACATTATGGTGAAGTGGCTCTCACATTTGTCTTTCTACCCTTGAAATTTCTAAGAATAAAACACTCAAAATTGACACAAATTTCTACTCAAATTGCACCAGCATGATATATATGCTTTATATAATTTCAATGAGCCCAACTGAACCCAAGGCGATATACCTCAGATAGAACACAAGTAGCCTCTACAAGAAATTCTTGATCATTCAATTTTAGTGTCTGCAAGGCAACGGAAATAAACTTTTAAAATAAAGACTTCATCATCAACTAAATTTGTTAGATTATTCTAGATGAAATGATAACAAATCAAAAATATAATCCTTATAAGTTACCTTCTTTGCTCACATTTGAATATGGTTTAAATTGTCACAATCTTTCAAAAGTATCAATTAATTCATAATTGATATGGTTAACCAATCAAATTTGTTTTTTTGTCAAAAAAATTTGCATTCCACGCTTTGTTCAGTTACCAAAATTACAACCATGGAGTAAAAGATTATTAAGAAAATTATAAACATCACCAATATTACATGGAGGGCTTTAGAGTTTAAACTAAATTGCCCTTTACTTTCATTTCTTATTTGTTATATAACTTCTTTCCTATATCATGGCCAAATTGATAGAAGCAACAAATCCAGTTTATTAATTATTTTTGAAAGAGCTAAATGCAACACACTGAAAAAAAAAGTTTCACAATAATTTCCAGCAAGTGATTTCCCATACAATTACACCATGCACAGTCACATGTATAGCTACTATCAAAATAATTTTTTCCTGATATTATTTGAGACATATCACACAATTGGCATCAAACATTTGTTTATAATTGTTCACTAATTACTTTTATTTCCACTTCAATTTTTTTGACCATATATTGACAAATTTAGTGCTTAGTATACCTTCAATTTATAGTGTGATCTAGTCAAACCAATACACATTCGCATATTACGAATGTTGACAAGAGTTTTGTCTTGTGAAGTGCAATATTCAGAACTTAAAGATTGGCAGAAATGCAACAAGAACACTGAGCATGTACACTTTTTTGTGTGTAATTTATTAACAGTGCAAATAATTGAACATAACCTACAAAACATGAATTAAAATAATAAATACTTAAAAGAGCTAAAACTGATATATACCTTCGCAGGTACATTATGATATTTTGAATCCACATCATATACATGAAATCTGGCACCAAGAAAAATAAAGGCAAACACAAGCCATCTAGTTAAATTAGAAAATCAATTATAGTAAAACAGGATTTATCTACACAAAGATAAGCACTTAAAGAAATTTGTAAAGCTTACACCAATGGCTGCACAATCTCGAACTGGAATGCAACTGTAACTTTTCTATCCATGCAGGATTCAAACTATTCAATACAACCTCAGTGCGAGCTAACTCCTCTAGTTTTCCATCTCTTTTCTTTGCATACACCACAGCCATTGGATCACTCTAAATGAAATAAAGTATATTTTAGCAAAAAGCATAGTAAGACAAGCTTGATCACGACATGCATGCACGTCATACAAGCACATAAACAAACTACTGTGGACTAACAAATTCAAGACCCTTAGATATATGAGAATCTTTATCAGAAACAGCCAACATAACAATTCAGCTTGCTACATATCCAAGAGTATACAAAGAAGTGATTGTCTGACATAAACACTACTTATGGCACATGTAATTTTGACATACCCCAAGTAGCAACCAAGGACTATAAGTCATACCCATAGCACAACTCACCCATTTTTATAGGGCTTGAGAGAGGTGATTGGTAGGCAGCCTTATCCCCATTTTTTTGGAGAGGTTGATTCCCTGACTCAAACCCATGAATGCTAGTCAGTTCACATCTGTTATTTAGTGATAGGCAGCCGTACCCAACACTATACTCCCACCCTAGCAATAGGCCGATGATTTGTTTTAAAGCATTTTGCATGTGTTATTTACTAAGCTTGCATATCCTTACTAGCTTAGTTTGATTGGTAAACTAAAAATATGAAAGAGAAAATTTCTCACTTTAGTAGATGAGTTGTTGTCCTTGACTATCAAAAGATGTAACACGTTTAGCTTGAAACAAGTATGTAATGTGTCTTTCTTTTACTTTTAGGTAATAGGTTATTATTGCTTGTCTTGTTTTGTTTTAGAATGTAGTGTGTAATTTTAGTCTTTCATGTATACTATATAAGGTTTGGCATTGATTGCAGGAGTATGAAAATGCAAGTGAAATAATAAGCAAGAGTAGAAGTGAAGAGTGATGCGGTGTGTGTAGCAAAGGATATGTACTGTTTTAATTATCAATAAAACTCCTCTTTCATTGAGAACTCCATTGTGTATTTTGCTTGAGTGTGGTGAGACTTCTTATGAAGTACTTGATAAGATACTTTCTTCCTAAGTGCAAAATTTGTTTCATACTAAAACAAAAGGAGGTTGGATAGTGTTTGTATGATATTTTCATTGGCATATTTTTGTTTAAAAATAAGATGGAATTTTAAGCTAAAACAAACAGAGCCATAGTAAATTACCAAAATATTAGCAAATTGGAAAATTATAGTATACCCCTTAATAAACTCACTATCAAATGTGGTTATGTATAGAGAGGAACACCTTTGAAGTGATGTCACGGTCAAGCAAGTTAGATGCAGATAGAGATAACTGCAGCATAAAATTGAAACACAAGAATGCATGAATACATAATGAGAAACCAAAAATGGGCAAACCACATAGAATAATATGAAAAGTCATGAAAAAACAGAAGAGCCATTAATGTAGATTGAATAACAATTCCAATGGTAATGTACACAAGACTAATATCCTATCTTGAGTTAAATTATATAAAATAGTATTATTGCTTCAAAGCTTTATAACATGCCACCCATATATAGTGAAAGGGTGAACCAACGAACTCCACAATACCCATCTATTAGAGATAAAAAAAATGTAGGACCACTCATCCTTTTCAAAAATAGAGGCACTTCAATTGCTTAAACCTAAATTATGATAAAATTTCTTTTGATTGATAAGTTACACATGCACCCAATAGGTCCTAAACCAACAACCTTATCCTCTATCCCATTCTTATGAAATAAGGAAATGCCATTTGAGCCAAAACTCATTGGACTAAAATGAGATTAATATTTTTACTCTTGTATGTTAAAATGCAAAATAGTTGCTTCATAGAGCTTCTTCAGTGTACAAGTTTACTAATATTTCATCAATATATAGCTTGATTAGCAATTTGCACCACAACATCAAATTTATGAAGTTAGTTACTAATTGAAGTAGATAATTAAAGGACCATCACAAATTGCTTTTAGGTTTCATGACTTGGCTAGCAATTTCAACATGATAATTATATAAAGAGGAAAATTCCAAACTGTTGACCCCAATAGGACTTGCAACAAAGTACACATCAATAAGAAAAATCAAATAAAAGTATCTAGTGGTCTTGAATATAAGCAAATGAATATAGATATACATTTTTCTACACCACAATAAAAAGAATTTTTGAATCAATGGTTTTGTCTGATGTTCCATTGTTAAATTGGAACCAACAAATGGGAATCTTGCTGGTGTTCCCCTTGGTGGAGCATTTTGTAGTGCAACTTTTAGGAGGAGGTCAGGTGGGCTCAATGATGTGGACCTTGGTGGCAACAAAACTACTAACCAATGTTATGAATACCGTTTCGGTTTGTCCAGTGAAATGGAATATTTCGATACTGGTCAATTTCGGCGTACCGTTTCAGAGTGTTTCGGAATACCTAAAAAATAATATATATATATATATATATTCATGTGGAACATAAAATTGTCAATTCTAATAAATAAATAACTAAATTTCAAATAATACTAATTGTTTAGTCTTAACTCTTAAGTCTTAAACATCAATTTAACATCACAATTCACACGATAAGAAGATTTACAAATCAATAACTAAATATCAAATAATACAAAATATTTAATCTTAACTCTTAAATCTTAAACCTCAATATTTAGTTAATTTAATTATATAAAATAATGTTTTTAATTTTCAATTTTCCTATTCATTCATTTTTAGATCCCACTGACTGCCATATCTTCATATCTATTGATTCATTTTTTAACTTTTCTTTCTTCCATGTCACACGTGTCTTTGGTCTTCTCTTCCCCTATTATCATCTTTCTTTTTAAGTCCCATCTATCACCGATCCCAATATTCCCATGTTCCAAACTTCATCACAACCGTATGTTCAAAATGTCTTTCAAGTTCTCTCTATACTCTTCTATTCAAAAGTTCTGACTCTCACCTAACCTTCTGTCCCTTAAGTCTTAATAGTCTTATCTCCTCCCTCTCCCAGCATTGTTCATCTCCGAGGATTTCTCTTCAGGTCTGCTGCTCTGTAAATTTGTTGACACTAATCTCATCTTTTAATTTTTGTTCTCATCTTCATCATCATCTTTATCTTCTTCTTCTTCTTCTTCTTCTTCTTTTTTTCTTTCATTCAGGCAGTGAGGCTCATCTTGAGCGATTGAACATGTACCGGCCGAATCTTGAATATCGGCCGGATTTCACCGAAACGAACCGGAATGCCCGAAACACACCGGAATAGGCCGAAATTTTATCCGAGGTGGAACAGGGGGGTGTGTCATTCCGGTTTGAATAGCGGTACGAAATTTTTCGGCCATTCCGGCCGAAACGGAACGAAATTAATAACAGTGCTACTAACCATACAAAGCATGCAGACACCTACATTTTCAAAAAAACCTAACATGCATGGAGAAAACGTTCCTTGCCGTGAAGCATTGGAACTTGGTGGAAGCCCTAACTACACGATCTATTCTCAAATTCTAAGAAATTGTTCATTGGCCAAACAGTGCGCTACATATTGATCACCATATTAAGAACAGAATACAAAGTCAACATTGCCCTGCAAGTCCTACATGGTCCACTTATTAAGATAAACTAAGAGCTTGCAAAGAACTAAGGGAAATGAAACTTTTAACACCATTGAAATGGTACAAATCTCCTCCACTATGCAATGATAATTTATTTTTCAAATATGTCTTTGTACACAAAACAGTCAAAATGAATATAAAAAAAATTGTCATTTTGTTTTAAGTCTAACGGCGGAGATTCCAAAAATCTTTTAAGATCAAGTTAAATCCTTGGATTTATTTAAGCAACAACTATAGCAACAAAAGTAGCATCACTAATGAACTTTTCCTGAACAATAAATATTTTACTTATAATAAAGATTAACCGTATTTATGTTATTATTGTTCTCACTACTATTGTTTTCAAAGCAACATCGATTGTAATAATCAGGTAACATATATATATATATATATATATAATTCATAAATCAAATAATTCTTGTCATGAAATCAGAGACCAAGGTCTAAAGCTAGAATCCACTGTAGTTTCTCCCAAAGAATTGTCACACTCTTTAAGTATGAGACTTTCATCCTAAGTAATCCCTAGGATGCATCTTTCACGACATGCCAAAGCAATGTCTCATGCTCTGATTCACTGTGGAATTAACCATTATTCAAGATACTTGTATCTAAAGTTCTACCTGTGTGCCTTGTTTTATTCATTGTATTTCCTCACTTATTTTTCAATGAAGTTATTTACTTATCTAAAAATGAAAAAGATAATTGTATCAAAAGTATAGACTGTATAGTATATCAAAATTGCAGTCTACCTACAATTTGTAGGAAATTAAAAACAATCTCAAGCCCTGTAATTTTTTTTTCAGCATCCAAAGTCCAAGCTATAATAGCAATTCCCATAAAAAAATAACTATAACATCATACTATAATAATTGGTCCCATTGGTTTCTTTTTCTTAGAAAACAAGTACAATTGTTACCTTCACGTCTAGAACTTTTTCTCAACAACCAAACAGAACAATAAAGAATCTTAAAAAAATAATTATAATAAGCCATATATGTAAAATATGAATTTGAAAAAGAGGAATAGATAATGCCCAAATCAACAAAGCAACAGATTCATATATATAAAAGCAGTACCAGCAAGCACTAATAAAGTAAACATTTAAATCGACAAAGTCACAAACATAAGGCACACTATAATAATAATAATAATAATAATTCTGGGAGTTTGACCCAATGTGGGGAACAGAATATAGAAAAACACGAGTAATTCTTAGGTATTCTAGAGTACAATAAATAGTTTTTTCTTCTCTCACAATTATGATAAGGTTCGCTTATTAAATTCATAGTAGGATATATCATTAATATGAGAAAAAGAAAAACTATTTAACTATTCTCGAAGCTACCTAAGTTTTTTTATGAAAAACACAACCCGTACACATACAGACAGTATCACCACTAGCACTACGGTGAACATTAAAATTGACAC
The DNA here is from genome assembly GCA_019022515.1 of Quercus aquifolioides. NCBI lineage: Eukaryota > Viridiplantae > Streptophyta > Magnoliopsida > Fagales > Fagaceae > Quercus > Quercus aquifolioides. Next base: position 25,604,099 of record CM032335.1, on the reverse strand, counting down.
AGTTTACATACCCAAAAAAAAAGAAGACCGAAAATTGTTCAATGACTATAGGAATTGACTGAATTAGACTGACTTCTGACCCAAAGTGGGGTACAGACTACAGAATAAAGATTAACACAATCCGTACACATACAAAATATGGTTTTGTGTGTGTTTATGTAATGGGATTTTCAGTCATACATATAAAAGCATAATGAAATATTGAAAAAGTTTCTGACAGTTTCTTTTTTTGTACTTTGTATTTTGACATATATTACCTCGATTTGCGCGAAGAGAGGCTGAATGCCACGAGACCTGAAGAAGAACTCAACGGCGTCGTTGTGTCCGCCATTGTTGTTGTTGTTGGTGGCGGCAATACTATTGGGCCTCTGTTGGGTCCCACCCACTGCTTGCTTGCCTCCCTCCACATCGGAAAAGCAGTTCCCCATTCTCTCTTTCTTTCTCTCTCTGAAACTGATTGAAAGAAATCTTATTACGCGTTTGGATGTAACAGACAGACGTAACAGATACAACGTTTTTTGATGAAGTTTCTCCGACCCAGATTGTGAATTGTGGATTGTTATGTAATCTCGATATATATATATATATATATAGTGAGAGAGAGAGAGAGAGAGAGAGAATAGCGAAGAAGAACTGTGTCTCTCTTTTTTTGATTAAGAAACTTCGGAGGGAATTCAAAAAGGAGTTTCGTTGCAAAAGCCAAAATGGATTGAAGCTTTGAATTTTTTTTTTTTTTTCTCTGTTGAATATAAATGGTCTTAAGATCCCGAACTATGGTTTAACGATGGAATCAATTCTACTCCACGCGTGTTTCCCAATACAGGAGGAACTTTAAGAAGAGGAGAATTTTTTATTATTTTTTTATTTTCCTGTACGAGGAATCAAAGAGAACTTGTAGAGAAGGATCCAAGCACAAACGTGCTTTTTAGCTGTCACATTTACTTTTTTTTAAATGAATTATTAACGTGTGCTATTACATTTACCTTCTTTAAATAAATTATTAAAGAGTGTCTTAAGAGTATTTGTTAGCATTTTTCTTTATTATATAAAACAATTGTGATACAATACCTGTGTGAAAATTAATGTATAGTTATGAATTTCATTTTGCTCCTTCCAATACAGATAGGATTTTTCATTCCAATTAATGAACCAAAACTACAAATCACCCATCTATTACATCTTATTTTAAATTTTCATTATATAATATATATATTTATATTATGTAACTATGATATTAATTAAGAATGTGCATTATTTGATTTTGAATTAATAATTTATTATGATATAATATCATGTGATTCAGGTTTAGGTATATAAATTTCGTAACATATATAATGCCATTTGATTTTGAAATGATACGTTAAAATAAGCTATCATAAAAATGTTCCGTTCCAATGAACAAATCAAAATGGTCCAAAATGCCATTTAAGTAACTTTGAAAGTTTTATTTTTCTTATCACAAAAAAGAAATTAAGGTCAATGTAAAAAAAAAAAAAAAAACAAAAACTAAGAGGCATATGTGTGTTTTCCGGGGGGTGGCACGCTGATAAAGTATCACACAAATTTCGTGTTCGATTTGTATTAGTAGTGTAGGGACCGCATTTTTGGTGCCCCGGGCCCAACGGATCTGGGTCCAGGGCCCAACGAACCCCAAACAATGAATTTGTAGAGAGTGGATCGAAGGTCTAGGCGCCGGCCGGCGTTCGCTGGGCGTGGGCTCCCTTCTCTTTTTATTTAATGAAAAGCTTAGAGCAATTTACAGTTGGGGGATGCTCCTCGGACCATGGCCGAGGAGGCTTTTCTCCCCTTTTTCTTTTTTTTCCGCCCTTTTTCGGGGGCCCCTTCTGAGGGATTCCCTTACATTATATATCCCTTACCCAACTAATCCTAGCCCTACACTTGTTGGGCGATCAGGACATTTGCTCAGGTACTTGTCCCATCAGCCGCCTTCTCAGTCTCCTTGAGAGTCGCGGCAACCAAGGCGATGTTGGTGTGAAGTCCTCTCCTCATCAATGCGGCCAGGGCGGTTGTCAGGTACACTTAATGTGGAGGTGACTACTCGTTACGAGCTCGTCCCTCAAGTTCTCGGACGCTCGATGATGAGGTCGTCCTTGGCCCGTTCTGTCTGCGCCTGGGCTTCTTCCTTTCCTCCTCGGATTTTAGGTGCCTCCTAGGCTGGGGCCTTCGGCCCAGGAGCGAAGTGGGCTGGGTCGTAGGATTTCTTGGCCCCACAATAGCCCCTCAAAATCATGCTATCCGCATCCCCAGGCGGAAAGGAGGATTTTGATGTCCCCGGGCCTGCCACGCGTCCCATTAGGTCTGATCCCCTGTCAGTTCCAGAACCCTTTCAACTGCCCCAGATGCGTTACTGACGCTTCGAAGGGCGTGACGTTCCTTCCATTAAATCCAGGCGGCTCTGTGCCCCCCACGTTCAACGGGGGGATGGCGATCCAACGGTGGGGATTCGCCTGGCAGTTGGGGATGGAGAAAACCCGCACGACCCCTTGATTGGTGGGTATAAATGCCCATTTGAAAAGCTGGTTCCTCTGTTCATTCGCACACAAGAGTCTACATCTCCAGCATATAAAGTTGGTCCGAGGAGCTCCTACGCATTTCTGTAAGTCATCCTCCCTCTCTTTGAACTTCCTCTTTTTCATTTGCTCTCTCTTAGCTTGCTTAGGCATCGTTTGGGATGGGTATATTTAAGAAGTATGTCTTCACTGAGGAGGCGATGGAGAAATTCATCGCCGATTATAAGATACCTGCCAACGTGGGCTTGAGGTATTGCGCGGAGGGCGAGTGGCGCCTTCGGAGGCAGGAGGGCGAGGTGGTGATACCCATCGTTGCCTTCGTTGAGGGTGGCATGAGAATACCCATGGGGCCGGTGATGAGGGGCTATCTAACGCACTTCCGGCTAGCCCCCACTCAGTGTGCCATCAACGTCTTTAGGATTCTGGGCTGTGTGGATGCCCTAAACGAGAAGATGGGATTGAGGTTGACCCACCATGACGTCAACTGGTGTTATAACCTCCAGTGCTTGAAGGGTGAAACTTACTATCTGAAGACCAGGGATGACAGGGTCCGGCTCATTCAGTGCCTCCCTGAGTCCAGCAAGGGGTTGAACAAGGACTTCCTCATCGTATCCGGAGAGTGGCACGATGGCCTTCACTGCCCGACGACGGAGGGGACCCCAGGTGGGGCAATGGGAAGATGGGGAGAGGGTTCTCGGACCCTGATCAGTTCCATTTTTTACTTCGTCCACTTCTTTTTGTACCGTTTGGCTTCTAATGTGAATGTGACTCCTCTTGCAGATCCACACGCCTTCACGCGCCACTTCAGCCTGATCAATCGAGAAGACTTGCAGAAGGCGCTGAGGGCTGAGGTTTTCGTGAACGAGGCTGACAATCAGGTTAGGGCCGCTCACCAGATCTTGAAATACGACCCGGCTCACAAGTCATTTGCGGCGCCGAAGTACGTGATCAGAGCAAAGGATCCTCGGCTTCGAAAAATAACCGTGACCGAGGACGGGTTTCGGTTCCCCGAGGTGCCCTCTACATCAGAAGGCGTAACACCTGCAGGTCCCTCCTCCTTCTCCCTTAGACTCTCGGAGCTCGCCGAAGTCGGCTTAGAGAGGGAAGAGGAGGTTGCTGACTTTGGCCCTGCCGAGGACGAGTTTGACGTGTTCGAACAAGTCCAACAGTCCGAAGACACTCCCGGAGATTTGGGTGACCCTAGTCTGACTGAAGCAGGCTTCTCGGTGTCCAAGTCCTCTTCTCGACACGAAATGGGTTACAAGAAGAGGCCCCAACCTAGCCTGTCGGAACTGATTGAAAGCCAGCCGGGGAAATCAAAGCCAGAGCTTCCTCCTCCTAAAACCTGTTCTGCTCAGGGCAGATCGGCCTCTACCCAGTCGAGGCTTCCTCCCTCTCCGTCCAAGACAAGTCTGCCTTCTAGGCATGAGCCCTCTGATCCCAAGCAGAAGAAGGATAAGGGCAAAAGGTCAGCTGAGGAGAGGTCCGAGTCTCCGCGGGAGGGGGATGACACTCGGCGACAACCCAAACAACTGAAGATAGGCTCCCGAGGTCAGGAAAAGCAGGCTGACGCCCAGCCCGAGCCGCAGGCCTGGCTTCCTTCCCTAACACTCCATGGGGAGCCGCTGAGGGAAGACTCCTCCCTCAGGGATTTCAGAGAGGGTGAAGGCGCGTACGTGGCCGACGCGCTGGAAAGGTGTCTGTTACTCCCAGCTGACATGACGGAGCTGGGGACTATGAGGAGCCGAGAGGTCTTCCTATGCCTCAAGAGGTACTTGGGAATGGTAAATGCCTCAACACTTGTGACTATCCCAGTTTTAGTTCTTTCACTCCTTTCTCTGAGCTTGGCTAACCGTGTGCTCGTCTTGTTGGGTAGGCCATTCAGGCCACTTATAGGTTGGAGGACGTGGCCTATGACCAGGGGAAGGCCATGGACGTGGAGCGTGGGAAACTCCTGGAGGCCACACAGGTCCTGAAAAACTCTAAGGCCGATCTTGCCAAGGCCCGGGAGGAGCTGAGTGCGATGACCAGTGCTCGGGATACCGCCCTGTCAGGCCTCCCCGGCTTCCAGAAGCAGGCCGAAGATCATTTAAAGCGCCTGGGCGAGGCGGAGAAGCAGCTGAAAAAGGCGAAGGAGCTGCTTGCTGATCTGCCAAAGAAGGTGGTTGCTGTAGAAGAAGCCAAGAGGGTGGCAGAGGAGGCCAGAGACGAGGCCGTTAGGGCCAAGTCTGAGGCTGTCCAAGGCAAAGAAGACGCCCTGGCCACTAAGCAGGAAGCCGAGGAGAAGGCTTATGATGCTGGGATGGCAGAGACAGAGGCAGCCTTTAAAGATCAAGTCCCCGGGTTGTGCAGGCGCTACTCTGCTGAGGTTTGGAGGGAGGCTCTCAGACAGGTCGGGGTTGAGGCCTCGTCTGATCTGTGGAAGGATGAAAACGTGTACTACCCTCCTGCCATCCGTGAGGCAACTCCAGGTAGCGCTGAGGCCGCGAGGGAAGCCAGCGCTGTTGCGGGTGAGGACACCTCAATCGCTGAACCCTCGGGCGAGCCTGCCCAAGGAAGTGACCTTCCCGAGGTAGCAGAATCAGGTGAGGACCCCGTTGAGGAGGCGCCCCAGGGGGCTGCTAAGTCCACCTCTGAGGCTGGGGCCCCCGCCGCCGAGGAGGCAGCCGTTCCTGCCGAGCCTTCACAGGCTGTCCCTCCTGGCCAAGGAGCAGAAGGCCTTGGAGCTGCCATGGTCCAGCCCCTTGCTGAGGGAGGAAAATAAGTGGGCAGGACAGGCCCCTCGAACCTGTCGCCTCTCTTGTCTTTTGCATCTTTTTCTTTTAGATTGTAACGTGGTGTTCACCATGTAACCTTTATAGGCTTAATGAAATACGTACTTTATTTCTTTTTCTATTTGCTGTGCCTGTTGGCCTACTTGCACGCCATTCGCCTTTTCTTTACTTGTGTGATTTTGACTTCGGTTGTATCTCGGCCAATCGCGGTGTTAACAATTATAATGAGACGGCATGTATGCTCTGATGCACCTTTCGTTTCCTAAGGGCTAGATAGAATTTCTTCAAGTAGACACTTGGGATTTCCTCAATGTAGTTAATTTCCACATAGGCCTGAGTCCAAGGACCATGCAGAGCCTTGGTCTTGTTGCTAAGTTGTTAGCTCCCCGTAGGCTTGAGTCCGAGGACCATACAAGACCTAGGTACAGTTGCTAAGTTGTTAGCTCCCCGTAGGCTTGAGTCCGGAGACCATGCAAGACCTAGGTACAGTTGCTAAGTTGTTTAGCTCCCTGTAGGCTTGAGTCCGAAGACCATGCAAGACCTAGGTACAGTTGCTAAATTGTTAGCTCCCCGTAGGCTTGAGTCCGAGGACCATGCAAGACCTAGGTACAGTTGCTAAGTTGTTAGCTCCCCGTAGGCTTGAGTCCGAGGACCATGCAAGACCTAGGTACAGTTGCTAAGTTGTTAGCTCCCCGTAGGCCTGAGTCCGGAGACCATGCAAGACCTAGGTACAGTTGCTAAGTTGTTTAGCTCCCCGTAGGCTTGAGTCCGAAGACCATGCAAGACCTAGGTACAGTTGCTAAGTTGCTAGCTCCCCGTAGGCTTGAGTCCGAAGACCATGCAAGACCTAGGTACAGTTGCTAAGTTGTTAGCTCCCCGTAGGCTTGAGTCCGAGGACCATGCAAGACCTAGGTACAGTTGCTAAGTTGTTAGCTCCCCGTAGGCTTGAGTCCGAGGACCATGCAAGACCTAGGTACAGTTGCTAAGTTGTTAGCTCCCCGTAGGCCTGAGTCCGGAGACCATGCAAGACCTAGGTACAGTTGCTAAGTTGTTTAGCTCCCCGTAGGCTTGAGTCCGAAGACCATGCAAGACCTAGGTACAGTTGCTAAGTTGTTAGCTCCCCGTAGGCTTGAGTCCGAAGACCATGCAAGACCTAGGTACAGTTGCTAAGTTGTTAGCTCCCCGTAGGCTTGAGTCCGAGGACCATGCAAGACCTAGGTACAGTTGCTAAGTTGTTAGCTCCCCGTAGGCCTGAGTCCGGAGACCATGCAAGACCTAGGTACAGTTGCTAAGTTGTTTAGCTCCCCGTAGGCTTGAGTCCGAAGACCATGCAAGACCTAGGTACAGTTGCTAAGTTGTTAGCTCCCCGTAGGCTTGAGTCCGAGGACCATGCAAGACCTAGGTACAGTTGCTAAGTTGTTAGCTCCCCGTAGACCTGAGTCCGGAGACCATGCAGTGCTTTGGTTCTGTCTACCACCTAGAATCCTCTGAAGGAGTTAGTTTCCCCATAGGTCTGAGTCCTGGGACCATGCAGTGCTTTGGTTCTGTCTACCACCTAGAATCCTCTGAAGGAGTTAGTTTCCCCATAGGTCTGAGTCCTGGGACCATGCAGTGCTTTGGTTCTGTCTACCACCTAGAATCCTCTGAAGGAGTTAGTTTCCCCATAGGCCTGAGTCCTGGGACCATGCAGTGCCTTGGTTCTGTCTAACGCTTAGGATCATCTGAGGTGGTTAGTTTCCCCGTGAGCCTGAGTCCAATGACCATACAGAGCCTTGGTTCTGTCTAACGCTTAGGATCATCTGAGGTGGTTAGTTTCCCCATAGGCCTGAGTCCGAGGACTATGCAGAGCCTTGGTTCTGTCTAATACTTGTCCTTCTGAAGTAGTTAGTTTCCCCATAGGTCTGAGTCCGAGGACTATACAGAGCCTTGGTTCTGTCTAATACTTGTCCTTCTGGAGTAGTTAGTTTCCCCATAGGTCTGAGTCCGAGGACTATACAGAGCCTTGGTTCTGTCTAATACTTGTCCTTCTGGAGTAGTTAGTTTCCCCATAGGTCTGAGTCCGAGGACTATACAGAGCCCTGGTTCTGTCTAATACTTGTCCTTCTGGAGTAGTTAGTTTCCCCATAGGTCTGAGTCCGAGGACTGTACAGAGCCTTGGTTCTGTCTAATACTTGTCCTTCTGGAGTAGTTAGTTTCCCCATAGGTCTGAGTCCGAGGACTATACAGAGCCTTGGTTCTGTCTAATACTTGTCCTTCTGGAGTAGTTAGTTTCCCCATAGGTCTGAGTCCGAGGACTATACAGAGCCTTGGTTCTGTCTAATACTTGTCCTTCTGGAGTAGTTAGTTTCCCCATAGGTCTGAGTCCGAGGACTATGTAGAGCCTTGGTTCGTTCTGATACTTAGGATCATCTGAGGTGGTTAGTTTCCCCATAGGCCTGAGTCCGAGGACTATGCAGAGCCTTGGTTCTGTCTAACACCTTCATTTCTCCGTGAGTAGGGGTTTGCCCTCGGACCGTTTTACCGGGGACGATTCCTCCTTCGGTTGGGTGATGATCTTACACGTGGCGTTGATCTCGCCTCCAGCTCGAGCCCCATCTCTTATCTTACACGAAACGTCTCTTGGCTGTTCGTGTTCCGCGCCTGACGCTTCGGTGCACGAGACGCGCCTTCATTAATGGCCTCGTGAACTGACAGAAGCCCAACGGACTGCGGCCCCCTTGGGATTTGATGGCTTCATTATTACCCAACGCTTCGGTAACTCCCTTTTCGAATTCTGCGTGAATTAATTCTCACCAACCTTCCTCCTCTATATAAGGTCTTCTGGGGGGATGGTTCCCTCATACTCCATGAGCCTCTCAACACAAACAGAAAGAGCACCACCCTCCAGCTCCCCATGCCCCTTTAATAACCCCGCCGGAATTGTGACCGGAGTTAGGAGATATGGGGCGGCTTTGGACGGGTGTGAGGACATCCGTGCCAAAAGCCATTGTGGCCGCAGCCCCGACTGGGCTTCCGGTGCGGCAGAGTCTAGGCGTGACACCGATGGCGCCATGCGCGGTGGCCCGGAGGGATGTCGTTGAAGTACCTAACGTCCCTCCTTGGAGCGCACCCCCGACGGAGGAGACATGCGAACTCACATCATGGGCGGTGCCCGAGTGTTGCCGTCTCCAACGGCCGTCGCTCGTGGGGGTTGGAGAAAATCAAGGGAACATCATGGGGGAGGGCGTCCCGGAGCCCCTGCATCTGCTCCTCGCTTTGTTCAAGCTCAGCCGCTCCGAGAAAGGAGCTGTGGGTGACCTTGGAACAAGCCAGCCTCACCCCCCTTCCGTCCGCTTACTGCCAAGCTCCCCCATTCTCTTGATGCCAGTAAGGGCACGGGTTGACACTTCCCTCTAGCTAGTTTTAGGACGGGTCCGCCTGGGCCTCTGATTGTAGGACTAGCTGGTAGGAACAGTTGTAAAACAAGCCTGTCTGAGCCTCTGATTGTAATTTGTAGATTTTCCTTTTATGAAATAATATCAAGTTTCTCTTTTTGTTATTGAACCTTCTGTCTCGAGCCTTTATCTTTCTGCAATGTCTCTTTGGCAGTTTCTTTTTTTGCATCACCACCGATCTCTTGTAGAATATCTGTTTAGAACAGTCGCCCGTTGCGCCGGTTGGCGCACTAATCCTTCCCACAGACGGCGCCAATTGTAGGGACCGCATTTTTGGTGCCCCGGGCCCAACGGATCTGGGTCAAGGGCCCAACGAACCCCGAACAATGAATTTGTAGAGAGTGGGTCGAAGGTCTAGGCGCCGGCCAGCGCTCGCTGGGCGTGGGCTCCGTTCTCTTTTTATTTAATGAAAAGCTTAGAGCAATTTACAATTGGGGGATGCTCCTCGGACCACGGCCGAGGAGGCTTTTCTCCCCTTTTTCTTTTTTTTCCGCCCTTTTTCGGGGGCCCTTTCTGAGGGATTCCCTTACATTATATATCCCTTACCCAACTAATCCTAGCCCTACACTTGCTGGGCGATCAGGACATTTGCTCAGGTACTTGTCCCATCAGCCGCCTTCTCAGTCTCCTTGAGAGTCGCGGCAACCGAGGCGATGCTGGTGTGAAGTCCTCTCCTCATCAATGCGGCCAGGACGGTTGTCAGGTACACTTAATGTGGAGGTGACTACTCGTTACGAGCTCGTCCCTCAAGTCATCGGACGCCCGATGATGAGGTCGTCCTTGGCCCGTTCTCTGTGCCTGGGCTCCTTCCTTTCCTCATCGGATTTCAGGTGCCTCCTAGGCTTGGGCCTTCGGCCCAGGAGCGAAGTGGGTCGGGTCGTAGGATTTCTTGGCCCCACAAGTAGTATTGTGCAATGTTATTGATTCTGTGCCGTTTCGGCCAAAACGGCCGAAATATTTTGTACCTATTGGTAAACCGGTACGAGAATAGCTTATGTTCCACCTCAGGTTAGATTTCGGCCTATTTCGGGTCATTCCGGCCAATTTCGGCCGAGATAAGGATTTCAGCCGGTACTAGATTTTGCCTATTTAAAGAAGAAAAAAAAAAGCATTAAAAAAAAAAAAAAAAAACAGAGAAGTTCGTGGAGACTGGAGAAGAAGAATGGAGGAGATCAGATGGAAATGACATGGCAATTGGTAAGTGAAAATGAAAAATACTTGTGGAGTAATGGAGATGGTAAGGAAACTTCTAGGAAATTTCCTAGTTCAAAAACTAATCCTAGATTCTTATTTATTTACAATAATGCCACAAGTAAAAAGTTAAAAAATATTCACATAAATTTTTTGTCAACTTTACTTCATTTGCTTTAAAGGTGAAAGAGTATACACTATACATTTATTAATTTGTTCACAATTATTCAAAATGTGAATTTTATTTGTAGAAAGTTAAATGTATTTAAATATTTTTTAATCCCACTTTATTTAAGATTAAAAAAAATTAAATTCATTATTTTATATAATAGTAATAATATATATATTATATATATTTTTAAAGAATCCAAAACACCTTAAAACGATACGCCGAAATAAGTCGGTACTGAAATATTTCGTTCCACTGAACAAAATGAAACGGATCCCAAAACAGAATTAATAACATTGGTATTGTGCGGCTCTATTGAGTCTACTCGTGAATGGAATAAAGTTTCAATATCCTTTCTTAATTTTTTTTTTTTTTTTGAGAAAAATTATTTATATATAGTTAATGTCCAATCTCTCATATTTAGTGTTATGTCTTTGTAGGGTAATGTGTAGGATGACAATCAGACTAGGTGGGATCAGAATCAGATCATGGTTTTTCCATTACCACCTCGTTTTCTTTTTATAATTGGAAAAGTTCATGTGGGATTGGAGAAGGGTAGTGTGCATGATGGAAGTATTTTATTCTCCCTAATTAATTAGGTGATTTAAAAAAAAAAAAATTAGGTGACTCTGTTATTGATAAGATACGAATGAGGAAAAAAATGAAAAGAAAATGAGTGCAACGAGTGTTATGTGTCTAAAAGATGATAGTAGAAAATATAAAAGAATTAAATTATAAATAGAATAATAAGAATATTATAAAAACATTAAACTAAATACATAAAATCAGGAATAGAGTCAGGATTTGGAGTTAGGAGACGGAAGTATAAACAAAAAAAAAAATTGAAACTTCAAATAAACATTCATTTAATAAACCATTAACAAAGAAAAATACACCAAATTTTTGTTTTTTTAAATATTACAATGCAGTTATTTATGAAAATGAAAGCCGTTATCTTTCTTAAAATTTTTTTAAATCATCTATAATTGAATCCGTACTAATTGTTGCATCAATATCCCCTTCAATGAATAACATCATAGCATCTAAGAGCATTCCTATCAGCTCTTTCATAAAAAATGCCACTTTGCCACACCAAACACCTACTTTATCATTTTAGCACATCATTTTACAACATGCCATTTATCAGGTATTCTATTTTTTTTATTCTAAACATTAAAATAATATATACAACACATTAAAATATCATTAAAAAAAAACTTCAAACAGTAATCTATATTACACAGCCCACCACCACCACCGCCGCCCAAAGCACAACACCACCATCACTACCCATAATAGCCCACCCCTACAACCACCACAATCCACCACCGCCGACAACCATAACCAAAACCCAAAACCCAAAATCAACCAAACCACCAAAATCAACCAATCAACCAATCAACCAAACCACCAAAATCAGCATAACACCACCACCACTGCCCATCCGAACCCACCCATCAAACCACAGCAAAAAAAAAAAAAAAACACAGAAAAATCGTGGCTAGAGGGAGATCGGCGTGGAAGTGACGCGTCGGAGGTGGGAGACCCATCAAACCCAAATCAAACAGAGCTGCTTGAGCGTGAGGAGGAACTGCTGGGCGGTGTCGCGGACGGGCTGTTTGGCGTCACCGAGGCGCTCGACGACGGAGGGGACGAGGCCGGTGTTGAAGTGAGCTTGAAGTGGTCGCCGGAGAGCACGGCAGCGGAGTCCAGAGCTTGGGAGACCCATCAAACCCATCCCAAGCCAAACAGAGCTGCTTGAGCGTGAGGAAGAACCGCTGGGCGGTGTCGCCGACGGCCTGTTTGGCGTCACCGAGGCGCTCGACGACGGAGGGGACGAGGCACGGCGGCGGAGTCCAGAGCTTGGGGCGCGCCTGGGAGACTCTGAGATAGAGAGAGAGAGGAGAGAGAAGGGCTGAGAGAAAAGTGAGGGGCGGACGAGAGAGAGAGAGAGAGAAAAAAGGAGAGAAAATGCCAGAGAGGAGAGAGAAAATTATTAAAAAATTAATATTCACATATAGCATTCTATCCGTACCGTTCCATTTTTAGAATGGAACTGTTCATATGTGCCAAATGTTTTGGCATTTGGCATACCTCATGAGAGACAATTTTTGGTGTTTGGTATGCCAAATGTCAAATATTTGGCATTTGGCACACCTGATGGTGATGCTCTAACAAATTATATGCTCAGAAGCAATCAACAATTAACCAATAAATTTTAAACTTGCACTACCAGACAAAACTATCTCTACCCAAAAAAATCTCTTTAATTTTTTCAAGGTACACATTAATTTTCATTTTTAGAAAAAAAATTTTCGAGAATTGAAAAAATATTGACAATTTTTTCAATTTTCGAGAAAAAATTTCTAAAATTAAAAAGCTTAATATGTGCTATAAAGACACACATTAATCAGACACTTTTGTAAAAGGCACCAAAACTACATATAAAGCATATCTACAATATATAGGTGTTTTAACGCTGCACTGTTGCTAGTAGCCTAGTGTTTACTGTTGTGTTGCGTCACTTGCGTGTTGGTGTTGTGTTGTGTTTGTTTTTAACTTTTTATGCTTTTCATTAAACAAAGAGAAAGAAAGAATTGCAGCACTAGCGGACTCACGAGAGGACATCTTTTTATAAATAAAAAAAAATATATAAAAATTGATTAAATATAGATAGAAGAGTCTAGAGTCATAGTGTAAGTTTACCTCTTTGTCTGTGTCTCTGCATCCTGGTTCAGTGGTTCGTTCTATCTTTCACTCTTTCTCTATAGACTCTGCCTCTCGTCAAATTCTATTCACAATTTAATCAAACAAGCATGAGAGATTCAGATATGAGAGGGACTGAGAGAGGGATACAGAATTTTCATCCAAAAAAATAAAAGAGATTGGATATAAATTACCAGGTTTGGGCTGACAGGGACAGGGCAGTCTGCGGCGGACTGGTGGTGGTTGGTGGCGCCAGTCGTGGTCTGCCTCTCTTCTTCTTCTGCGTCAGGCGTTAGTTTTTAGTTTTTTTTTTTTTTTTTTTTTTTGTTGGAGTGGCTTAGAAATCCCCTTCTTTTTCCCTTTTATTTATGTGTGCGTGTTTTCCTAGTCCAACACTAGTTAAATCTCTAGTCAGAATCGGGCTTTGATTTTTTTTTTTTTTTTTTTCTATACTACTTAAAGGCTTTGATTTCCCTATTCGGATTCTTCATTTGTTAGTTTAAAAATGCTCTATACTCCTATGTTTAAGTAGACTTAAACATAGGAGACAAAACTAGAAGATAATTGGAAAAAAAAATAACTTTAGCTTTCACTAAAAAATTGTCTAAAAAATATGACTAATCTCTTGTTAATTTTTAAATTATTTTATTTACTTATAAATTAAAATTTTAAATTAAAAATTATATATAAAATAAAAACATAGAGTTTTTTTATTTTGCTAAAAAAAAGTCTTGTCACACGCGCAAAACCATGTGATGAGGCTAATTTTTTTTATGGTGTTTGTTTTTGGGTGTAATTTGGGCTTAATTTTATCTATTGGGCTAATTTTTTTTAGCTTCTAAAAATATTAATAATATTGTTTTTTTAGAAAGATTAATAATATTGTTTAGAGAAGTAAAGTGTAATTTTATTGAAATAAATTGCTAAAAATGTTATATTTTATATATATACTAAAAAAAAATTTTAAAATCTGAGGGGCTACTGCCCCCGCTCCAATCCCTGCATAAAAAAAAAAAATATATATATATATATATATACACACACACATATGGTGAGGTGGGGGAAGACAAGGCCGGTCATGCAACAAAACCCATCCACACCTTGCCTTTTTTTTGAGACAGGAAAATTTCGTAAGAGGTAACTTTAGGTCAAGCAAGGTGAAAAATTAGGGTTGTTTGGAACATAATTTCAAACTTTTTTGTTTTTAAATAATATTACATGCATTTTTACAATTTTTTAACCTACAAGTATTTTTACACCCATTTTCACTCAACAAAACACATGTTAATTATAGATTTATATCCAATTTAATACTCTTTCTAACTCTTTCTTTTTTCTTTTTTTTTTAAGAAAATATACTCTTTCTAATTAAAATAAAATTTAGTGTATGTTATGTATTCAACTTGTGTGTGTATATATATATTAACTTGATCTTAAGTATTATTATTGACTTTGATTTTTATCCCCTATTCAGAATTAGTTTAGCTAAGAACAGAAAAAAATTTGATTGATAGGCCAATCAAGATAAACCTTTAAAAAATTGAAATAATTAATTTAGTCTTAGAGATGCTTGTAGGGACCGAGTTTGAGCACTTCTACTGTTGAGAGAGTGGACTCAAGCCCAGTACAATGAATTTGTAGAGAGCGGGTTCAAGAACTAGGTCCTAGCAAGCGGACAACGCCCAATGTAGCATTGACCTCCGTTGTAAGCTGGCGGACCAAAGTTGTCCTCCAAAATCCGTCCTCGACACCGATCCGAGGAGCTTGACCATGGTCTCTCTCTTTCTTAGGGAGTCCTCCAGGAAAAAAGAACCCCCCCCCCCCCCCAATCCTGAACTATCTCTTCCCCTTATATATCCCTTTTTTCACCATCTCTCTCTTCCACTTGTTGGTCATCCATACCCCTTCCTTCTGACCGTCCGTCCCATCAGCCACTTTACCAGTACTCATGTGAGTTGCAGCAACCAAGGCTGCCCTATATAGAAGTCACATCTTCATTAGTGCGGCCAGAGGGTTAGGTGAGCGTATTTAGTGTGGAGGTAACAACTTATCCTGGACTTGCTCCCGCACTTAGTGTTGGTCTCGGTCCTCCGACGGCAGGGTCATCCTCGGCGGGGTTCCTAGCAACTCAGACCTTCATACTTCGTCCTCGGACGCTCCTTCCTCCTCGGCATGGGCCCTGGGCTGGATGTAAAGTGGGCCGAGGTTGCCAAGTTCTCAGGCCCCACAATGCTAATGTTAGACTATATGATTTTTAAATATTTAACTTAACTCACAGCTTATATTTTCTTCTTACTATTATTTGTAAAAAAAAAGCAACATAAAGGTGATGGGTAAGACACTTAATATATATATAATATTTATAAAACTAAGTGAAATTATATATATAAATCTAAGGATATTTTGAGTAAATAAATAATATATATATATATATATATATATATATATGTAAAAGGTTCTTAAAAATAAACCTAATGCAGCAGATTCCTAAAAATCTTATCAAATTCCTTATCAAACTAAATGTGAATATACTTATATATTCTCGGACATTCAGGTTCTGTACCACATTCCCAATAATTTAGATACCATGGACAAAAAGTATCTCATGCAAATTTTATTTGTTATACATCTATTTGATGATGGGAGTCCAATTACTCGGTAAATTACATGTGATACCAATAAAGACAAAAGTTTATCAAGTGTATTAACAGTTAATACCACTGGTTCTATTGGAATTTGATGTTTACAACATATTAATTAAGCTCAAAAGCTATGAGAGCTACGTGTTATCTAACTGCAACTTTGGTTAGGTTAATTTGGGTTGGTATGATATCAACCTCAAAGCTAACAAGCTTAATATTAGGGTGATTGATTCTTGTTTCCTTTACCTAATTAAAACCTAAAAGAACTTAAATAATACTAAGAATTGAATTCCAACTCAATCTATGTTGTTTTTGGCCAACGAATCGGTTTGTTTTTCAATTAAAATTTCAAGGTTTTAGGATTTTTCTCACACTAAATCTAAAGTGGATAACCTAAACCCCCTCACTCTTGTTGTTTTTTCGTTATATATATATATATATATATAGAGAGAGAGAGAGAGAGAGAGAGAGAGAGAGAGAGAGAGAGAGAGAGAGAGAGAGAGTTGGTTTTAAGTTACATTTGGTATAATTCTAAACAATATTACACCACCTATTAATTTGTTATTAAATTCATATTTTGAAATTTTAACTATTAAATTACATTTTTTTATGTTCTTAACATGCATGCCAATCAGATATAATTCACCATTTGATCCATAAATTCACCTTTTATGTATTATTTAAAATTACAAAAACTTGAATTTAAACAATTGTTCGATAACATGGCTATTGATTTCTAATCGTTTTTAAATTTTGTAAACATAGAGAATGTACGAAGATAATGTAATCCAGTAAGGGATTTATCAAAATTCACATTTAATTAAAAAATATTAGATGGTGTAATATTGTTTAGAATTACACCAGGAATAACTTAAACCCAACCACACACACATATATATAGACACACACACACACACACATATATGAGGAAATCCACAACCTTGAAATTCCACGTAGAAATAGTTTATAAATCCAAGTTGATTTGCTGTGAACTTTCTCTAGCATTCAATGTTTGGATCCAAGTTATCAAAATCATAATAATCCAGAATCTTACCTTCCTCAATCAACTCAAATCGCTTTAAAATAGTTGGAAAATTAAGAAAAATGGTTCTAGGAACACAAACACGCAATAGATTTTTCAAGATATATGAACGGGCCCTAAAGAATATTTGTTAGAATTGACCCCTTCAAATGAAACTGACTGGCCCCTCAAGTTTCCTTATTTAATTCAAATTTATTTAACTATGTTGACCCGTTTTTTAGTCTTTCTCCATCTCTCCTTATAGAAGCTTATTATTTCACTTTTTCAATTTGTATTTTTTACCTACCTTATTATTTCACATTTTCAATTTCTATTTTTACCTACCTTATCACTCACCATTTTCAATTTCTATTTTTACCTACCTTATCACTCACAGTGAAAGTGTTCCTTAATCTCTCTACTCTTTCATTTCTTCTTTTTCTTTTTCATTTCTATTTACCTTAATTTCTATTTATTTATATTATGGTTGGTGATTTTTTCTTCCTTTTATTTATTAATTCAATTGATAGTCTCTATTTTTATTTTTATTTAGTATTTCATACTAACATACTAAAACAACCATATTTAAGTAAGATTTTGTATGACAAACACATCTAGTTAGATTAGATGCATAAATCTTTGTAGTCTAATATATGGTACCACTAATCTTATTTGAAAAATCTCATCATACACATGCCAAAACTAACAAATTTGTCTTTGTGTTTGACATTTGGAGAAGCAAATGTTGAAGTTGATGTTTGAAAATTCTTTCGTGCAGTGATGAGTGAATCATACATATATACATAGATACACACATTATAATAATAATAATAATAATAAGCTCACAAATGAGATGAAAGTAAAAAATTCATGGAGGGCCGGAAGATGAAGAAAATGACTAGGACTCCAATTTGGGCTTCTTGAAAGTGGAGAATTATCATCTTCGCTTACCATTAAAAAAACTCGTAATTAAGGTGTGAAGTTGTAGTACAAGTAAAAATTTGCGTAACAATAAGTCTTTGGTACAATAGTACAGGTACTATAGTCTATAAATCTGGGCCAATATCTCTAACGAGTAACAACAAAAATTTAGTTTATAACCTTATAAAAAAAATATATAGTTGGTAACATTGACATAAAGTTACAAACATATATATATTAAAAACAATCTTATTTCTTGTACTGTGAGGTCTAATTAAACATGGGTTCAGTTAATTGTATGTCTTAGGGCATATATTAATTATCCATTTTGGGAAAATTTTTATGGAGAATTGAAAAAGGTGTAAAAAGAGTTAATCACTTTTCCATAAAAAAAATTTTAAAATAGTTTACTAATATATACTTTAATGGTCAATTTAGATTGAGAGGAAGCGAGAGGAAGTAGAGTAGAGTAGAATTAACACAAAATTAGCTTACTTTCAGCCAACTCTATTATACTCTCTTTCTCCTTCACTCCCCTTCTCTTCTCTCTCAATTCAAACAGGCCATAAGGGGACACGTTAATAAAACTCATTAAACATATATACATACATGTACAAGTAGACGTAGACAGATAAATAATATAAATGAATTCGAACCCTAAAAATAAGTTTCTTAGTAATGACCCTATCCCATTAGAGATCTTAGACAATCTTCGAATAAAAGTTTTCCAAATGTCTTTTTTGATTGTCCATTTTTTTAATGAATTTAAAAGTCATACTTTTAGCTAGCAAGATAGCATTAGTTTTGCATGTAAGTTTGCGTGAGTGGAATTTGGACCTGAAGAGACAAATCAATTGAGTGAACAAATAATATAACAAATAATTAAAGGAAAAAAAAAGTCCCTTTTCTTTTCTATGAGTCATTCTATATCAGTTTTGAGTTAAATAAATGCAAAATTCCCTAAAGAAAGAAGATTCCAAAAGGAACTTGGCCTATCAAGATTTGGCCTTAACTCCAATAACTACAACGAGATTTATATTTCATTATAAGATACCGTGTTGAATTCATTGCTAATTAAGTTTTCGAAATAACAACAATATAATCTTAGTCTCAAATTTTGAAGTTGATTGGTTAGTTTTCTATAATGGTAAAATTTTCTAATAGCTGGAATTCTTGAGAAAAATATAGAAGGAGATCAGAAAATGTAAAATCTTCTCAAAGTTTGGTTAATTTAAGGCGTAGCCAGAAATTTTAGTTTGGGAGAGGGGCGAATTACATATTCATATATACATACATTTACACAGCTCTATATATATATATATATTATCATCTTTATAAATTTTAATGAGTATACACAAATTGTCTACTTTGCCATCAATATGTACAAAAATGTACTACCGTTATTTATTTGTAATTTTTTTAAATCTCTCATTTTTGGAGTAATATCACACCCAACATAATTTTTTTTATTCAACATTCTTAGTCTAAATCAAGCATTGGAAAAAAAATTGGAAACCTAACAACAACAATAAAAATAAAAGACTTAGTCCCAAATTGAAAAATAAAAATAGAAAGTTTATATACGTGTGTGTGTGTGTCCAAGACAAGATTGCTTTTTAATTTTTGTCACTCCCTAAAACATTACATATTCTCAGTGTAGTTTTTTTTTTTTTTTTTTTCATTTAGTTTTTTGTGACTAAATCAAGTATTGACAAACAATTTAAAATTTAACAAAAAAACGAAAAGACCTAATCCCAAATAAAATAAGATAACTCTAAAAGAAAATTTCTTTTATTAAAAACTTATTATTTGAACTCAACAACCAAAACTTACCAATAAAGAAAGGAAAGAACTGAAAACAAGCAGTACTTTTATTTGTTACAAGGTGGATGTATAGTTTGTTGCTATTAACTACTTTTTTTTTTGAACCCAACTATTTGCTGTTCAATTCTTTTTGCAGGGATTTGCTCTTATTTTTTGGAGAGGCCGGCCAACTACTGATGTCTAATATTTTTTTTAAAATTGCAAAATATACATATGTTACGAAGTTTTATAAAAATTTTAGGGGGGCTATTGCTAAGTGTAGCTCCGCCCCTAAATTTAAGGGACTTCATGGTAAAGTTAGAACAAAACTCTTGCATGAAAAAGTTTGGCATAACCATGAAGCTTACCAGACGTTTGATGTACTTGCATGGATGCATGCATGGCTATATTCAACAAGGAACTGGTAAAGCGAAGGAGTAAAGGCAATGACAAAGAAAGTTATAACTAATTCAGTAGAGGCAACTGAGGCATATATAAGCACTTAGTAAATGCCAACTTGCCGAGAAAGAAGAGCGAAACCAAGTTGCATTTGAGGGAGCGAGATAAAAGATATATGTGCTTTCCACGTAATTAATTCTTTGTCTCATCCTCTGATCTCTTTTCTTATGCTTCCACTTTTTTTCACTGTTTTTCTCCTTCACCTTTAATTAATTTCAACACTATCAAAAAAGAAAAAAAAAAAACTTATGGAAGTGTTAAGAGATCGTGTTCAACAAGTGAGTTTGGAATCAGGGGCGGAGCCAGAAATTTTTATTTGGGGGGGTCGATTTGTGTTGCTAATTTATTAGTCTATACAAAATTTTATACACATACACAAATACATGTATCTGTACACATACACAAAAAATTAGTATCTTTCATAATGAATCCTTAAAATTAAATACTTCATAGAATTAAATTAATCTTTCACCATCTTTCATAGTGAAATCCTTACAATTTTCATTTTCAATATAAGTTACCAAATTTTCTACCGTTGTGAGTAAAAAAATTTCAATTGAATTAATGAAGTGTTCACAGACATAAATGATCCAAAACTTTAAAAAATACGAGAACACATTTTACCATAAAAAAATGAATTTGAGAAACAATACGTTCTCTATAATTACTAGACAAATTGGACAATTTTTTTTAAGAACATTATTGGACAAACTCAAATAGTTGGGGGGGGTAAAGTCCCATTTTTGAGGGCTAATTATTAAAATATTAAATATTTCTATATAATAAAAAAAAAATTTCAAAAATGGGGGGGGGGGGGGGGGGGGGGGGATGGCCCCCCACCCTAACATGTAGCTCCGCCCCTGTTTGGAATAGTCTGGATATCGTGAATGATATTGGAGGCTTTTTGTCATCATTCTTTGTCAGCAAGATGTCTTCACTCTTCGGTTGAGTTAGTACGTTGAGACAGAAATAAAGTGGGACTATCTATTGGCTAGGCAGGTTGCTAATTTTTCAAGGACGACTGGTTAATATATTAAAAAGTTTTGGAATTGGAATACAACACGATGACTGGTTAATATATTAAAAAGTTTTAGAATTGGAATACAACACAACAACAGCTAGCCTTGGTCTCAAATATTTTGCATGAATCTTCAACAAATTAATTTGCAAAGGTCAACCACATTTTTTTTTCCCACTGTTCTATGTATTATATTTTATTACATCTACTAATTTTATCTTGAAATTATATGCTTTACCAACTAGATAGCACATTAAAAGTGGCAAGCTTATTAATTATATATATATATATATATAAATAGTGTATTAATGTATGTAATTCACTAAGTAGCGATCCACGTACCATCAACTTATATAAAATATAAATACTAGCGATTCTCATAATATTTTATAAAAAATTTAAGAAATTCCAATCTCTCATTTATTGATATATGTATATTTTAAAAAATTGAGTAAAAAGATCCTAGAGTTTGGATTAGTTAGCTGTAAACTGATCTCATATGTCCTACTATCAATTTTATATTGTTAACTAGGAGGTAGAATTATTCAAATTGGCTCATTTAAGATGGAGAGGCAGGGGCGGCTCCACATTGGGTTTAGGGTGGTCATAGGACTACCATGACCTGAAAAAAATAATTATTATTATAAAAAAAATTAATATATTATAATTTTTTTATCTTTTTTTTTTTTAAACAATGCAAATATTCATTCATTAATGTTTAAACAGTCTTGGTACAAGGCTTCTAAGACAGGGGTGGAGAATCCTCCACCCAGTACAACTCATCAGTAATATTTCTAGCGTATTGAGCCAAAATATGCGCTACCTTATTTCCCCTTCTTCTAACGCAGCTTATAGAAACTGAGTGCAACCCACGAAGGCTGTAGTGGATGTCTTCATAAACATGTCCCAGCAAGGAGTAACCACCTGACGAGCCCGCCACTGCTTTCATGACTGCAGTGTTGTCACCTTCAATTATCAACTCTGAAAAACTTGCTTCCATAGCAAACTCAATGGCCTTTCAACAAGCCAACACCTCCACTTTTTCACTGCTATTGACCGAAGGCCCTTTGACAGACATTGCAGCCATTACTTCACCATATGAATTTCGGATTATTGCCCCAAAACCCGAGCATTGAATCCCAGTAAAGACAGCCGTATCGAAGTTGAGCTTATACACCGATGAAGGAGGAGGTTGCCAGCTTTGTCCAGGCTGTGCCGCTATGCTTGGGAGAATCATCTGCTCTTGGGCTTTCCTATATTTGTCTAAGTACTCCACTACTCTCTGGTTCAGCCACTTCGGGTCCCTTATTTGTCCTCCATGTACAATCGCATTTCTCTAATTCCAAATAAGCCAAGCTTGAACAAGGAAAACCTCAAACTCAACTGTTGATAACCTGTCCAATAAAGACTCAAACAAAACGACAATACCATGGAAAACAGTGGTACACTTCTACAAACTGATAGCACAACCAGCCCACACGTCCTGTGCAACCCCACACTCCCAAATTGCATGTAATGCAGATTCGGGTACCCCTGTGCAGCATTGACAACCCCTTTCAGCAATTATTTTTCTTCGAACAAGGTTCACTCGAGTTGGTAAAATGTCTTGGCTTGCTCTCCACCCAAAAATTTTTATTTTATTTGGCACATGCAATTGCCAAATTTTCTTCCACACTTGCTGACCACCAGCACTACTAGAGCTTCCTACCCCATCATCTTTCCTCAACACTTTCCTTGCAACATGGTACCCTAACTTAACAGCATACTTCCCATTCTTGGTATGCAGTCACACAACTTAATTAGATATATTCCTTCGGCTCAAAGGAATTTTGCAGATGGCATCGGCTTCCTCTCTACAAAAATTTTCCATAATCACATCACGCCTCCACCAATGTAAATCAGCATCAATAAGCTCTGATACCAGCATCTCCCTATCAACATTGTCTCTTTGGTGGAGAATTTTATTTGCTGGGCAGTTTGGGATCCATTTATCTAAGTATACTTTGATGGACTCACCATTCCCCACTCGCCAACAACACCCACTCTTAAGAATAGGTCAGCAACAATGCTCTTCCATACATATGAACAATTTGGTGACTCAACCGCATTCAAGAAATTGCATCGAGGAAAGTACCTTGCCTTGAAACATTGAAATAAAAGAGAACTTTGATCATGCAGCAACCTTCACCCTTGCTTTGCTAGCATGGCAAGGTTGAAGAATCTCAAATCCCTAAATCCCATCCCACCTTCATTTTTTGGCCGAGACAAAAAACTCCAATTTTTCTAATGTATTTTCCTCTCATTGCCAACTTGTCCCCACCAAAATTTTGCACACATTGCATTCAACTCATCACATAGTTTCACCGGTAATTGAAATACCCCCATAGTATATGTTGGAATGGATTGGGCAACTGCTTTTATAAGCACTTCCTTCTCGGCCCTTAATAGCATCATACCCTTCCATCCTTGTAATTTTTTCCAAACCCTATCATTTAGAAAAGAAAAGGTTTGATATTTAGCCCTTCCCACCAATGTAGGTAACCCCAAATATGCTTCAAATCTCTCCACCTGTTTCACCCCCAAAGCTGCCACAATCTCCTCCCTTTGTCGATTAAGGGTATTGCTACTAAAGTATACCGATGATTTATCTATATTTATGCATTGGCCAGACGCATGAGCATATACTTGTAAAACCTCATTAATCACATCAACCTCACCCTGTGTAGCTCTACAAAAAAGCAATGAGTAATCAATAAACATTAGATTTGAAATTTTAGGTGCCCTTCTATAAACAGACACCCCATTAATACGCCCTTCATGCTCTACCTTTGTTAATAGTGAAGTCAACCCCCCTGCACATAAAAGGAACAGATATGGTGATAGTGGATCACCTTGACGAATCCCCCTAGAGAGGATGATATTCCCATAAGGTTTACCATTAATGAGAATAGAAAAGGAGGGTGTGGTGACACAACCCATCACCCAACCAATCCATCTGTCTGGAAATCCCATCTTCTGCATCATGCCTTGTAAAAAAGGCCATTCAACTCGATCATACGACTTGCTGATATTTAGCTTCAGTGCAAGCGAGCCTTTTTTTTCCTAGAATGCATGGTATGCAAAGTCTCATTGGCCAACAAAATATTATCAGTGATGAGGCGTCCTGGAACAAAGGCACTCTGAGTAGGTGATATAATAGTTGGGAGAATCTGTTTCAGCTTGTTAGCCAACACCTTAGAAATGATTTTATAAAAAACATTGCATAAGCTAATGGGTCGAAAATCAGACATTTTCTCAGGATTCTTCACTTTAGGAATTAACACAATATTAGTGTGATTAATATCAGGAAGCATGACACCAGAATTCAAATAATCCAACACAGCAAAAACAACATTATCTCCCACTATATGCCAAAACTTTTGGTAAAATAGAGTATTCATACTATCGGGTCTAGGAGCCTTTGTTGGTCTTATTTGAAACAACGCCGCTTTAATCTCATCTGCAGTAAATTCATTGGACAATATTTGATGCATGTCAGGAGTAATCCGATGTGCCACCGCATTAAGATATTCCTGAATTTGATCACATACACCTACATTAAAAAAACTATCAAAATAGTTAGTAGCTACTTCAGCTATTTCCTCCACCTCTTCCACCCACTATTCATTCGCATTTTTAATTCCATGGATATGATTCCTCCTTCAATGTTGAGATGCTTTGGAATGAAAATTTTTTGTATTTTTGTCCCCATGTTTCACCAAGCAATTCTAGATTGTGACCACCCTAAAATTTTTTAGGCCTAACATCATTACACTTTGGACAAATTTTGGCAACAAACTTGGTTGTAGATTAAAGTTACAACTCTACTCAATATTTTTTATTGGATGTAGATTTTAACGAATCCACCATTGGATTACATTTTCTTTTTATATCATACATACTTGCAAAGTTTTAAGAAAATCAAATATCAATAGTTATGTCATTGATCAAATTTTTAAATTTCGAGTTTTTTTAGTCTAAAATTATACATAAAAAATAAGTTTATAGATTAAATAGTAAATAACATCCGATTGGCTTGAAATTTGATATGCGTTTTAAGAATATAAAAAACATGTAATTCAATGGTTAGATTTTCAAAATATGTAGCCATGTTAATTTGTTTAGTAAGAGTTGTAGCTTTAGTTGTACATGTTAATTTGTTTAGGCTACATCTTAGTTTGTAGCCAAATTTTTTCCTTTAACTTTAGCCCCTTAACCAATATATTAGGTACTCACAAACAAAAGGAAAAAAATCTAAGAAAAATTTCATTTAACTAAATTTTTTTTGGATATTTAACTTGCAAGCTTGAAACATTTTGATAATGAGATTATTATGTAATGATTTCAAAATAAGAAAATTTGTAAAAAAAAATTGTAAGACTTTATGTATTTGTGTGTTTTTTCATCTATATATAAAGTTTTTTTTATTATATTTTTTATAATTTAAGTTTCTTAATGATCACTCTAGAAAAAAAAATTCTAGAGCCGTCACTGTAGAGAGTTCAACTTTGTCTAAGCTATTGATGGATGTTGTGTAATTTACTGACAATTTCTGGAGTTGCCTTTATCTTTGGTTTTCTTGGAATTGAACTTATCCATCGAGCCAAATAATACTGTTAGGACATATGTGTTTTCACTTGTTAAGAATATATGTCACTTATTTATGTAAATTGGCTAATCCTTTGACAAAACGCACTCTACTTGTAATTGGGTAGTTCTAGGTGTTTTTAATACTTCAAGAAACAAGGTTTCAAGGTTAAGTGTTGAAGTCATCAAGTCTGTCCAAGAAAAAGCAAGCTGAAGTGCAATTTCATTAAAACTCGACACCTTCTCGATAGCTACCTCGACACCTACTATCTGTCGAGATTTAAAATTTCAGATTTCTAATATGATTTTCTTGGGATCCGTGAATATGATTTTGGGCCTTCTTTTCTTCTAACCCTAAACATATAAAAGGATTGTTTTAAGAGCCGTCAAGTGGTACACAAGTTGCAAAAGCATTGAGCAATCTCTATTCAAGCAAATTGTGATCAAAAGACGAAGTTCTTGACCTAGTTCATCTTCTTTCAAGAAGTTGCTGTGTATTTGCACCAAAGGGTTTTGTAACCAAGCATCTTCCTGTTATTCATCATAAAGGATGAACTGAAGAACTTTGCAGCCAACCTCTCCTTCTTAGTTGGTGTTTTGAAGTTGCGTACTGAGATCCGCGCATTAGTTAGTCACGTACTTGGGAGCCGGGCATCAAAGGTGGGAACTGTCGCTACAGATCAAGTCCAATTAGGTATTGGGGTAAGGGTTCAACTGTAGGTTGGTAAGGTACTTGAGATTCTTTTACTTGTAACCGCTTGATTTGATAATAGTGGAGTTTCGGGAGTGGTGACCTGAAAATCACCCGGTGAGGTTTTTGCCGTTAGGGTTTTCCCTATTCGTAAACAAATCACTGTGTTATTTAATTTCCGCTGCATATTTAGTTTTTGGTGATTTGTTTGTGCTTCCACGCAATTGCATGATTAATTGATTAATTAATAACTTGGCTAATTAATTAATTAGGGTTAATCACAAGGGGTCATTCAGATTGTGGCCTATCAAGTGGTATCAGAGCAGGCACACTCTGATTAGGTTTAATCTTTGCTGTGTTGATCCATTGACCCCTGTTGTCATGGCTATAATTGGCTTGAAAAGATCCTTGTTTTCAAATACATCTTGTTTTTCTAATCACTATTTGTTTGAGTGTCTCAGAAAACACAAGTCTAAAAGTTATTTGAATTCCTTTATAATGACTATTGGAAAGGATCTCAGTTTGGCTAAGAAGAAACTAGACTGTCTCAGAATAAAAATGTGCAAAGGAGTTCGTCTGAGAAGAGTAAAAGTTAAAGGCTTAGCTCATCAAAGGCAGTTAAGTGAAAGAACCATTCCCTCTGATTTGTCATCCAAGCATGAAGTGTGTTTCATGATGAAGTCTGCTTTCAAAGTAATGGATACATGTCTATGGTATCTTGACAGTGGTTGCTCAAGACACATGACTGGAGACCGATCTCTCTTCAAGATATTTGAGCCTAAAAAGGGTGGTAATGTGACTTTTGGTGATGGAAGCAAGTCACAAATTAAAGGGAAAGGAATCATATCTCTACCAGGACTGCCAGACATTGCAAATGTTCTTTATGTAGAAGGTCTAAGGGTGAACCTATTGAGCATAAGTCAGATATGTGATCAAGACTTCATGGTGCTATTCTCAAAGGGAAAGTGTCTTGTCATGAATGAGTCTGGAAAGAAGCTCATTAGTGGGGTTCGCACTCTGGACAACTGCTATGGATTGGTTCCTGATGCTGATATAGTGTGCAATAGCATTCGTTTGCCTAATGAAGATTTATGGCATCAACAAATGGGACATGCTAGTTACAAGCATCTATCCATTGTATCTAAGCATGAATCTGTCTTGGGGATACCAAAGCTTAGCAGAATGAGCAATGTGGTGTGTGGACCATGTTAACTTGGGAAACAGACAAAAGCTAAGCATCCGGGCACTCAAACTTCAGCTACCTCCAGACCATTGGAGCTGTTGCATTTAGATCTTATGGGTCCAACCAGAACTGAGTCCCTTGGTGGTAAAAGATACATCATGGTTGTGGTAGACGACTTCACTAGATACACTTGGGTCATCTTACTCCGATCCAAGTCTGATGCTCCTGAGCACATTGAGACTTTGTGCACAAGACTGCAGAATGAAAAGAGCTTAAAGATTGATTGAATTCGAAGTGACCATGGTAAAGAATTCGAGAACTCATACATGGAGTCTTTCTGCACAAGGTCAAGCATATCTCAAGAGTTCTCTGCTCCTATTACTCCTCAGCAGAATGGTGTGGTAGAAAGAAAGAATAGGGTTATTCAAGATATGGCCAAATCCATGTTGCACAACAAAGATGTGGCTCGAAACTTATGGGGAGAAGCTGTAAACACTGCCTGTCATACGGTTAATAGGGTGTACTTCAGACCAGGTACCAAAAAGACTCTCTATGAGTTATGGAAAGGAAGAAAGCCAAATGTGAAGTATTTCAGGATATTTGGAAGCACTTGCTTCATCCTTAAGGATAGAGAGAATGTGGGAAAGTTTGACTCTCGAAGCGATGAAGGCATATTTCTAGGATACTCATCCACAAGCAAGGCTTATCGGGTATTCAACAAGAGAACTCTGAAGGTAATGGAAATAGTAAATGTGGTCATTGATGAGTCTTCAGATTCCAGTACTAAGAAAGGCATTGAGGAACTCTCTAAAGAAATTCTTCCTCCTAAGCCTAAAGAAGTTCAAGATATTGCCGAACCAGAACCTGTGTCCCTAAGTACTCCTAGTATTGTGGAAGACTCAGCAGATGCTCCTACTTCACCAGATTCTGAGTCTCATGAAGAAAAAGGACCCTCCTCTAGAATCAAATTAAATCATCCTCCTGAAGTTATTGTGGGAAACATGAATGAACTCACATTAAGGAAACGTACAGTCGATAAATGTGTTGCTAACTTTGTGTCTTATTCTTGCTATTTGTCACAGGTTGAACCCAAGAAAGTTGAGGAAGCACTACAAGATGAAAGTTGGGTCGAAGCAATGCATGATGAACTACTTCAGTTTAAGAGGAATGATGTTTGGACTCTAGTACCTAGACTAGAAGGTGAGCACATCATCGGTACAAAGTGGATATTCCGCAACAAGACTGATGAAGAAGGCAATGTGATTCGCAACAAGGCTCGACTTGTGGCTCAAGGATACTCGCAAATGGAAGGAGTAGACTATGATGAAACATTTTCCCCAGTTGCCCGGATGGAGTCAATTAGAATTCTGCTTGCCCTAGCATGTCAGTTGAATTTTAAACTCTATCAGATGGATGTAAAGACTGCCTTCTTGAATGGGTTACTCAAAGAGGATGTCTATGTGGCTCAACCAAAAGGATTCATTGATCCACACTTCTCGGATCATGTGCTTTATCTTAAAAAGGCATTTTATGGGTTGAAGCAAACTCCTAGAGCCTGGTATGATAGACTCACACAATATCTGGTGTCACATGGGTTCACAAGAGGAAAGACTGATCAAACTCTCTTCATCAAAAAGGAAGATGGTGAGTTGATAGTTGCTTAGGTCTATGTTGATGATATCATCTTTGGGTCGACTAAGGATGAACTTGCTTATGGCTTCTCAAAACTCATGCAAGCAGAGTTCGAGATGAGCATGATTGGAGAGCTAACTCACTTCTTAGGATTGCAGATTCGCCAACAAGATTCAGGTATATTCCTTTCTCAATCTAAATATGCTAAGAATCTTGTGAAAAAGTTTGGTTTGAAATCTGCTAGTTCTATTAGAACCCCTATGAGCCCAAACGTTAAACTTATTGTAGACTTGTTAGGAAAGAGTGTTGATCCCTCTCTTTATAGAAGCATGATAGGTAGTCTTCTTTACCTTACTGCTAGTAGACCTGACATTAGTTACAGTGTTGGAGTGTGTGCTAGATATCAGGCTAACCCCAAGGAATCCCACATGACTGCTTTAAAAAGAATTATAAAGTATGTCAAAACCACTGCTGAATTCGGTGTGTGGTATAGCAAGGACACTAATGGTGTCTTAGCTGGGTACTCTGATGCTGATTGGGCTGGTAATGCTGATGACAGAAAGAGTACCTCGAGGGGTTGTTTTTATGTGGGTAACAATCTTGTCTCTTGGATGAGCAAAAAGCAGAACTCCATCTCATTATCCACTGCGGAAGCTGAATACATTGCTGCTGATAGCTGCTGCACCCAACTTCTCTGGATGCAAAAACTCCTTCATGATTATGGTATTTGTCAAGAGCATCTCACTATTTATTGTGACAATACCAGTGCCATCTAAGAACCCGGTTCAGCATTCTCGGACCAAACACATAGAGATTCGACATCACTTCATTAGGGAGCTTGTCAAAAATGGTACTCTCACTCTTGAGTTTATCCACACTGATGATCAGAAGGCTGATTTGTTTACCAAACCTCTTGACAGCAAACGTTTTGAATTCCTTCGTCAAAACATTAGTGTCATCTCCATGGATTGATCTCCTTCTCTTGTTCTTCTTCCTCATGCATTTGCATCTATTTTTATGCTTTGCTTTGTTTAACATGTTTTGTGTGTTTACTTTCAGTTTTGTTTATTTTGTTTTTAAATATAAAAATTAAAAAAAAAAATTGAAAAATTGAAAAATACAAAAACAGTGTGTGTTTTGTGTACTTTGGTATTTGTGTACCTTGGATGGCCATTGAAACAAAGTTTCTAAACTTTGTATCTCTTGTAGCTTAGATGAGCATCTCTATGCACAACTAAGCAAGTGAGCTTTGTGGCTCTTGTTTGTGATGAGTAAGATTAGGTTATCTCTTAAAACTTAACACTCATATCATTCTTTTTGACGGATAGGACTAGAAATCCTAAGAGAAAGGCATAAATAACCATCTCACCACTGTTACCCGCCAATCATAATATGACACCCGTATGCTTCGGCATAGCAAAAGTGTAGTGTCAAAGACATTCGTATGCTTCGGCATAGCAAAAGTGCGATGTCAAATGCTTGACATCTTGGGTATTTCTTTTCTCCTTTTTATGCCCATGTATGATATGCTAAAAATAAAAAGAAAACATGCCAAGAAAATTAAAAGCAAAAAGATTAAAAATGCTTTAAATATGGTTGCAAGCGTGTATTCTAGGAGATGTGGAAGTTATAGGATGTACCTCTAAGGTGATAGTCCCCATCAAACAGTTATGATTGTGTGTGAGTTAAAGTTATTTTCTCATATCTCAGATCGTCATAACATGTATACACATATGCAATCTTGCGATGTTTTTCACACACAACACGCAATATTCTTTGCTACTCTTGATACATGTGTAGGCACAATGTGATTTGGCCATCACAAAGGTTTTACATGTGCTAATGTATGCTTACTAAACTGTCTTAACTTGTTTTTGAAAAATAAAATTAGTTAGACTTGTTTAGTGTGTGTGTGTGTGTTTTTGAGGACCCTTGTGCTAAATTTTTGATTGAGAGATGTTTTTGAAAGCTTTATATGTTGAGTGGATCATTGGTTGAGGTGTATGTTGGATTGCATTCATGTCTGTGTTTTTCTCTTCTCGAAAAACTCTTTTTAAAAGCTGTCTCGACACCTCCTCGATACCTGGTCATCTGTCGAGCTTCTCAAGCTTTTTCTTATCGCAATCTCGACACCTTCTCGACACCTGATGGATCGATCGAGAAAGTTTCTGTCTCCTCGATAGATTCTGTCTCCTCGATAGATTCTCGACACCTGGTGGATCGATCGAGATTCTCTTGTTATGTCTGATGTCTTCTTTCTCGACACCTGTCTCGACACCCGGTGGATTGATTGAGAAATCTCCTACCTCCTCGACACCTCTTCGACACCTTGTCGATCGATCAAGCTTCTTATATCTGAAATTGGTCTTGTACCTCGATACCTCTCGACACCTGAAGCTATCGAGGGCAAAATTCTTGACACCTTCCTCGACAGCTTCCTCGATACCTCTCGACACCTCAGCTGTCGAGAATTACTGAGGTGTCTATAAAAGGTTTAATCGCGATTTTTCTCACATTCTGTCGATCTCTCTCGATTTGTCCGAAGACTTTTCACCTCCCAACCATTTTTCTCTCACTCAAATCTTCAAATCCTCATCATTTTCGGTCTTCCCTTGATTTCTATCACTTGGAAAGTTCATTTTCCCTTCCTTTTTCATGCATTACATGTTTTTGAAACCTAGGTTTTGGGATTTTTTTGAAATTTTTGGGGTTTTTCAAAATTGATGAGTTTTTCTTGAAATTTTGGGTTGGGTTTTCACTTAAATGTTTTTAAAATGTCATACATTGCATTCCATGTGCATTAGAATGATATTTACATGCATTTAGATGTGTGCTATGTGTTTGTGTGCTGGTAGGATTGGATTGGGCTGAGCCCATGATGCCTTTTTGATTTGCATGTCACATGCTCATGCATTCCCATGCATACGTACTTATTGTTCAATATATTTGATATATGTGAACTGTTTTGGGGCTTTTCTGATTGTCTCCCTCTTTATCTCTTTCTCATTCTTTTACGTTAGTAGTGTCTATGGCACCCAAACGTAAATCCACTCCAGCTCGGAACCCTTTGCGTTCTGGAACTTCATCTTCGTTTGACTCTGCTCCTCTTAACCTTCGGTTCCGTGATGGAGATGCGCACAAGGCATTTTTTGAGAACTTTTCTCGACGAGGTGTTCATTCGAAACGCCAAGTCATTCTGGCGGACTTCGCCGACACTGACCTTCCCACTGTCATTCACAGTAGGGGATGGGAGTCACTGTGTGACGTCCCGGTCACTTGCCCTCTCGTGCTGATACAGGAGTTTTACTCCAACATGTACGGGATAGATCGTTCAGTACCTCTCTTTTTCACTCGCGTTCGAGGTACGCGCATTCCTATCACACCGCAGCTAGTTGCGGATGTGCTTAGGGTACCTAGGATAGACTTTCCTGATTATCCTTCCTGTGAGCGTCTGAGGACTGTGTCCAAAGATGAGCTCATTTCTGCTTTCTGTGAGCACCCTACTGATTGGGGAGAGCATCAGTACACATCATGTAGGCCTTTTGCTAAAGGTCCTAGATTTCTTAACATGGTGATGACTTTTGTACTCCATCCACTTTCTCACTACAACTCCATCACTGAGCCTCGTGCTCGATTTTTGTTGTCCTTATTAGAGCATCTTACTATAGATTTTCCTTCTCACTTCATTCTTTCTATTATAGATGTTCATCTTGATTCGGCGTCCCGTGATAAGCTCATCTTTCCTTCCGCTATCACGAGGATCTTACGCCATTTTTCCATTCCCTTTCCTATGTCCGACCACTTCACACACATATCTGCCATAGATGCCGCTACCGTAAAACGTAGTGAGGCTCAGTTTAGGTCGCGACAGACGGATGCCACTCCTCCCTCCCGTTCGGCTCCATCCAGATCAGCTCCATCTACATCTGTGCCTTCTTCCTCTGCGGGCGATGTATCTCTAGGAGACATTATAGCGCAGCTGCAGCGCATGGACACTCGCCTTGATACACTCTCTGCTGAGTTGTATCAGGTGAATGTTCATGTTGGTCGTATTGCACGACGGCAGGCGACCATGGGTGGTTTTGCTCCAAAGGCTACTCCTTCACCACCTACTCCAGCAGCTTCAGATTCTGAGGATGAGGATGATGAGGATGATGATGATAATGATGATGATGGGGATGCTAGCTCTACTGATGAGATGTCTACATGACACTCTACCCTTTGTCACTCGTGACAAAAAGGGGGAGTAGTTTTGGGTTATGAGAGTAGTCATCTTAGGGAGAGAGTTAGTATAGGACATTTTGATAGGGGGAGTGTTGATATTTTTGAGGAATGTAGTGAGGTTTTGATGTATCTTTTCTTTTCTTTTCTTTATAGATACATTGATCTTGTATATGAGGTCCTTTGACCATTTTTACATACATTGTACTTATACTTCTTTATATATGTGGATGTATGTTTCTTTCACCTATCTCTCCATATGTTGTTTCTTCTCTATCTTTATACACATGTTCTTTATACTTGTATGCTATCTATTATTTCTGTTTCACACAAGATGCCTTGATAAGTTTTGTTTAAAGTGTTTCAGAAATACAGGTTGTCAAAGTCTACTTGCCATAAACTCTCTTCTTGCAAAGTTTTTCAAGAGTTTGTGTTATGATAGATTTTATTGTATCAACAAGTGAATATGAGTTGAGTGATTTATGACTTCTCTCATATGTTCATTTGTTTGCTGTGGTTTTGTCACGGATTGCCAAAGGGGGAGATTGTTAGGACATATGTGTTTTCACTTGTTAAGAACATATGTCACTTATTTATGTAAATTGGCTAATCTTTTGACAAAACGCACTCTACTTGTAATTGGGTAGTTCTAGGTGTTTTTAATACTTCAAGAAACAAGATTTCAAGGTTAAGTGTTGAAGTCATCAAGTCTATCCAAGAAAAAGCAAGCTGAAGTGCAATTTCATTAAAGCTCGACACCTTCTCGATAGCTACCTCGACACCTGCTATCTGTCGAGATTTAAAATTTCAGATTTCTAATATGATTTTCTTGGGATCCGTGAATATGATTTTGGGCCTTCTTTTCTTCTAACCCTAAACATATAAAATGATTGTTTTAAGAGCCGTCAAGTGGTACACAAGTTGCAAAAGCATTGAGCAATCTCTGTTCAAGCAAATTGTGATCAAAAGACGAAGTTCTTGACCTAGTTCATCTTCTTTCAAGAAGTTGCTGTGTATTTGCACCAAAGGGTTTTGTAACCAAGCATCTTCCTGTTATTCATCATAAATGATGAACTGAAGAACTTTGCAACCAACCTTTCCTTCTTAGTTGGTGTTCTGAAGTCGCGTACTGAGATCCGCGCATTAGTTAGTCACGTACTTGGGAGCCGTGCATCAAAGGTGGGAACTGTCGCTACAGATCAAGTCCAATTGGGTATTGGGATAAGGGTTCAACTGTAGGTTGGTAAGGTACTTGGGATTCCTTTACTTGTAACCGCTTGATTTGATAATAGTGGAGTTTCGGGAGTGGTGACCTGAAAATCACCCGGTGGGGTTTTTGCCGTTAGGGTTTTCCCCATTCGTAAACAAATCACCGTGTTATTTAATTTCTGCTGCGTATTTAGTTTTTGGTGATTTGTTTGTGCTTCCACGCAATTGCATGATTAATTGATTAATAAATAACTTGGCTAATTAATTAATTAGGGTTAATCACAAGGGGTTATTCAGATTGTGGCCTATCAAATACTAATCAGCAAAAATTAATGTTACCACAAGGACATATGATATGAACGCTGTCATTTTTGACTAGGTGTGAATGATATTTTAGCTGTTTTCTTAAATAAAAATGCATCAAAAATATTAATTGTGGACACTCCAACTAATAAAAAAATTTGACGTCGAATGTTGACTTAAATCTGTGCAACTTTTTGTGTTTTAGAAAGTTTCAATCTATGGCGTTTGCTCCTAATGATAGCTTTTTATCGTCAGACCAAGATACTAATCATTTTTTAGTGTAAACGGGGATTGAATTCAAGATCTCTTATTCAACCATCAGAAACTTTATTAGTTGAGCTAACTGAAACTTACAAATCTTTGCAACTTCATTAAAAAGAAAGCATCATTGTGTTAGTATGATAATAAATAATTATAATAAAACTGACATCATAAGTTCAAGTAATACGTTATCAATAAAAGAAAATATATTGATAGTGGTGTATGGACAAATTTGGGAAATGCCCTCTTTGGGTAAAAATAGCAGCATAATGCCCTTTTCTTCAAACTATATAGGGAAATGCCCCTCTTTTGTAACTCGATTTTTTCAAAATCGAGTTAGGCCCTATAACGGCGTTTTTTAGGAGCCTATAGTGACATTTTTAGGACCTATAGTGGTGTTTTTTAACTCGATTTATAAGAAATCGAGTTATAGGTAAAAAAAATTAAAAAAATTGCCTATAACTCGATTTTATGGAAATCGAGTTACAAAACGTCACTATAGATCCTAAAAATGTCACTATAGGTCCTTAAAAACGCCGCTATAGGGCTCCAGAATTTTTTTTTTTATAACTCGATTTTGAGAAAATCGAGTTACAAAAGAGGGGCATTTCCCTATATAGTTTGGAGAAAAGGGCATTATGCTGCTATTTTTACCCAAATGGGGCATTTCCCAATTTTGTCCTAGTGGTGTATATCCAAAAGAGTTAGTATTCTCTTGTGTGTGTTAAAATAGTTAATATTCTAAAAAAAAATTAAAATAAAAGAGGACGCACCAATATGGCTAGAAAGCTAAGATAGACAAGGACCAGGTATGTCTTGTATGGCAACAAAGAAGTTTTATATATAGCCGCCATTTGTTGCCACAAAATTTCTGAGTATGGGGCCTTTGCGTGCATATTCAGGCAAAACAAAGCTCCACGCCGTAGAACAAAACTCTTTCATTAAATAGTTTGGCATAACTATGAAGCATACCAGATGTTTGACGTACTTGCATGCATGCATGCACAGCTATTTAGCAAGGAACTGCTAGAGTGCTAAGGGGAAGGAAGGAGGAGTACATGCAATGACGAAGAAAGTTATGACTAATCCGGCAGAGGCAATTGAGGCATTAGCACTTAGTAAATGCTGAGAAAGAAGCGTGAAACCAAGTTGCATTTGGGGGAGATAAGATATATATAAGTGCTTTCCACGTAATTCTCTTTCTCCTCTGATCTCTTATTTTCTTATGCTTATGCTTCTTTTCACTATTTTTCCTTCTTCACCTGAAATTTTAACACTATCAAAAACAAAAACTATGGAAGTGGTATGAAATCCTGTTCAACAAGTGAGTTTGGAACAGTGTGGAGATCGTGAATGATATTGGAGGCTTTTTGTCATCATTCTCTTGTCAGCAAGCTCTCTTAACTCTGTAAGGTTGAATTTCTTCAACCATGTGTTAGCTTTATTCCTTACCAAATTTGCTTATAATTCAGCAATTAGATACATTGTATTTAGGTGGGAATCATGTAAGGGTTGTGTGTGAGAGATTGTGAAGAATTCAAGTGTGTGTGCAATCAAGAGCATTCTCGCAACTGGAACTCGTGAGTGACTTGCGACTGATGACTCACCAAATTTGCTTTTTGTCATCATTCTCTTGTCAGCAAGCTCTCTTAACTCTGTAAGGTTGAATTTATTCAACCATGTGTTAGCTTTATTCCGTACCAAATTTGCTTATAATTTAGCAATTAGATACATTGTATTTAGGTGGGAATCATGTAAGGGTTGTGTGTGAGAGATTGTGAAGAATTCAAGTGTGTGTGCAATCAAGAGCATTCTCGCGACTGAAACTCGCAAGTGACTTGCGACTGATGACTCGCCAAAGTGCCACACATGTGAAGCATGTAGGAAGTTGAAGGGTCATGACAGCTGGAGCACTACAGGACAAAAAGGACAGTCTGGCTAGTCAGTTATTTCGCGACTAGAACTCACGACTTGTCCCAGTCGCGAGTGAGTCGCCAAAACCCTCTGTTTTGCAGAAAAATGTTTTTTCACATTTCTTACATACCCTACTATAAATACCCTTATACCCACGAAATGTAGAGAGTTTTCCAGAGAGAATTTTGAGAGATAAACCATAGAGAAAAATAAGATTGACTCATCCACAATTTTAGACATTTGATTCTCCAAATTCCTCTACTCTCACCCTCTCCATTGACATACCCTTGAGAGGATACTTAGCCAAATTCTTACCTCACCATACCCATATCAATGAAAATGTTATTTGGTGCTTGGGAAGTAGTTCAGAGAGGACTAAGTCATTTGGTTGATGCAATGGGCTTACTGCGGGATCCGGAAAGTTAGAGAAGACACGGTTAAGCTTAACCTTGTTGGAGCAAGAAGCTTGGAGAGCTTAAGTGCATCGGGTAGATTAAGCTTGGAAGGTTTTTTGCTATTCATGTATCCCAACTGATTTTTTAGTGGATCATTTTACCACTTGGAGGACGGCGAAGAGGTTTTTCGCCGAGTTTTTCGGTTTCCTCTTTGATAACATGTGCCGGTGTTATCTTTGTGTTTGCATCTCTCTAACCCTTACTCTTGCCTTTTAAATGCTGCTGTAGATGTGATTAATTATGGTTTAAAGTAGTTTGTTTATTTGGGTATAGCTTATACTTATCATTCCGCAAATATATTATTTGGGTATAAGCTTGTGTTTGTTATTTTGAAATTGGAGGTCTAAACATTCACTAGTGTTTTACATACCAAGTGAACTTTCACACTCTTTAGTTGGGTTAGTACGCAAGAGACAAATAAAGTGGGACTATCAATCTGCTAGTGGGAAAAATGGGCATTTATCCCTAATTTACAAACTATACAGCAAAATACTCCTATTTTGAAATTATTTAGTAAAATGTTCCTATTTTTAAACTCGATTTTAACAAAATCGAGTTCGGTGTAAAACTTAATATCCTCAAAATCAAGTTCTATATATATTTTTAAGTGGAACTCGACATTAGCAATACCGAGTTCCACTTAAATTTTCAAAAAAATTAAAATGGCAATTTTAATTTTTTAAAATCGAGTTTAAAAAACATGGACATTTTGCTAAATAGTTTCAAAATATGGGCATTTTACTGTATAGTTTGTAAGTTATGGGCAAATGTCCATTTTTCCCTGGCTATGACCTTTCAAGGACGATTGGTTAACATATTAAAAGTTTTAGAATTGGAATACAACACAACAACCATTAAGCTAGCCTTAGAGTACTTGCATCTAGTGTGGTAAATACTAAATATTTGGCATTTGGCATTTAGCACACCAAACACTAAAAAACCTCATACATAAGATGTTTTAAATGCTAATACATTTAAAATGAATGAAAAATATCATTCCAAATTTGGAACGGTATGGACACCTATGCTAAAAAATAAAATAGTTTTTTAATTCTTTTTCTCTCTGATCTCATTATTTATTCTAATTTTTCTCACTCCTCTCACTCACGTATCTTTCTCTTTGTCTGCCTCTCTTTCTCTCAACCCTTCTCCCTCTCTCTCTCTCTCTCTCTCTCTCTCTCTCTCTCTCTCACACACACACACACACACACTCACACACACAAGTCGCCGATCTCCGCCACAATGATCTCCACCCTCAATCGATCTCACCAAGCGCCAATCTCACCATGGTTTCTGCTTCGCCTAAAGCCACTCATCTCGATGGTGGCTCTATTCTCATGGATTCTCTTCGTTCTCATTTCTCTCCAATGGCGGTGATAGGTGGGTTGGCGTTGGTTTCTGGTTGCTGGGTTGTGTATATTGGCTTTATTGGTGGCGGTGATAGGTTTTGTTGGTCATTTGTGGGCTGTGGTTTGCTAGGTTTTGTGGGTCACTAGATTTTTGGTGGGTTAGCATTTATTTTGGTAGTTTTGGGCTAATTTCGGTTGGTTGATTTTTTATTTATCTCTTCTTCTTCTTCTATTTTAGGAGTTTTGTGTTGATTTTCGGATTTTAAAAAAAGGGTAGTATTAGGTGGTGGTGGGTTTGTAGTACTGGTGGTTGGTGGGTTGTGAGTGTTGGTGGTGGGTTATACCTTTAGGTAGGGGTGGCAATTCGTATTCATGGGTTGGGCTCATGTCGTGTCGAGCCATGAGAATTCGACCATATGAGCTGTCCTGAACCTCACTTGTTTAGTAAACATGTCAAAAATTCTCAACCGTAACATGACCGGTTTATTAAACAAGTTGACTTGACACGACACATTTAACATATTTAATTAACAAGTCATGTAAAGGTCAATACAAATAACCCATTTAATAACTATTGATGGTCATTTTGGAAGTCAAAAAAATAAAGGAGCTCAACAACACGGGCAGAAAGGAGTTGGTAAACATATAGAAAAAACCATTAAGCTCAAGCGGCAGGAATAATGGGTCACAAGTCCATAAAATAAGCAAATAGGCCTTAAGGAAGCAAATAGGCTCAAAGAAGCCCAGAAAGAGAGAAATAGCAAACCCATAGGCAGTATATGATGTACAAAAGTGAGAATGGGCCACGACAAACCCGAAGTAATGCAAGTAAAGAAAGTAAGGGGTTAATGGCAAGCTCATGAACCCCAAAGATGAGGACAAGGTAATTGGGTCGGGGAAGCCCAATGGAGTAAGTAAAAGCCCATGGGAATGCAAAGTTAGGAAAAGGGCCAAGGAAGCCCAAGAAAAGCAAATGAGCCAAGGATGCTCAAGAGAAAACAAATGGGACACAGGAGCTCGCAAGTAATGTGATAAAAAACCAATGGCCATACTGAGTCACTGGGGAAAGAATAAACGGTAGGCCCAAAAAGGTCCAGCAGGATTGGGTCAAATAAATGTCACAATAGGAATGATAGAGTGATATGGTAGAAAATGGTAGCAGTCAAGGAGTAGACTAAAAGAAGGCAAAGCCTAACATCAAACAAAGCCCATCTCCTAAGAGGAGCGGGAAATCAGAAAGCAGCCCACATAAAAGGTCAAGGACGGATGGCAGACTGTGCAGGCAAGCCTCCAGATCGCGGCGAACGCATGAGCAGCAGACAGATTTTGGACATACATGAAAGGGAGGCACACGCAAGGCCCAGACATCACCAGCCTGTACCTAGCCAATACGGGACATAGTGAGGTCATGGGTCAGAGGTAAGAGGGCATGGTTTGGCGGTGAGGAGAGGGGAAAACCTATTCTGGGATTCCTGCTCAAGCTCTTTTGGGGGATACGTCCTGCTGGGATGACATACCACCCAAAAGAAGCAAGGCTGAGTTGGAACCACTAGGTGCATGCCATAAGGGATAGGGAGAGAAAGCACCCACACCATGGCAGGAAAAGATGCCACGACAGACTAACAAACAAAATAGTTTTCCTTGTCTGGAGATAGGGAGTGGCACATAGACGGACTAGTGGTGGTCGACAAGTACACCCAAACTAGACAAAGGTGGTTAAGGGGTAAAACAGTAAAATTTGGTCACGGCAGGCACTATAAAAGGAGGCCCTTGTCATGCGCAAACGGAGGGACAGAATCACGATAACAAAAACCTCTAGGGAAAACCAGGAAATAGAAAAACAAGTGTGGAGGAAAGAAAGAAAAGATAAAAGGAAAATTAAAAAGGGAAGAAAGAAATAAATAGAGAGTTAGATCAGCAGTCATGCACCAATAGGTTGATTCCCTCTCTCCCTCTCAAAATCCTGCTCTCTGCCAGAAGCAAGAAGTTCATTTGGGCACCAACCATTCAGGTCCGTTTCCCTCAAAGTGATTAATTTCCACGGCAGGATTTTCCCCGGGAGATTATTTGCATTGAGAAGAAACGTTCTTCTCTCTCTGGTTTCGGTCCTGCAGATCAGACTTGATCTGATTTCTTTCTTTTGATTAACCCATATACTACTCACTTATTCCCCTTGCTTTCTTTATAAAAGTAATTGTTGTTAAACTGTGATTATTCTTCTTGATTTGGGATTATCTATTCGCTTTGATTAAGGAGTCAAAGTACTTTTTTTTGTCTTATTATTATCATATTTGCCTGCCACGACTCATCTAAAACAGCTTTGCCTGCCGTAAGCATGCTTTTGGCAAACGAGGCATAGTTTTTGCACAAGCCGGACCAAATTGAGTTGCAGTTGGACCGGTCTCAACTCCCGTACTCAGAACACTTGGGCCTAGTACCGCAGGAGGCAGCCCAGCCCAATATCACAAAAAGGCCCACTACAATAACCTATTTGACTAGTAGGTTATACGTGACTTGAATAACTTGTTATTAATTCCCATATATCTAAAATTAAAATACAATTACAACCATAAATATAGTAATAAACATAAACCTAAAACTATAAATTAAGCAATAATAACAAAATAATAATGACAAAAACTAATATTCTTATAAGCTAAACGGGTTAAACAGGTTCACATGTTGAATACAAACACAACTTGTTTATTAAACGAGTTAGCCGTGTTAATCCAAATATGACCTTAACCTATTTAGCCTCAACCTATTACATGTTTATAAATGAGTTAGTCATATTGGGTTCACTAGTCGTGTTAGATTTTGCCACCCCTACTTTTGAGTGATGGTGGCAGGTTGTACTTGTGTATGGTGTGTTGGTTTTATTATTATTATTTTTAATTTTGTAGAAGTATTATTTATAATATTTTAATGTGATGTGATATTAAAATAGAACATCTGATGAATGACATATTGTAAAATAATGTGTTAAAATAAATAAAATAACTTTTTAGTGTGTGAAAATGACATTTGTTTAGCACAGCTGATATTGATACTCTTAGTCCCAATTTTTGTTGCATTGGTTATGAATCTTCAACAAATTAAAGTAGGCTCGACCATGTAAATTTATTTTTTTCCATTTTTCTACACATTATATATTTTATCACTTTTACTAATATTATCTAGAAATTATATGCTTTACCAACTAGACAGCACAATAAAGATGGCAAGCTGATTAATTTTGTATATATAATATTAATGAAGAGTGTATTAATGTATGTAATTCACTAAATTGCAATCCACGTACCATCAACTTATATAAAACATAAATACTATTCTCATAATATTTTATAAAAATTTTAAGAACTTCCAATCTCTCATTTATTGATATCTGGATATTAAAAAAAAAAAATTAGTA
Source organism: Quercus aquifolioides (assembly GCA_019022515.1). Taxonomy (NCBI): domain Eukaryota; kingdom Viridiplantae; phylum Streptophyta; class Magnoliopsida; order Fagales; family Fagaceae; genus Quercus; species Quercus aquifolioides. The sequence continues at coordinate 25,562,174 of CM032335.1, read as the reverse complement.
AAATATCCCTAGAGTTTGGATCAGCTAGTGGTAAACTGATCCCATATGTCATACTATCAATTTTGTCTTGTTGACCATGAGGTATAATTATCCAAATCGAGTCATTCATCCTAATTTCATTAACTATAATTTATTTAATAAAAAAAAATGATCATATACTATGCTTGTATTATATTTAAAATAATTTTTTTTTACAGTAAAGTGGTTACATGCAAATCACTTGACCATCTTCTGTGAGTTATATATTTAACAAAACTCATGTGAGAAAGCATGAGGTTCTGCTAAGTGGCACATTCGTAGATTCATTAAGCCTCTCTTATTTAAGCTTCTATCTCATCAAAGTTTATATTTATGTAAAATTTTTAGTTCATTGAATGTGTCAATGAAGTGAATATACATTAATTATCTATAATTATGCACTAATTATATATATATATAAGAATTTTATACGGTTCTTCTTTTAAAAAAAAATTATATAAGAAATAAAAAACATCACGTAAGAGGAGGAAGTATACCTTGTTATGGGTGTATGCTTCCTCCCTCTCACAAGCTGGTGGGACCCACTAATATATATATATATATATATATATATATATAAGCAGAAACCTCATTTGTGAGAGCATGAGGTTCTGCTAAGTGGCACATTCGTTGAATCTCTCTCATTTAAGCTTCCATCTCATCAAAGTTTACATTTATGTAAAACTTTTAGTTTATTGAATGTGTCAATGAAGTGAATATACATTAATTATCTATAATTATGCACTAATTATATATATATATATATATATAAGAATTTTATATGGTTCTTCTTTTTAAAAAAATTATATAAGAAATAAAAAAACATCACGTAAGAGGAGGAAGTATACCTTGTTATAGGTGTACTCCCTCTCACAAGCTAGTGGGACCCACAAATATATATATATATATATATATATATATATATATATATATATATATATAAGTAGAAACCTCATTTGTGAGAGCATGAGGTTCTCCTAAGTGGCACATTCGTTGAACCTCTCTCATTTAAGCTTCCATCTCATCAAAGTTTACATTTATGTAAAACTTTTAGTTTATTGAATGTGTCAATGAAGTGTATACACATTAATTATCTATAAGTATGCACTAATTATATATATATATATATATATACATACATATATATATATATATAAGAATTTCATATGGTTTTTCTTTAAAAAAAAATTATATAAGAAAGAAAAAACATCATGTAAAAGGAGGAAGTATATCCTGTTATGGGTGTATGCTTCCTCCCTCTCACAAGCTTGTGGAACCCACTAGCATGGGAAAGCATGAGATTCTGCCAAGTGGCACATTCGTTGAGCCTTTCTCATTTAAGCTTTTATCTCATCAAAGTTTACATTTATGTAAAACTTTTAGTTCATTAATGTGTCAATGAAGTGGATACACATTAATTATCTATAAGTATGCACTAATTATATATATAAGAATTTTATATGATTTTTCTTTTTAAAAAAATTATATAAGAAAGAAAAAACATCACGTAAGAGGAGGAAGTATACCCTGGGTGTATGCTTTCTCTCTCTCACAAGCTGGTGGGACCCACTAATATATATATATATATATATAAAAGCAGAGACCTCATGTGGGAAAACATGAGGTTCTACCAAGTGGCACATTCGTTGAACCTCTCTCATTTAAGCTTCCATCTTATCAAAGTTTACATTTATGTAAAACTTTTTTTTTTTTTTTGAGAATGTTATGTAAGACTTTTAGTTCATTGAATGTGTCGATGAAGTGAATACACATTAATTATCTATAAGTGTGCACTAATTATATATATATATATATATATATATATATATATATAAGAATTTTGATATGGTTTTTCTTAAAAAAAAATTATATAAGAAAGAAAAAATATCATGTAAGAGGAGGAAGTATACCCTGTTATGGGTGTATGCTTCCTCCCTCTCACAAGCTAGTGGAACCACAGCTGGTGGGTCCCACCAACTGTGAGAGGAGAGAAACATATACCCATAACAAGGTGTATTTTTTGTCACGTGAGAGACCATGCGATTCTGTCATGTGGTGCTTTGTATGAGTAATTTTTCATTTAACTTTACATCTCAACTTCTTTACATATTTTGGATTATAATAAAATTCTATTAATAGGATATCACTATTTTCACTGAGTGTTTAACTGACCACTATCATACTTCAATAACGTAAATGTGACATTATAAATTTTAGATGATATTTCCATAAGTCAACTAAACATTTACATGAAATTACAAATTTTTTATGCTAACTCCAAGCAAATGTAAAAACAAAAAGTACGATTAAAAATTTCAGCAAAAAATTAAATGATTAAATAAACAATCAACTTATTACACCACATTTTTTTTAAAGAAGATATTACACCACATAATAACTAATTTCTAATTTGTGTAATTTTTTCTCTATAGTATAAATTCTCCATCCCCTTAATTTTGTATTATATCATTAATTTAACAAAAATCTCTCACAACATTACTTCATGTTATTACTTTAAAATATTTTGGATATTGTATATAAGTTTTTCATATAACAGCTTAAAGCATTATCCACGCATCGCGTGGGACCATGACTAGTTACTTAAAAAGAGTAAGAACTTTATGACACACAAATTTCTGAGCGACTAGGATTAAACTGATCATAAGTCGAGGACCAAAAGCATAATTGAGCCTAGATTTTTTTTTTTTTTTTTTTAAATTTAGAATGCCTTTTTGCCTACCATAGATATTATACTTATAAGTTTTAACTAGCTTTTTTTTTTCTTTTTAATAAAATAAATCAATAAAAATAATCTATACCAAATAAACCCTTTATAATTGCATGAGTTCCAGTTTACTCAATGAGTAAATTTTTTTATCTCTTGAATTAAAGTAATCATCATGGAGTAGACATCATCAATTGGAAACTTATCATATCTATAAATAAATAAAAAAACCAAAAAAGAAAAAGAAAAAATTTTAGTTACTAGATGGAGAGTTCTTTTATAATTAGACAAAGATTATTCCATAATTATCAATACACTTATGTATCAAAATAAACTCCATTAATCCAAAGGTGTGTGTTACACATGGCATTGTTCCACAGCCAATCATCTTCACCATGTCCTCTGCCAATCTCTCTAAAATTGTTGGGCTAGCAATAATGCTCGTTGAATATCCTATGTAAATCGGAAAAAACAATTTAATGACCTAAGTGATCTCTAATGATAGTGCCAACTCCCAAAGAATCATGGTTTCTTTGGCCATATATAAGGAGACCATGAAATCCAACTTGATTGTTTCTATGTAGAACATTTGTGTTATAAGCATAATAGTAAAATTCACTAGTATAATCGATAATGTCGTGAACAAGTTGAGATATTGAGGTGCTTAATTATTGGAAAATCAATTTATTGAGATCTAGCCAAATGTTCCTAAGGGCAAAAATAAATAATGAACTTTGGAAATGTTTAAATTTAAGCTCTTTTACATTTTAAAGAATCATCATTTCATTTGAAGTTGTCATTGACCTATAAGATTTTTAACTGCAAATCTTTGTTTAAAAATTTTTGCACTAGTGTATATTAGGGAATTTTTTTCAACTTACCTGGTTTTTTCTTTTTGTAATTTATATTTTAGCCAAACCCGAAAACTTCACTAACAAACGAAAAATACATGTCAAGTAGGAATATACTCATGTGATATTAGGACTTTCAAAAAGCTTTTTGGGAGAAAAGCATTAAGCAAAATCCCTATGATGCAGCAATTGGGGAAAACGAACCTGCATAGCTTTGGGGGTAACTGGGTAAGGAGCTGATTAAAGCATTTGTACTAGTATTAGGCTCTTTCCTGTTTGCAAGACAGAAGAAGTAGAAACAAATGCAGTTCAATGGGCCATGCTGAGAATCTATGAAGTGGGCTTAAGATAATTTGACCATAGAACAAAAAAACTGCATAAATGTACACACAAACCAAGACCATTACCCAGTTGGGAGCTGGACACAATTCAAGATGTTAAAATTAAATGCTTAAAGTCAAAGATATTAAGTTGTAACTTCTACCAGGTTAAGTGCCGATGTTGCAGAACTCTTGGATTCACAACTTATGAAATAAGCCATTTGATACACCAATACTTAGGCAATCAGCATTTCCAATACATGGAAAGGCTCACAAAAGACAAGGTTGTGGAACATCTCATATACGTTGGGAACAAAGGAAAACCTCATTCTTAACAACTGACAGAGATATTCTCTTCAAATTTCATAAAAAAATAAAAAGCACAGTTGCATTTTGAGCCTGACATGCAACTAGGCTACCGTCTGAGCTCAAGTCAGTCCTGATCTTAAGATGTAGCAATTGCAAGGTAAGTGTGCGTTCCCTACCATATGATATAGTTAATCAATTGGAGATGGAAGGCAATTTCCCTACAATTAAATGTATGCATGACACATCAGCACTTGGCAACACAGAAATTCACTTCCTAAATCAGTTGGCATGCTTCAATCAAATACAAAATGGCAAAGTTGGAGATTCATAAGACTGTTTCCATATCAGATGAAATTCAATTCCAGCAATGCAAATGAAGCAAATTCTGTGATTCCCTTTGCAAACAGCCTCTATGCAGTAATGATGTTTAAACTCTGGAACAATTAACAGAGATAACTGATATGATATGTGATTTATCCATTAAATAGACTACCGCACATCAAGATAAAATTTTGCAGCTCTTTGCAACTAAGATATCCATTTAGAATAGACAATGAGCAGCAGTACATCAAAGATAGAAATTCAAATTACCACTCCTATTCATACAATCTAGATAAGAAGGGCAATGAACATAATAAAAATGAAGGAAAAAAAAAATCTCCATTACATACAAGATACTGTCCCACATGAGGAATCAAATTTCAAAAATCAAAATAGATTATACTTAAAAAGATAAATATAATTTTTTTGTACTTATCTTCTACTCTTATAATTTTTAAATGAATAAAAATCTTAATTTGATTACAATCCAAACTCTTTTTTTAATTCTTTTATTATTATAATTTATAAGTTGATACAAAATTTTAATTTGATTTTCAAACTCTTTATCTAATTCTTTTTTATTTAAATTATATTACAACGTGTAAAAAAAGAAAAAAAAAATACAGTACAGTACACATAAAAAACAAAAAACAGCCACAATCTTCATCTACTCCTTTTTTATTTTTTAATTTAAATTATATTACTGTGTAAAAAAAAAAACAACATAATACCCTTAAAAAAAACAACAATGTATTCAACAGCAAAATTTTCCTCTTCACACGTGACTTTTTTTTTTGTAGATAATTATTGTTCATACAGATTTACCAAAAATGTTTTTGGATAAAGTTTAAAAAAAAGTAACCTTGTGTAAAAAAAAAAAAAAAAAAAAGTAACCTTTTTTTTGGGGGGGGGGGGGTTATAAAAGAAAAGTTTCCTTTTTCAATAAAAAAATGTTTTCTTTTTTCTTTCTATTCATTTGACCTTTTTTTTATTCCACTTTTTATGGGATTTATGAGATAGCAACAAACAAATTGATTAGAAATCTTAATTCCAATTGGATTCAAATTCTATATCAAATGAAACTCTACCCATAAGGAGTTACACCTTTTTTGTACCGTAAATTTCTAATAAATCCAACGATTGAAAAAATAACATTAAATGATTATTACTCTCCACCATATTTTCCTAATTAATAATATTTTTTCTCTATCCTCATTTATTATTTTCCATAGACCTCATTGAATGTTGTTTAAATGTGTCCCTTTCTTCCTAAAATTGCTGGATGTATATGAATCTAGGCAAAAAACAAAGACTAAAAAATTTTAAATTTTTCTTCTCTCAAAATCCTTGGGTGCCGGCCTGCTGCATATGAGGTTCTCAGCAATGAAGAAAAACGAATGAGATATGATAGAGGAGAAGACGTTGAAGACATGGGGGGACAGGGTGGGGGTGGTTTCAACTTTGGTGGGGGACAGCCATTTACATTTACTTTTGAGGGAGGCGGTGGTGGTGGATTTGGTGGAGGATTTTCAGGTGGGTATGAATTCCACTTTTGATTTCAGTGAAGAATGGACTCCTCTTCCCCTCAGGTTCACAAAGAAAGAAAAAGTGTGGTTTTATTGAGGAGCCCAAAACACCAATGTGACTAATTACAGACTGGTACATGGCGGTAAATATATAGGCAACCCAGAGAGGCTTGTTACTTGAAAAGTGTATCCCTTGAGAAAGATTTAAAGATATATAATTTGTGATTTTATAATTACACTTTGCCTGCCAGAACTGCCCCTAAACAATTCACAAAATGAGCAAGAGCCTTGCGGTTTCTAGTTTCAACGCATTATAGCAAAAACACATGACAAAACTCAAATCTATTGAAGACAAAAAAATAAAATAAAGAGGGGAGCAGGACAAGAAGAGTGTTTATGTAAAGAAAGCATCAAATTTTGTGGAGTGTCAGTCAATGAGAGAAAGTGGCAGAGTGTCAAAACTGTGTTCTATAATAAAAATAATTTTCGTTACTAAGCTTGCAAATTATTTTATTTATTTATTTTTTTTTTAAGGAAGAAAGGGACACAGTTAAACAACATCTAATGAGGTCTATGGAAAGTAATAAATGAGGATAGAGAAAATCAGTTATTAATTAGGTAAATAAGGTGGAAATCCTTAATCATTTAAGGGAAATGCTAACGAGTGCCCTAAGGGCACTCGTTAATAATCAATTTAAAGAAAGTTTTTATGGGAAATGAAAAAAAAGTAATTAATATTTTGACAGCTTTTTTCATTTCCCATAAAAGTAGTATTAAAACTTTCCTAAAATAGATTATTAATGAGTGCCCTAAGGGCACTCGTTAGCATGACCCATCATTTAATGCTATTTTTTTTTTTTTTTGATAAGTCATTTAATGCTATTTTTTCAACCATTGGATCTATTAAAAATCTACGGTACAAAAAAGGTGTAACTCTTAAGGAGTTACACTAGGTGTAACTCTTAAGGAGTTACACTAGGTGTAACTTGAACTCATCTCTCTCTCTCTATATATATATATATATATATCCTTTTTGAAGTGAAGCTTATTCCAATATGTGAATGCCTAAATCCCATGACACGTATGCATTCTTTCTTCATATTATTTTTTCATTTTGTTTAAGCTATTTTTCTTTAACTTTAAAAAAATTAATAAAAACTTCTCACATACGTTTTAACCCGATTCATAATATTAAACTTTTGTACTCATTTATTCTCCTACAATAATTGGTTCAGATTTTAATTACATACTTACACTTTCATCTCTCAAAGTGATAGAGAAAATAAACAGGTTTATTCCTTGTTCTTTTTCTAAATTTGTATCTTAATTTATAATTTGTGTTAATTTCTTAATTTTAAATTATGAATAAGTTTGATTATATTCTTTATATTGAATGTAAATTGTTGTTTATAGGTTTTTGGTTGTGTTATATTCTTCAGAAAAATAAAATAAAATAAAATAAAAGAGTTTATATAAATTTAGCAACAAAGCTAAATAGATAAGCTTAAGAAATGTTTACTAATAATAGTTTTATCAGTAACTTTTCATTAATGTGATTTAAAAAAAAAAATGAATAGAGAGATAATTTATTAATGTGATTTAAACTCTACTAAAACTTTTTTAAGGGATTGTTTTAAAAAAATTTCAAAGTAATTTTCGAATTATTAACTACTATGCGTTAACTTCTAACTACCAAAACCCACAATTGAAAAACTAATATGTATAAGATAATACTTCCAAAAATTAATATCTTAGCTAATATATATTATACGCTGACTTTTTTTTTTTTTTACTCTCTCTCCCCGCAAAACAAAGGGATTATAATAAGAATTAGCTAGACAGGGATAAAACTACATCACCTCTATTCTACAATAAATGTTAAATTTAGATCATTTTTTATGCATATACACACACTACACAAAGGGATTATAATAAGAATTAGCTAAACAAGGGTAAGACTACACCACCTCTTTTCTACAATAAATGTTAAATTCAGATCATTTTTCATGCATATACACACACATGTAGCGTGCAACGCACAAGATTTAAACTTTAAGTTTAAACTTAAACTTGGTAGGGTGAAACTCACTCAAGTTTCAATCTCTTCTTCCATGCTTTCAATAAATGTTCAATTCAGATCATTTTTCACGCATATACACATGCTACACAAAGGGATTATAACAAGAATTAGCTAGATAGGGGTAAGACTACACCACCTATTTTCTACACTAAATGTTAAATTCAGATCATTTTTCATGCATATACACACACATGTAACGTGCAACGCACAGGACTTACTTTAAGTTTAAACTTAAACTTGGTAGGGTGAAACTCGCTCGAGTTTCAATGTCTTCTTCCATGCTTTCAAGGACAAAAATTAAATTCTCATGTGAGTCTCTCTATTTCAAATTTTTAAATGTTTAATAATTTATTGTTCTTAATTATTGAATTGAGGTTTCTACTTAAACATGATTTCAATTATTGTTTTGGATAGTTTTTTAACTATTAAATTCAAGGGTTTTCCTTTTAAATATATGTGATTAATTGAGCCTTAAAGTTCAATGTATTATTGAAAATCTTTTTACATATATATTTTTGGTACTCTACCATCTTCCATTCAATTATATATGTGTGTGCGCGCGCGCGTGCGCATTTTATGATACCTCAGTCTCACACAACATGCATTTATTATGTTACTTAAAAGTAAAATATTCATTTATTTTTATTATTTATTTTAAGTAAATTAATAAAATAATAATTTACATATGAATTTTGATTAAGCTGTGCATCGCACAGGCATAATGCTAGTAACATAAGTAAATTAGTATAAGAGGATATTTTACTTCTCTTTTTCCAAGCTTAGTATTAACTTAGGGTAAACAAAAGGGAAAAAAAAAAAAAAAGTGAAGAAAAAGAACCAAAAGGAGTCGGCCTCCTTTCCCGTTAGAAATCCTCCTGTTTTTTATTTTTCTTTTTATAGACAAAGGATACGTGGCAATTAAATGATCTAATGATTCAAAAAAAGTCACATCAAGCTATCCTATTTCTTGCAATCTCCTATTTTTTGCCTTTCTTCAAAATCTCGTAAAATAATAGAATATAAGGCTATTTCCTCTGGGGTGCTTTCCCCCTCGTGATTGGGTTTCCGTCCCTATGTCCTTGTAAATATGAAGAAAGGGAAACAAAAATTGAAAAATGAAAAGAAAGAAAAATTTATAATTGGTCGAAAAGAAAGAAAGAATCTTAATTGTGCTTCAACAGCTTCTATGACGATCAAATGTTTGAAGAGCACCTAGGTTGTGACATTTTCGATCAAAAGAGAGGAAAGTATTTGTGTTGTGAGCAACACTGGAATTCCTTAAATAGGCTTTTTAGTTTTTAGTAATTGAATGGCTGAATTTTTGGAGCTTTGATCTCATCTTAAATAGTTTTCATATTGTTTGGTTGTCAAGAAAATTAAGGAAAATATTTATTTATTTTTTATATATGTTTTCAAATTTTAACTTTGAAATATACTTAAAAAGAGTAGGAACTATATGAGGAAAAAATTTCTGAGGAACTAAGATTAAACTGACCCTAAGTCAAGGACCAAAAGCATAGTTAAGCTTAGATGGTTATTTTATTTTATTTTTATTTTTAAGTTAGAATGCCTATTTGCCTACCACAGATATTAATTTTATAAGTTTTATCTAACTTATTTTTTAATAAAATAAATCAATAAAAATAATCTATACCAAATAAACCCTATATAATTACGTGAGTTCCAGTTAACCTAATTGGTAAAATGTTTTCTTCTAAAAAAAAGGGTAAAATGTTTTATCTCTTGAATAAGAGTAATCATCATGGAGCAGACATCATAGATTGAAAACCTATTGTAACAATTACTAGATGAAGAGTTCCTTTATAATTAGACAAAGAGTATTCCATAATTATCAATACACTTATGTATCAAAATAAACCCCATTAATCCAAAGGTGTGTGCTACACATGGCATTGTTCCACAATCAATCACCTCTACCATGTCCTCTGCCAATCTCTCTAAAATTGTTGGGCTAACAATAATGCTTGTTGAATATTCTATGTTAATCCAAAAAATGAGAATCTAATGACCTAAATAATCTCTAATGATACCGCCAGCTCCCAAAGAATTATGGTTGCCTTTAGAGCTGTCATGTATATTCAACTTAACACTTCTGATGGCCATATATGGGAAGGAGACCATGAAATCCAACTTGATTGTTTCTACATAGAAGATTTGTGTTATAAGCATAATAGTAAAATTCACAAGTATAATGGATAACGTTGTGAACAATTTGAGGTATTGAGGTACTTAATTATTGGAAAATTAATTTATTGCGATCTAGCCAAATGTTCCAATTTTCAAAAAGCAAAAATAAATAATGAACTTTGGAAAGGTTTAATTTTTTTTTTTTTTTTTTAACATTTTAAAGAATCATCATTTCATTTGAAGTTATCATTGACCTATAGGAGCTGATTGAAGCATTTGCACTAGTCTTAGGCTCCTTTCTGTTTGCAAGACAGAAGAATTAGAAACAAATACTGTTCAATGGGCCATGTTGAGAACAAAATATGAGATGGGCTTGGATAATTTGACCATATATAGAACAAAAAAACTGCATGGATGCACACACAAACCAAAAAACCATTACCCAGTTGGGAACTGGACACAATTCTTCAAGATGTTAAAATTTAATGCTTAAAGTCAAACCTATCAAGTTGTAACTTCTGCTAGGTTAAGTGCTTGCAGAACTCTTAGATTCACAACTTAGGAAATACAGCCAATTGAGACACCAATACTTAGGCAATCAGCATTTCTAATGCATGGAAAGGCGTACAAAAGACAAGGTTTGTGGAATATCACATATATGTTGGGAACAAAGGAAGCCCTCACGCTTGTTTCACGCTCAACAACTGACACAGATATTCTCTTCAAATTTCAACATAAAAAAGTTGGCAACATTTTGAGTCTTACATGCAACTAGGCCACCATCCTGATATTAAGATGTTACAATTGCAAGGTAAGTGGCGTTCCCTACCATATGATAGTGTTAATCAATTGGAGATGACGGCAATTTCCCTACAATTAAACGTATGCATTACACATCAGAATTTGGCAATATAGAAATTCACTTCCTAAATCAGTTGGCATACTTCAATCAAATACAAAATGGCAAAGTTGGCTAGATTCATAAGACTGTTTCCATATCAGATGAAATTCAATCCCAGCAAAAGAAGCAAATTGTGTGATTCCCTTTGCAAACAGCAAATCTCTATGCAGTAATGAAGTTTAGACTCTGCAACAATTAACAGTGATAGCTGATATAATATGTGATTTATCCATTTAATAGACTACCACGCATCAAGATAAAATTTTCCAGCTATTTGCAACATATCCATTTAGAAAAGACAATAAGCAGCAGTACTTAAAAGATAGAAATTCAAATTACCACTCCTATTCATACAATCTAGATAAAATGGGCAGTGAACACAATAAAAATGAAGGAAAAAAAAAATCTCCATCACAAACAAGATACTGTCCCATATGAAGAATCGCACATCAAACATCAAAAGAGATAGAAGGAAAAACTAAAAAGATAATAAAAACCTCATCATTTCTTTATCCTATTCTGCTTTCTGGAAGCATAAACAATGAAACAAACACATTTAGGTGCAAATTGATACCAATTATACTTGCCGCTATTAAGGCACAAGTTAGGCCAAACTGGTCAATCTCTATACCTGTGGTTGCTAGTGCCATCCTTCTTGAATAGGCTTCCAAACTTTCCAAGCAAAGGCTTCTTCTACTTCTTATGTTGCTGCTGCTTTGATGGTAACCACTGTCAATATCTTCAGTAGAAATACCCTATTCATCTAATCAAAGTTCTCACCACCTTCCATCTTTGAGTCCACTTCCTCTTCAAAGCAGTCCAGCTCTTCTTCTCTGTGGCAAAAAAAAAAAATTCTTTTCAATAATGCAGCTCTCCTACATCTTAAATTCAACTTCAACAGAGTGCTCTTCTCTTTCTTACTCTCATCTTCCATCAGCAAAATATACACAAAAATCACTTTATTATTTATTTTATATAATTTAAATAGGATTATTTTATTATTATACAACCAAGAGTTCCTACAAATTTAAAAGAAGTTTTATTATGTATTCTATATTATTTAATAACCTAACAAATTTTTTAAATAATACTAATTTAAAAATATTATTATATTAATTTTTTTTTTAAAATAATTATATTTTATATTATTTTGAAACTCTTTTAATAGGTTTCTTTGTCTTCTTTTTCCAGGTTTACACTGATTACGAGCAAAATATACAACTAAACACTAGCACATACAGATTTGTATATACCAATTATTTAAATTAATTGGAGATTTATATACTTTTTTTTTGGATTTGTTGGAGATTTATTAAATTATAATAAATATATAGTCACTTATCCTAACAATTATTTTGAAAAGAGAGAGAGAGAGAGAGAGAGAAAGTCAAAAAGGATTTTATTTTTTGGCTTCCTAATCACAAAATATCCCCTCTTGCAAAAAAGGATTTTATTTTTTGTCTGTGCTTCCTAGACTTCCTCTCTCTTTTTCAACTTTCCCTTCATCCTTTTCCCAAATTCCCTAAATTCTTCTAAGTTCTCTCATTTTCACCAACTACATCAAGCTCTAAAAGAGCAACATACTAGTCAATTATACTTAAAAAGCTACTAAAACTAACTTTTTTCAAATAGAACAAAAACTGGGGCCAAATTAATTATTTGTCAATTATGGTTGTAACACACGTGTGATGCGAAAAAGTTTCAATTCAGACAATAAATTTTAGCAACTCACATTTATCATTTTTTACTTTTTCAAGTTGAAAAAATAACGGACATTCTCATTTTAGGCTCTATGAAGGTTTTCATCGGCGAAAGCCTTGCAGTAGGACTTAAGTTCAAAAATACTACTCCTAGCAGGAATCCAACAAATCTGGTCATTCCTAGCCCTATCAATTTTATGGGAATAGAGAAGGCCAAGAAAATATTGTAAAATCTCCATCTCCCAATCATGGACTGATCTGGTGAAGAGAATGTCCCGGTGAATAACTCCATTAGTGTACCTCATAAGTGTCCTTATTTAGGGCAATTCAAAACGGTGCCAAAAAGGCCCCCTTAAGGATCACCCAGGGATCAAGCCAAAAGCGAATATGAGAAACACAACCACCTCAAACTTGATGAGTTTAGAAAACGTCTAACATTCATTCTAATTATGTTTCCACAAAGACAGACCACAGGGTTCAGCTTTGACTCTCTCTCTCTCTCTCTCTATATATATATATATAAAGTAAATACTTTTTTTTTTTTATAAGTTTTATTGATATCAAAAAAGGGACACCCAAGTACTCATGCAGTGTACAGTGAGTCAACAAAAATTACAAGAATCAAGAAAATCAAAAAGGAAGAGAATGATTGGTTTCGCAAAGTAGTCAATCAATCTAAAAAAGTTCTAAAGAAAAAAAGCTTGAGGTAAAGTTCTAATAATGTTCTAAAGTAAATACTTGATTAAGAGTAGCATAAATGTAACTACCCAAGTACATGGGATGACAGGAAGTGTACATAGGGCATAGGTACAAACTGAAAAACGAAGATTTTAGAAAAATAGGAAATAAAAACTACTACAAATGATTAATGTAGACCTAGAGAATTTAACAACAATAAATCTTTCAACTTCGCCACTCTTAACTCCTACCCATCAAAACAACAGCAACCACTCCTCTCTCTCGATAAACACCACATGAGACAGGATCGCGTTCCAAGCCCCTTGCTACTTCTCCCACCAAACCTCCCCCTCCAAGAAGACAACATTTCAAGTACCATTTTTTTTTCCCCCTTTTTTTTGGTTCACTATGTGTGCAACAATCAATCACAAACAATATCAAATACTTCTGGTCACGCCAAAAAAAAAAAAAATCAACAACAACAACAACAACAATAATATCAAATACTAATATATAACAGCCACAACCACAAAAGGATCACATAAATCTGGAGCAAAAATTACGGTTTTAACAATACTAACATGCCTACTGCAACCAGTAAAAGCATGACAAGGGTTTCAATTCATCCATACCTGTGAAGACATCACTTATTATACACAGCACCATCCTCTCAGTAAGATACCGCATTTGCTCCATCAAGTAAAGCAAGGCTCTCCATGTAAGCAGCTACATCTAAACGAAAATCAACTTGATTACTAATCTCCTTCTCATGTAGAGTTTCAGGGTCAATTAAAACAGACTTATAGTTCCTCCCTAATTCACTGTTGGTAGAGACCAGCCGAGACCATTTTTGAACTAAAAGTAAACCAGAGTTGGGGAAAGTACCAATGAAATTGGAAACATTTTCTATTGGAAAAACACAGAGTTTATTCCAGGAATCAAGCACACCATACTCTGTCATCACCCAAATGGAGCAGCTATATGGTTGTACACCAATTCCATATTTAATCAAAGCCAGTTTCCCCTTGAGTGATGCAAGACCGTCCTTAATACATTTTCCTTCATCCGGCAGTGGTAACTCTTTGAATTTCTCACTATTGACGTCAAGCGACAAAATCATATCAGTACAATGCCTCTTTTGCCCTCCTCCTCCTCCTTCTATCTTTCTTATCATCCAATGCAAATGTCCACTCACAAATGGGAATGTCAAAGTAAAATTTAATTTGGGCTGACATGAGATTCCAAGTTCAACTCTTTTCCATGAATCTGAACTTAAAGAGTACACCCCAACCTCAGGGGGAGGCATAGGTTTGGCAAGAGCCCATGAAATCCTGACAACCTTGTAATCCTTATTTTGGGAATCATACCCAAATCCTAGTCTCACAGTACGTAACTGGGGCAAGCATGTATCCGGCAACCTCTTAAATTTTCTAATACTAGGGTTCCACAAGTACACATCCATAATCGCAAACTTCTTATTATCAGTAACACACAATATGCCATTACATGAACCTACGAATTCGGGATATCCAGATTGAAAATTGAAAGGAATTCTAAACTCTGATATAGTTTCAAACGTACGGTCGGAAGCGACCTGAATTTGACTGTGAAAAGGGCGTAAATAAGGAACAAAAAACTCCATCACAGACAAGATACTGTCCCACATGAGGAATCACATTAAAAGAGAGAGAGACAGGAAAAAAAAAAAAAACAAAAAAACAAAAAAAACAAACAAACAAAACAAACAAAAGAGATAGATGGGAAAACTAAAAAGACAATACAAGCCTCTTTGTTTCTTCAACCTATTCTGCTTTCTAGAAGCATGAAGAATGAAGCAAACACATTTAGGTGCAATCATACCAAATATACCTGCCAGCTAGTAGAGCACAGGCATGAAAAGTCCCCTGTTGCTTATTATTTTTGTCATTTTCAACATATCCAGTCATCCCATTACCCAACCAATTTTATTCTCCCCCTATCTCTCCTGCCATTACTTTTAAGTTGTAGAGCTATTACTTAGTTCTTTTTACCACTACAACAGAGACACACAAGCAAAAAAGGTCATGTTGGCCAATTATGGTTTTATTTGTCCACTGTGTGCAACAACCATCCACAAACAAATATAAAAAATAAATATAATATATAACAGCCACAACCATAAAAGGATCATATAAATCCGGGGCACAAGTATGGTTTTAACAATCCTAACATGCCTATTGCTTCAAGTAAAAGCATGACAAGGATTTCAATTCATCCATACCTGTAATGACATCACTTCTTATACACATAGCACCATCTTTTTAGTAAGATATCACATTTGTTCCATCTAGTAAAGCAAGGCTCTCCATGTAAGTAGCTTCATCAAAACCATATTTAGCGTGAGTGCTAATCTCCTTCTCATGTAGAGTTTCGAGGTCAATTAAAACAGACTTATCTTTGCTCTCTAATTCACTGTTGGCGGATACCGGCCTGGAGCTGTTTCGAATAAGTAAACCATCCTTTGTGAAACCAATTAAATCAGTTAGATTTTCAATTGATAGAACACAAAGTTTATTCCAGGAATCAATCACACCATACTCCCTCATCACCCAAATGGAGCATCGCGTAATATGTGGTTGGGTACCATTTCCAAATTTAATCAAAGCCAATTTCCCCTTGTATGATGTAACACATTTTGTAATACAAATTCCTTCATCATCATCAGGAAGTGGTAGCTCTTTGAATTTCTCACTATTGACATCAAATGACAAAATCGTAGAAGTATCATGCTTCTCTTGCCCACCTCCTTCTTCTATCATTTCTATCATCCAATGCAAATGTCCACTCACAAATGGGAATCTCAAAACACAATTAAGTTTGTGGGACACAACATTGGGTCTCCAGGAGATTCCAAGTTCAACTCTTTTCCACGAATCCGAACTTAATGAGTACACCTCAACCTCAGGGGGAGGCTTAGGCTTGGCAAAAGTCCGTGGAATCCCGACAACCTTGAAATCATTATTCTGGGAATCAAACCCAATTCCGAGTGTCATAATAAATAACTGGCTATTGGGCAACCTCTTAAATCTTCTAATACTGGGGTTCCACAAGTAAACAACATTAGACCATGATCTAGAACTAGTGAAACACAACATGCCATTACATGAACCCACAAAATGGGGAAACCCAGATTGAAAAGTGAAGGGAATTCTTAACTCAGATATACTTTCAAAGGTGCGGTCGCAAGCGACCGTACAGACTTGATCGCTAGAATGTGAAGAACCAGGCAAAGAAGAAGGTAGGAGTACGGGAATATGCCTAGGAATGTGTATGACATAACCGTGATGGTGAATATGATTGTGCTTAAGGAGGTGGGTAGAGATGAAACTGGGGTTGGCTATGGAAGAGTACCAGGGCTTGCAAACGCACCTGAATCTTAGGAGAGATTTCACGGGTAGCTTTGATAAAATGTCCAACACAATTTCGTCTGGGAGATCATCATCGTGATTCGTCCTACGTCGCAGTATCGCTCCTCCTTCTTCTTTCCTTTGAGACATTTTCCAACGGAAGAAGAGACACAGAAGAGTGTGTGTTTTAAACAGTGAGCAACGCTAATTTTGGGTTTAATATCTACTGTTCAAGCTGCGTTTTGTGTTTTGTGGGTTTTTTTTTTTTTTTTTTAACAAATCGAATGAATCAAATAAATATAAGGATTGTTGTATTTGTCTCAAAAAATATATACGGTAAATGTTTCTATACAAAATTTTGAAATATAAATGTTTGAGCAAAATTTAGGTACAGTACTTAGGTGCTGTTTCTTAGGTTTCCTTCTTAAGATTTTGCTAGGTAAATTTTTTTTTTTTTAGAATGAAAGGTAATTTTTTAGTTAAATAGCTACATAGCTTAATCTTAAATAAAAAAACTAAAAAACAGCACTTAGAGCATCTCCAACAGGTTCTCCAAATTTTTTACAGTTTGGAGAATGAACAGTGACATTTAGTTTTTACATACTCACTTTTTCAAATACACTTTCCAACAGATTCTCTATCACATTCTCTATCTCATTTAAATATTATTTCTTCATTCATTGTTTATTCTTTTTTTAATCATCATTTATTCTTTTTTTAACAACTATATTTTTAATGAGAAGTGTTATATTCACAACATTTTACGCAATACTTTCACAACAAAATTTATGTGAAAAGTTGTTATTAGTTCTAATTTGAACCCACTACTGAAATTATTTTTTTACTTGTCAATATTATCTAATAACAATCTGTTACTTAAAATTTATTGTGAAAATATTGTAGTAGCATTTCTTTATTGCAATTTTTTATTTTTTATATTATTTTTCCCTTCCACCCCCATCTGGACACGTTTCTTCTTCTTTTTTTTTTTTTTTTTTTTTTTCTCTTGGTTTTTTCTCCACCACCCACGTATCCCACTCCTTTCCTCTATCTACCTTCTTTTTCTTTTTCTTCTAGTTCATTCCGGAGCACTTCATCTTCTTCAGCTATCTCTCTTTCTCTCTTTCTCTGGCTCTTTCTTTTTTTACTTTTTCTATTTCTACTTCTATTTTCTTTCCTCTTCAGCTCACTTCACACACACACACACACACACACACACCCACCCACACGCACGCACAGCCGACATGGCCTTCGCCTATCTTTTTTTTTTTTTTATAATCTTGTTCTGATTCACTTTGTTGTTGCAATGGAGCTTAGATAGGCTTTCATGCTCTTGATTTGTTGTTTTTGTTTTAATTTTAGATTTGTTGTTCTAATTAAATTTTTATTTTTTCATGTTCTTGATCTGTTGTTTCTATTCTGATTTTAGATTGTGTGTGTTTTGATTGTGTTTTACCGTTGGGGAGGGAGACACAGATGAACAAAGAACACAGGAGAAAAGAGAAAGAATTTTATTTTTTATTCAGCCGGGTATTTTTTTAAGATAAAATAAGGGAGTAGAGTTGCTACAGTGTTCTCTAAATTAAGAGAATTACTGTAGCAACTTGAAAAATAAATTTAGAGTAGCTGTGCGTTTGGAGAAGCTGCTGGAGTGTACAGTAACATTTGGTGGTCCAAATTTAGCTTTACAATAGCTATTGGAGATGCTCTTAAGGTATTGTATCTAAATTTTATCTTTTATACTAGTACCCTTTTGTATTTTTATTATTTTTATTCCGAATTTTATAAACATACTTTTATTAAAAAAAATATTGAATTATACCCATTCATATGTTTTCCATATTATATGTGTCATATTTTACTAAATGTTTACTGTATCATGCGTGACACATTAGTTTTTATGAATTGAAGGAAGTCATTTCTCAGATATACTCAATTCCTCCTTAATGAGTACAATCAAATACCCATTAAAAAATTGTATTTTCTTAAATAATGCTTTGAGTACTTTAACTAGTGTAAGGGAAAAAAATGCAAAGAAAAAGAAAAGGAAGTTGGAAAGGAAAGGAAAGAAATATATATAACTGGTTGAATTTTTTGGAGCTTTGATCTCATCTTAAATTGTTTTCCTATTATTTGGTTGTCAAGAAAATAGAGAAAAATAATGGAGATTAGATTTTTAAAATGTTTGATTTTAGGTTTTTTTTTTTAATAAATCTTCAAGTAATTTTTTTAGTAAAATAAAGGTTTTTTTTTTTTTTCCTGGTTGATCTCATATTTAAGCCTACGTTTACTTTCATCTAAAGGAGTTGACCACTGAGATGGTCTATTACCTAGTGGTTGAAGGAGAAGGGAGGGATTCGGATAGTAGTAGTAGGCGATTCTAACCAAATTCAAAAAAATAAACTCCTTTAAAAAAATCATCTACAAGAAAAGGTATGCCTTTTTACCTCACAATTTTTAAGTATAATTGTTCTTTTATCTAGCTTATTTTTAGATAAAATAAATCAATAAAAATAATCTATACCAAATAAACCCTTACAATTACTTAGATGTTATAAGTTATAACTACTTAGATGAAGAGCCTTTTTACCGGGATTTTATTAAAAAATAACCAAATCCCTCAAACAATATCATTAGTTAGGCAAACTTTCAAACATATTTGGTTTATAACAAATCGAGTGTGAGAAACTCGATTTCGGTCCGCAAAAATGCACTTGGAAATTGAGTGTCTTACACTCGATTTTCAAAATCGAGTTTAAGACACTCGATTTCCAAGAGCATTTTTGCGGACCGAAATCGAGTGAGAGACACTCGATTTGTTATAAACCAAATATGTTTGAAAGTTTGCCTAACTAATAATATTGTTTGAAGAATTTGGTTATTTTATTAAAAAATCCCTTTTTACCTAACCATTTTTCTAAGTACAGCTATACTTTTATCTAATTTAGTTTTAAATAAAATAAATTAATAAAAATATCTATATTAAATAGCCTACAATTCCTAGATAAAAATAGAAGAAGAAAAACAAGGTAAAAAGCTCTTTTATAATTAGAACAAAATTATTCCATATCATCACTCCACTGATATATCAAAATAAACCCTCATTAATCTACACCTATAAAATTTTCGGTTTGACAAAAATGACTTTTGAATATCCTATGCTAGTCACCCCCACCTTATCCTATGTTGAGCATAAAACTCTCCCCCTCTCTCTCTCTCTCTCAAAATAAGTGAGAAATGGGAGATGCGACTTCAAAATTTTCTCTATAAGAAAATTAGATGGTGTCTCTAAGTCACAAGTTAACTCCAAATTTTCTTGTTTAAAATTTTTTGTGCTATGTATTAATATTTTTTTGGCCTCTTATCTATTAGAAACGAATTGGTGATGGCATAAAAAGTTGTGCAATTTTCACCAAGTTCCTATCACATTTTTTTAATTCATTAAGAGTTTGGGCATTTATAGGCAGTACAATATCGAGATGAAAAACAAAATTTTGTTGAAGTTTAGGTACCAAAATAACCCTTAAAATAATGGAATGGTGCCCTAACTAATGTTTTCAATTCCATTGGATTTTTATAATAAATAAATAAATAATTCCATTGAGTTCTTTCTTTAAAAAAAAAAAATTATAATAAAAATTTTGTTCACCAGAACGACTAGAAAATTGAATTCCTTGTAAGTTAATATGTAATGAGGTCTTAGGTATAGATATATAGTTCAAGTTATACCTGACAACTTTTAGCAATGCTATACTACTTAATGTTTTAGATTGAATGCAAATTTTGAAAAATCTATAGTTGGATTACATTTTTTTTTCCTTATAAGCTCCATAATAGTGAAATTAAGATGATCAAAGATTGATAACTATTCTATCTACTAAATATTAAAATTAAAAAAAAAAAAAAAACATCCAATTGGCGAGAAATTTGATATGCGTGATAAAAACAAAGTGAACATATAATCAAACAGGATTTTCCATATATTAATATAATAAAAACCTTTAGGGGTGTAATATTACTTTGAGTTACATCAGATGTAATTTGATTATATTTTAATATATAACTTTTAGTGTTAACCCCGAAACAATGCACTTGAATAGACCCATGCTTAAATATTTTGTTTCAATGGATAAACAGAGAATGACCATCAAAATGGAATTGACAACTTTACCCTCAAAATAATGTGTTGGAAATTATGGAATAAACCAATAACGAAATATTTTGTTTCAATGGATAAGTTGGAATGACAATCAAAATGGAAATGACAACTTTAGTCTCAACTTTTGGCTAGACTATTCAACTCTTTACTCATGAGACACTTTAAAAACCACATAGACCGATAGTATGGTTGATTGTATCTAAGAATTTAAGATTTACTTCATGTTCCTAACCAATGAGCCCATCACCAAGATACCCTCATAAACATCTAAAATATGCTTTTAGTACTTAACATAGGTTTTTTTTTTTTTTTTTTTTGTTATATAAAAAATAAATATAAATAAATAAAGAAGAATAGAGAAGAGTGAAGAAAAAGGAGAGGGAGGTTGGAAAGGAAAGGAAAGAAAATTTATAATTGATTTATTTTTTTGATATTTGATCTCATCATGAATTTCTTTCATACTGTTTGGTTATCAAGACTCAAGGGAATGGAGATTTTTGTTTTTTTTTTTTTTAGTAAATCTTTTTTAGTTGATGTGGTTTTTATTTTCCAAGCACATGAAATTGTTTATTGTAATTAAGCTAACAAATAAATATTTTATTAGTTACACCAGCATTTTTTATTAGTAGATAATGGTAATGGTATAATTGAAACATGTTGGTAGGTACCAAATTGACATAATTTTTTTTAAAAAAATTTAATTTGAGGTGAAAAAGCATATGTTTTTCTCCATTTAAGGGAGAATGTAAACCTTTCCGCCTCACACTTTTATCTAGCTTACTTTTAAATAGAAAAATAAAAAAATATTGAAACAAACCCCATTAATCCACACTTGTATTGTTCATGGAATTGTTCCACGGCAAATCACGTCCACCATGTCCACTAATCCCACAAAAATTGTTTTGACATCATATATTAATCAAGAAATCAACAATCTAATAACCTAATTAATATTTGATAATACCATTGGCTCCCAAAGAATCATGAATTTCTTTGGAGCTGCAATCTATTTTCAATTTACGACTTCCAATAGCAAATATGTAAGGGAACCATGAAATCTAGCTTGGTTGTTTAGCGAGTGAAACTTTTGTGTTATAAGCATAATAGTAAAATTCCTTTCGAGAACGAGTTCAGAGATTGAGTTGTCTAATTATTGGAGTGACAGCAGATAAAAATGTGCCTTTATTTCATTCCAAATGAACTAGTCAGTACTCATCTTTTCTTTTCTTTTTTCCTATTTACAATGTAAAGAGCAAAATAGTAAAGAGGATGACTCGACAATGTCCTCTTCTATCAATAATATATTTCACATATTATTTTTAATATGTGAAATATATTACAAACACCACCACAAACAACAGTCAAGTAGGCCTACAGCCATATTCATATGATACAAAGGCTTCCAAATTTAATTGTGCTTCAACAGTTTCTAAGACAATCAAATGTTTGAAGAGCACCTGTCAAACTTACGTATGTTTAGGATGGACGGATAAGCAGGGATCTCCCTCCATCCAAACATAGGATTAATTGTGATGCACCAGTTGAGGAAAAACAAACCTGCATAACTGCGGTGTTAAAGAATGCAGATGAGCAGCTGAATGAAGCATGTAATAAGATTCTTTCCTATTTCCAAACCAAAAGAACAGCCAAGACCCTCATTTTGACCCCAGGTACTTCTATACACTCGGGATTGTTCAAAGCTAAAAAGCTTCTTTCATATTAACCATTAGTTAATTTTAAAACAAGCCCCCAAATAAACTTCACCTGTCATGTTACAACAAACTGAGGCATCTGATCCATGTAACAACAAACTGTAAATGCATTGAGGCATTGAGGCATGTAACAACAAACGGCTAAAAATATGCATTGAGGCATCTGATCCATGTAACAACAAACTGTAAATGCAACATTCACAATGTTGCAAGCTCTTGGAATCACCACAATTTATGAAATAGGCCGTCTGATACACCAATACATAGGCACTCAGCAATTTCAATACATTGAAATGCTGACACAAGACTAAGTCCGAGGATTATCTCATACAAGTTGGGAACAAAGGAAGCATTTATGGTAGTTTCGTGCTCAACAACTAACAGAGATTCTCTTCAAATTTCTATTAAAAGAAATCCTTTCCATATGTGCAAAACAGAGGAACAAATGAAGTTTCCTTGCATTTGGGTCTGACATGCAACTAGGCTATCATCTAAACTCAAGTCAGTCCTGATCTTAATATTTCACTTGCAAGGTAAGTGGGTGTTCACTACCATGTGATAATGTTAACCAGTTGCAGATGGAGGCAGCTATTTCCCTACGATTTAAGGTATGCATGGCACATCAGAACTTGGAAACATAAAATAACATGAAATGGTAAAGTTGGCTAGATTTATAAGACTGTTTCCAAATCAGATGAAATTCAATTCCAGCAAAAGACATCAACTTGTGTGGTTCCCTTTGCAAACAGTTTTCCCAGGCAATAATGATGTTTAAACTCTACAACAATTGACAGTGATGTGTGATATAACCATTTAATAGACTACTGCACATCAAGATAGAATTTTGCAGCCCTTTGCAACAACTAACATATCCATTTAGAATAGAGAACGGGAAGCAGCACAACAAAATACAGATATAAATTACCACTCTTTTTCATAAAATTTAAGATAAGCAGAGCAACGAACACAAAATGAAAATGAAGGCAAAAAAAAAAAAAAAATTTCCATCACATACAAGATACTGTCCCACATGAGAAATCACATTAAAAAAACAAAAGTGATAGAAGGAAAAACTAAAAAAAATAATACAAGCCTCTTCACTTCTTTAGCCTATTCTGCTTTCAGGAAGCATAAACAGTAAAGCAAACACATTTAGGTGCAAATTAATACCATATATACCTTCCTGCTAGTAGGAAACAAGTTAAGCCAAACAGGTCTATTTCTCTACTTATGGTTGCTAGTGACCATCTTCTTGAGTAGGCTTCCAAACTTTCTGAGCAAAGGCTTCTCCTTCTAATGTTTCTGCTGCTTTCATGGTGGGCTTCCACCATCGTCAATGTCTTCTGTAGAAAATACCCCATTCATCTTATTAAAGCTCTCACCACCTTCCATCTTTGAGTTCACTTCCTCTTCAAAGCATTCCTGCTCTGCTTCTGTCTCTAGCAAAAATTCTTTCTTTTCAATTGTGCTGCTCTCCTACATTTTAAATTTAATTTCTACCCCCAGTCTTCATCTTTATTTTTGAACTAATCTTCCTTCAGGAAAAAAATTACAGCAACAAACATTTTATTATTTATTTTATATTATTTTAATAGACTTATTTTACATATTATTTTATTAGTACACAACCAAATTAATGATTTGTCAATTATGGTTGTAACACGGGCGATGCAAAAAAGTTTCAATTCATATAATAAATTTTAGCAACTCACATTTAATTTTTCTTTTTCAAGTTTGAAAAAATAATGGAGATTCTCATTTTAAGCTCTATGAAGGTTTTCCTTAGTGAGAGCCTTACAGTAGGACTTAACTTCAAAAATACTGCTCCTAGCAGAAATCCAACAAATCTGGCCATTCCTAGCCCTTACAATTTTATGGGATTAGCGAAGTCCAAGAAAATATTGTAAAATCTCCATCTCCCAATCATGGACTGGTCTGGTAAAGAGAATGTCCCAACGAATAACTCCATTAGTCCAACGCATATAGTGTGCCACATAAGTGTCCTTATTTAGCACAATTCAGAAAGCAACACCCCCACCCCCCCCCCCCCCCCCCCGGGGTGGGGGGAGGATCACCTCCCCACAGGCCCACACCATTGATAATGCCAAAAGCGAATACGACAAACACAGAACACCTCAAACTTTATGAGTTTAGAACCTCTTACATTCATTCCGATTATGTTTCCTCCAAGACACACCATAGGTTTCAGCTTTGAGTTTCTCTCTCTCTCTCTCTCTCTCTCTCTCTCTCACACACACACACACACATACATATATAAAATAAGTAAACACTTGATTAAAAGTAGCATAAGTGTAAGTGTAACTACCTGAGTACATGGGATGACGGGAAGTGTACATGCAGCATAGCTACAAACTGAAAAACGAAAGATTTTAGAAAAATAGGTGTGGGGCCTAAATAATCTGGCAACCCCGGCCCATCTTACATCCGGCCCAAGGCCCATGCCGAGGATCAAGAAACGTCCGAGGAAGAACATAGAAAACCCAAAGCGCCAGGAAACATCGCCAAGGATGATGTTGTCCTCGGACACCCGAGACCATCGGAGGGGGAAGTAACAGGTCACCAGAAGCGGCCCTCCTGAGTATCCAAAGAGAAAGAGCAAGTACAACACGTCAGCAATGGAGGCATGGTGGAGGAGCAAGTCCAGGATGAACTGTCACCTCCACATTAAATGCCCACAACTAACGTCCTGGCCGCATTAATGAGGACAGGACCCCTGAACAGTGCCGCCTTGGTTGTTGCAACCCACATAAAGAATGGGAAGGCGGCTGATGGGACAAGCACTCAAGTAGCGGCCTGGTTGATCGACAAATGTAAGGCTAGGATCAATTGAGGGAGTACTATATAATGTAAGGGATCCCTCTGTAAAGGGGGACGGGAAAAACTGGAGGAAAAGGTATTGTAGCAACTGGTATTCTCTGAGAAACTCTTGTAACCATTCTCTGAAGAAGGAATAAGAACTTTAAGCCCCCAAGAGAAGGGCCGAGGAGCACCATTGTGCATCTTAACTCGTGTCCTGGCCATTAGATCCACATGCATCCATGCATGGCCGTTGCATCCCTCACTAGCACCTAGTTCTTCAACCCGCTCTCTATAAATTCATTGTACCGGGCTAACTGGGCTTGAGTCCACTCTCTCAACAGTAGAAGTGCTCAAATCCGGACCCTACAATTGGCGCCGTCTGTGGGAAGAACTTGTGCACTAGTAAGGGCAACGACCAAGCATGGTAGGATCAGGCATTCATCAAGCAGGTCACCAGAAGCGGCCCTCCTGAGTATCCAAAGAGAAAGAGCAAGTACAACATGTCAGCAATGGAGGCGTGGTGGAGGAGCAAGTCCAGGATGAACTGTCACCTCCACATTAAATGCCCATAACTAACGTCTTGGCCGCATTAATGAGGACAGGACCCCTGAACAGTGCCGCCTTGGTTGCTGCAACCCACAGAAAGAATGGGAAGGCGGCTGATGGGACAAGCACTCAAGTAGCGGCCTGGTTGATCGACAAATGTAAGGCTAGGATCAATTGAGGGAGTAGTATATAATGTAAGGGATCCCTCTGTAAAGGGGGACGGGAAAAACTGGAGGAAAAAGTATTGTAGCAATTGGTATTCTCTGAGAAACTCTTGTAACCATTCTCTGAAGAAGGAATAAGAACTTTAAGCCCCCAAGAGAAGGGCCGAGGAGCACCATTGTGCATCTTAACTCATGTCCTGGCCATTAGATCCACATGCATCCATGCATGGCCGTTGCATCCCTCACTAGCGCCTAGTTCTTCAACCCGCTCTCTATAAATTCATTGTACCGGGCTAACTGGACTTGAGTCCACTCTCTCAACAGTAGAAGTGCTCAAATCCGGACCCTACAATTGGCGCCGTCTGTGGGAAGAACTTGTGCGCTAGTAAGGGAAACGACCAAGCATGGTAGGATCAGGCATTCATCAAGCAGGTCCCCATCAGCCTGAACCGGTCAAACCCCAGCACCAGGGCAACTTCGCCAATCCCGAGCGCGACCGCAACGAAGAGAATGGAAGATTTCGAGAGGGAAGTGCACACGCCACCCAAACCAGCAGCAGCCGCTCGCGCGGAGACAGTCATGTGCCAGAGAGACAAAACAACAACCGGGTCATACAAACAAAGAAGGGTGGAAGCCACGTAACCCAAGGGCAGAATGATGAGCAGGCCATGCAGCGGGAGATAGATGACCTGAAGAGAAGGCTACGCCATGCACAACGAAGGCGATCTCGACCAAGCCCTGACCTGCCCTCTGATGATGAGAGCGACGATGACTACAGGCAAAGATCGAGAACTCCTCCGAGTGAGACCTTCTCCCACGAAGAAGAGCACTACCGGAAGCGCAGGCGCAGAAGCCCATCCCCCAGGGGCTTGGGGTACGATGCCATGAGCAGGGCGCTGGATCAACTGTCCAAATCACCCTTCATACGCCATATAGAAGGGGCAACACTTCCTCGGCGGTTCCAGCAGCCAACCTTCTCGATCTATAACGGCAAAACGGACCCCGTAGAGCATGTAAGCCAGTTCAACCAGAGGATGACTGTTCATTCCCAAAACGAGGCGTTGATGTGCAAGGTTTTCCCCTCCAGCCTGGGCCCAGTGGCGATGAGGTGGTTCAACGGCTTGAGGGCGGACTCCATAAGTTGGTACAGACAGCTGACCCAGGCCTTCGGCTCCCGCTTCGTTACAAACAGCATAGAGCCTCGACCTTTGAGCGCACTACTGTCTCTGACTATGAATGAGGGAGAGACTCTAAAGGCCTACTCGAGCCGATATTGGGAGGTGTACAACGAACTGGAGGGCAAGTACGACGACGTCGCCATCGGCACTTTCAAAAATGGTCTCCCAACTGGACACGACCTAAGGAAGTCCCTGACAGGCAAGCCTGCCACCAGTGTGCGCCGATTGATGGATCGGATTGACAAGTACAAATGGGTAGAGGAGGACCAGCTGCAGGTCAGAGGAAAAGAGTAGGCCATCCCTCAGGAGATGAGGGATTCCAGGCAAGACCGATACAATAGCACCCGCCCGAGGAGGGACTTTGCAGGGCAGTCTGGAACGACCGACACACAGGCTGTCCACGCCACATTCTGAGAACCAATACACAGAGTGCTGGAGAAAATCGAGAACGAGCCATACTTCAGGTGGCCGAATAAGATGGTGGGAGAATCCACAAAGCGCAACCAGAACCTTTACTGCCAGTACCATAGGGACCACGGACATACCACGGAGAATTGCAGGAATCTCCGGAATTATCTGGACCAGCTGGTCCGAGAAGGAAGGCTGAAGCATCTTCTACATCACCCCAGCGACCATCAAGGCCGGACCCATCAGGAGCTTCAGAGGGACAACGCCCTAAGGTCGCCCGCAGGGACAATCAATGTAATCTTGGCGGTACCGGGAAGAACGGGCACGCGCCCTTCACGAGTGTTGTCTGTAGCCCAGCTACCTGCCGAGGAGTCCCAGACAGAGCCGAAAAGGGCCAGGAGGAATTTTCACCCGACCCTGAGCTTCTCGGAGGAGGACAAGATTGGGACCGCCCAGGCCCACGATGACGCTCTGGTGGTCACACTCAGAATCGGGGACTACGATGTGAGAAGAGTGATGGTGGATGGTGGCAGCGCGGCCGAGGTCATGTACCCAGACCTCTATAGGGGGCTGGGACTGAAGCTGGAGGACCTGACTCCCTATAGCTCCCCTCTGATGAGTTTCGACGAGAAACTCGTCATCCCAAAGGGCATGATCAGGCTGCCCATCCAGACCGGCCCAGAAGTGGTGGAGGTGAACTTCATAGTGGTGGACACGTACTCCCCCTACACTGCCATCGTTGGAAGGCCTTGGCTCCACACCTTGGGGGGTGTTGCCTCCTCCTTGCACCAGAAGGTGAAATTCCCATCAGGGGATCAAGTTCTAGAGATTTATGGTTGCCAGCCCACAGCAAGGCAGTGCATGGTGTCCGCCATATCACATCGACTCGACGCACAGCCCTCGGCTAATGCCGAGGAAGGCTTGTAGCAATCAAAGACCTCGGTGGTGCCTCCTGATGCGGCTGCCAAGGAAGCAAAATGCGAGGATTTAGAGAAGGTGGTAATCGACGACGATCCAGAGAAGTTCTTTCGGGTCAGAGCTCGGCTGCCTCCCAAGGAGCAGGAAAAGCTGGTTGAATTCCTCAAAAGCAATATCGACGTGTTTGCATGGGACGCCTGCGATGCCCCAGGGGTTGATCCCTCCTTCATTTGCCACCATCTCAACGTCAATCCGTCCATAGTACCCAAGAAACAGCCGCCTCGGCACCCATCGAGAGAGCACGCCGATGCAATTAGGGAAGAGGTGAATAAGTTTAAGCACGCTGGGGCTATCAAAGAGGCCTTCTACCCTGAATGGTTGGCCAACACCGTGGTGGTCAAGAAGAAAAGTGGAAAGTGGAGGGTCTGTGTGGACTTCACCGACCTAAATAAGGCGTGTCCAAAAGACCCGTTCCTCATGCCTCGAATCGACCAGCTGGTGGATGCCACCACGGGCTATCCTCGGATGAGCTTCCTAGACGCCTTCCAAGGCTATCATCAAATACCACTGGCCCTGGAAGATCAGGGGAAAACAGCATTTGTGACGCCCGTCGGGAACTACCACTATAAGGTAATGCCATTCGGTTTGAAGAACGCAGGATCCACCTATCAAAGGATGATGACGAGAATGCTCGAGCCGATGCTGGGCAAGAGCATCGAGGTCTATGTTGACGATATAGTGGTAAAAAGTAAAGTGGTGTCCGAACACCTAGGAGACCTCGGACGTATATTTGACGTCCTGAGAAAGCACAAGCTGCGCCTAAATGCTTCCAAATGCTCGTTCGGCATGGGCTCAGGCAAGTTCCTGGGATACATGATCACCCACAGGGGAATCAGGGTCGATCCTGACCAGATCAAGACTATCCACAATCTGAAGCCTCCGCAAAATCCCAAGGAGATCCAAAAGCTTACTGGAATGATCGCGGCCCTGAACCAATTCATTTCCAGGTCGGCTGATAGGTGCAGGCCCTTCTATCTCCTGATCAACAAGTGGAAAGGATTTGAGTGGTCCGAGGATTGCGTAATGGCCTTCCAGCAACTCAAGGAGTACCTATCCCGGCCGCCAATCATGTCCAATCCTGAGGCCGACGAAGTCCTATACACGTACCTTGCTGTAGCGCTCCACGCTGTGAGCCTGGTGCTGATATGGGACGACAATGGCGTTCAAAAGCCCGTCTACTACGTTAGCAAGTCGCTGCATGAAGCCAAGGTCAAGTACCTACCCTTGGAGAAAGCCATACTAGCCGTAGTCCACACTACACGAAAGCTCCTCCATTATTTTCAGGCCCACACCGTGGTTGTCCTAACCCGGTTACCCTTGAAGTCTGTACTCCGAACTGCCGATTACACAGGAAGGATCGCAAAGTGGAACATAATTCTAGGGGCTTTCGACGTAGTAAACACTTGATTAAAAGTAGCATAAGTGTAAGTGTAAGTGTAACTACCTGAGTACATGGGATGACGGGAAATGTACATGCAGCATAGCTACAAACTGAAAAACGAAAGATTTTAGAAAAATAGGTGTGGGGCCTAAATAATCTGGCAACCCCGGCCCATCTTACATCCGGCCCAAGGCCCATGCCGAGGATCAAGAAACGTCTGAGGAGGAACATAGAAAACCCAAAGCGCCAAGAAACATCGCCGAGGATGATGTTGTCCTCGGACACCCGAGACCATCGGAGGGGGAAGTAACAGGTCACCAGAAGCGGCCCTCCTGAGTATCCAAAGAGAAAGAGCAAGTACAACGTGTCAACAATGGAGGCATGGTGGAGGAGCAAGTCTAGGATGAACTGTCACCTCCACATTAAATGCCCACAACTAACGTCTTGGCCGCATTAATGAGGACAGGACCCCTGAACAGTGCCGCCTTGGTTGCTGCAACCCACAAAAAAGAATGGGAAGGCGGCTGATGGGACAAGCACTCAAGTAGCGGCCTGGTTGATCGATAAATGTAAGGCTAGGATCAATTGAGGGAGTAGTATATAATGTAAGGGATCCCTCTGTAAAGGGGGACGGGAAAAACTGGAGGAAAATGTATTGTAGCAACTGGTATTCTCTGAGAAACTCTTGTAACCATTCTCTGAAGAAGGGATAAGAACTTTAAGCCCCCAAGAGAAGGGCCGAGGAGCACCATTGTGCATCTTAACTCGTGTCCTGGCCATTAGATCCACATGCATCCATGCATGGCCGTTGCATCCCTCACTAGCGCCTAGTTCTTCAACCCGCTCTCTATAAATTCATTATACCGGGCTAACTGGGCTTGAGTCCACTCTCTCAACAGTAGAAGTGCTCAAATCCGGACCCTACAATAGGAAATAAAAACTACTACAAATGATTAATGTAGACCTAGAGAATTTAACAATAAATACTTCAACTTTGCCACTCTTTACTCCTACCTGTCAAAATAACGACCATTCCTTTCAATACATAAACAGCACATGAGACTCTAGGGGATTGCATTCCAAGTCCCCTGCTACTTCTTCCACCAAACCTCCCCCTCCAAGAAGACAACATTTCCAGTACCATTTTTTTTCCTTTTTATTCCTCCTCTATCTCTTTTGCCATTCTTTTTTATTATTATTATTAACAAAAAAGAGAGTAGGATAACTCTAATGAGTTCTTTTTAGCATTACAACATAGAGACACAAGCAAACAAGATTATGTTGGCTAATTATTTTTATTGGTTCACAATGTGTACGACAATCAATCACAAACAATATCAAATACTTTAGGTCACCAAAAACAATATCAAATACTAATATATAACAGCCACAACCAGAAGGAGGTAGGAGCTGGAATATACTGTTCCGTCATGGTCCTCAGGATTGGCAGGCAGCCACTGTCTATTCATTTTTTGAGTTTATTTATTCCTCTATGTCGAGGGGTGAGGGGGATGATCAGCTGGTCTGGAGATTGACTACGTCAGGTGTTTTTGATGTGCACTCTTTTTATAAGCTATTATCTAGTCCTACCACTGATGCCTTTCCTTGGGAGTGTATTTGGCATACTAAGGTGCCTAATCGGGTGTCTTTCTTCTTATGGACAACAGATAATGATGGGATACTCACCATTGATAATCTCATTAAGAAAGGTCAGTCTCTGGTTAATAGGTGTTGTTTATGTTGCTGCGATAGGGAATCAATGGACCACCTTCTTCTTCATTGTAAGTTCTCTCACGCCTTATGGTGTGAAGTTTTTGCAATGTTTGGGATTCAATGGATAATGCCAAGGTCAGTGAACTCTCTTTTCTTTATTTGGAGAAATTGGTTTGGAAAGCATCTTTCAACCATTTGGAATATGGTCCCGGCATGTTTAATGTGGTTAGTCTGGCAGGAACGTAATGCCCGCATTTTTTAAGACAAGGTGAGAACTTTGAAACATCTAAAATGTTTACTTTTTCGTACTTTGTTTCTTTGGGCTCGTGTTTGGGGGTGTACGAACTGTACTGTTGTATCTGATTTTTTAGTTTCTATTTCCTTTAGCTCTTGATCTTTTTGTATTTGTTTTTTGTTCAAAGTGTTCACCATCGTGAACATGATGTTCAATTTTTTCTCAATAAAAGTCTTATTACCTATCAAAAAAAATATAACAGCCACAACCATAAAAGGATCATCCGTTACGGTTTTATCAATAATAACACGCCTACTGCAACCAGAAAAGGCATGACAAGGTTTTCAATTCATCCATACCTGTGATGACATCACTTGTTATACACAGCACCATCCTCTCAGTAAGATACCACATTTGCTCCATCAAGTAAAGCAAGGTTCTCCATGTAAGCAGCTACATCTAAACAATAATCAACTTCCAAATTTAATCAAAACCAGCTTCCCCTTGAATGATGTAACGGATTTCATGATATAAGTTCCTTCATCAGCTAGTGGTAGCTCTTTGAATCTCTCACTATTGACATCAAATGACAAAATCATAGAAGTCAAACGCCTCTCTTGCCCACCTCCTTCTTCTATCATTTCTATCATCCAATGCAAATGTCCACTCACAAATGGGTGTGTCAAAGTACTATTAAATTTTGTGGGCCACAACATTGGGTCTCCACGAGATCCCAAGTTCAACTCTTTTCCACGAATCCAAACTTAATGAGTACACCTCAACCTCAAGGGGAAGCATCGATTGGAGACGACCCCATGAAATCCTGACAACCTTGTAGTCATTATTCTGGGAATCATACCCAAATCATAGTCTCACAGTACGTAACTGGGTCAAGCTAGTATCGGGTAACCTCTTAAATTTTCTAATACTGGGGTTCCACAAGTACACATCCTTAAACTTAAATGGCCTATAATCAGCGAGACACAATATTCCATTACATGAACCCACAAAATCGGGATACTCAGATTGAAAAGTGAAGGGAATTCTAAACTCTGATATAGTTTCAAACGTGCGGTCTGAGGCGACCGTACAGATTTGACTATGAGGACGACGTAAAGAAGGAGAAATAACAGTAGCCTTGGGCACGTGTATGACATAACCATCATCGTGATTGTAGCACAGCAAGTGGGTGGAGATGAAATTAGGATAGGTGATGTGAGAGTACCAGGATTTGCAAACACACCTGAATCTTAGTAGGGATTTGACTGGAAACCTCGCTAGGATTTCAAACACGGTTTCTTCTAGGAGATGGACTAAAATGGGAAATTAACCCTGATTTTCAAACATTATAATTAGTAGGTCACGTTTTCAAACTATACTTTTTATTAGCAACTCAAGTCTAAAAGACTCGATTTAGGGCTTATAAATCAAGTCTTAAAGACTCAGTTTCCATGGTCTGATCACGTTTGATGTGGCGTTTTTTCCACTTGGTGTACACATGGAAATCGAGTCTCTAAGACTCGATTTATAAACCCTTTACAAAACAAATATAATGGCACACCCTTTACAGTTTACACCTTCTCATCAGATAAAAAAAAAAAAAAAAAACAAAAAAAAAACAAACAAACAGATCAGAGTGGGTGGCTTCAGATCGGCGTTGGACCATGATGGGTGGCTTCAGCTCGGCGTGGGCTGTGTGTGGTCGTGGGGCGTGGGTGGCCGTCGCTGCTCGTGGCTAGTCGTGGGTCGGGTTAGATCGCCGTGGGTCACAGGTCGTGGGTCAGACTGGCCTCTCCTCCACCTTGCTGCCACCTCATCGGGCTGTAGATTACACAAACGAAACCTAGAAATCACCAGCCTCTCCTCCACATGCGTTGCCACTCGATCAACCTTATTTTTCGCCCTTCGTCGTCACCAACAACGGTGGGATTGGTTTTCTAGGTTTTTTTTTTTTTGGATTTTTGGGTTTTATTTTTCTGGTTTTCTGGGTTTCATTTTTCTGCGTTTTCTGGGTTTTAATTTTCTGGTTTCTGGGTTTTAATTTTCTGGTTCCTGGATTTTATTTTTCTAGGTTTCATTTTTCTGGGTATTATTTTGTGGGTTGATTGGGTGGGATTGAATGTGATGGTGGCTGGGTTGTGGTAGTCCGTTGGTGGTTGGGTTGTGTTGTTTTAGCCTTGAATCTCTCTGGGATTTCTTAAATTTTTTTTTGGGTATTTTTGGGAAGACTTGAGACTTGAGACATATAATTTTTTTGGTTTATAAATCGAGTCTTAGAAACTCGATTTCCATGTGTGCGCAATGTGGAAAAAACACCACATTAGACATGATCAGACCATGGAAACCGAGTCTATGAGACTCGATTTATAGGCCCTAAATCGAGTCTTTTAAACTCGAGATGCTAGTAAAAAATATAGTTTGAAAACAGTGCCTGCTAATTATAATGTTTGAAAATCAGGGTTAATTTTCCATTTTGGCTTGGAAGATGGATCATTGGTGGTCGTGCTTTTTTCCTTTGGGACATGAAGAGAAACAGTGGGTGTTTGTGTGAAAAAAAGAAGAAGAGAGCAACGCTAGTTTTAGATTAGGCAAAAACACTATTTTGGTCCTATATTTTGGGGTCACAGTCAATTTAATCTTTACATTTTTGTAGCAATCAAATTGGTCCTTGTTATTTTCAATTTGCAATCAATTTAGTCCCTACCATTAACTCACTAACAGAAAATGTCTACATGGCAAACAGTTTGCATTGTTGGCGTATCTAATATTAAAATATTAAATAAAATGTTGACATGACTTAATTTTAGTAGCCACATCAGCGCATAGATGAAAAAAAAAGCTAGGTCAACTTTTAGAAAATAATTTTATTTTCTTTACCAAATTTTTTCCTTTCTCTGTTTTTTTTTTCTTCTTTTAATTTTCTTTACCATTTCTTCAATCATTCGTTGTTCAAAAAAGATTCATTCATCATTGTTCTTGGTAAGTTAAAATTAGGATTAGAACAGATCACAAAGAGAAGCCATGTCCAACAGCAAACATTTGGTAAAATCCTTTTCTTATAGAAACGAATTATAAAAGAACATTTCAAGCGAATCCATCATCCATCTACCCGTTTTGCAGATCACTACATCTACAAAGGAATACACAACAATAAAACCCAGTTCAAGCAAATCCACCATCCCTGTACCCATTTTGCAGATCTAAACCCATTTTGTAGGTCACACGGGGTGAAGGCATCTCAGATAAACCCTCAATTCTCACAATCGAACTAAAATCTAACCTTTTTCTCACTCAATCCGATTCTTTCCAAACCCAAAGCTCTTGTTCTTTGTCTCTCACATGAGTTTCCAAGATTTATGATGGAGGAGATTTTTGGGTGTTGCGGTGGACTTGGTTGTCAAAGATTGGTGGTGGTGGTGTGTGTGTTTTTTATTTTATTTTTTATTTTTTTATTTTTATAAAAGGATTGGTGGTGTTAAATTTAAATGTGAATGGTTGTTTGGTTAAAGCAATTTTAAGAAAATTAAAAGAAAAAATAAATAAAGGAAAAGAATTTGTAACTTTTTTTTTTTTTTTGTCATCTAAGAGTTGATATGGCACTAAAATTCAGATTTTATTTAATATTTTAATATTAGATAAGCCAACAATGCAAACAGTTTGCCACAAAAGCGTTTTTCGTTAGTGGGTTAACGGTAGGGACCAAATTGACTGCAAATTGAAAATAACATGGACAAATTGACTGATACCAAAATGTAGGAATTAAATTGACTGTGACTCCAAAATGTAGGGACTAAAATTGTGTTTTCGCCTTTAGATTAATAGAAACCTCTTTGGTTTTGTTTGTTGTTTTTTTGTTTTTTAGTATATATATTATTATAAAATAATTTTTTTTTCTCTATACTTTTCCAAAAACTTCTTGTTTTTTCATCAGTTCATCTTTCGTTCCAAAAATATTTTTACTTTTCTATCTTTGAGCTTATTTTTGTTTCTAAATTATTAAAAAAAATTATTTACAAAATTTAAAGATGAAATTTTTTTTTTTATATAAAATTTGCGAGATAAAAAACACAATTTTGAAAAAGTTTAGGACCAAAATAATCCTTAAAAATAATGGAATTGTGCCCTAACTAATGCTTTCAATTCCATTGAGTTTTTATAATTAATAAAAAAAAAAATTCCATTGAGTTCTTTCTCCAAAAAATAATAATAATAATAATAATTATTATTGTTCACCAAAACGACTAGAAAATTCAATTCCTAGTAAGTTAATATGCAATGAAGTCTTAGGTGTGTGTGTATATATATATTTCAAGTTATATTTGACAACTTTTAACAATGCTATACTACTTAGTATACGTTTGGATAGAAATTATTCTATTCTGCGTTTGCTCTTTTTTTTTTTTTTTTTAATCTAGCGCCTCTTGCACTGTTCATGGGATATGAACGGTGCAATTAGGCAAATGCACAGTATTTTCATTAATAAACAGTAACCGTAAGATATTTTTTTATTGTTTTCAGTTTTCAGTTTTTAGCAAAATAAGCGGTATCCAAACGCGCTCTTAATGTTTTAAATTGAATGCAAATTTTGAAAATTTTTATTGTTGAATTACATTTTCTTCTTATAAGCTCCATAATAGTATAATTTTAAGATGGTCAAAAATCAATAATTATTTTATCTATTAAATGTATAAATTTTAAAAAAATTATGCATAAAAGATGAATTTACAAATCGAATAACAAATAAAATCTGATTGGCAATAAATTTGACACGCATGATAAGAACATAGTAAACATATAATCTAACAGAATTTTCTATATATTAATCCAATAAAAACCTATTAGGAGTGTAATATTGTTTTGAATTACATCAAGTGTAATTTGATTGTGTTCAAATAATACATAATTTTAGTGTTAACCCCAAAATAGTGTGCTTGAATAGAACGGTGCTAAAATATTTTATTTCAATGGATAAACCGAAATGGCCATCAAAATGGAATTAAAAACTTTACCCTCAAAACAATGCACTTGAATAGTCTAGTACCGAAATATTGTGTTTCAATGGATAAACCGAAATAACAATCAAAATGGAATTAGCAACTTTAGTCTCAGCTTTTAGCTAGAATATTCTACTAGACACCCAAAAAACCCCTTGACTGATAGTATGGTGGATTGTATCTAAGAATTATGGATTTATGTCATGTCCCTAACCAATGAGTCCACCACACGGATACCCTTGTGAGCATCCAAAATATGCTTTTACTACTTCAAGGTTTTTTTTTATTTTTTTATTTTTTTTATTTTTTTATTTTTAAATTTTAATATTTGATCTTATCTTAAGTTGTTCATACTGTTGGGTTATCAAGACTCATGAGAACGGAGATTTTAGTTTTTGTTGAGTAAATCTTTTTTAGTTGATGTGGTTTTTATTTTCCAAGTTGATGGCATGAAATTGTTTATTGCAATTAAGCTAACAAATAAATATTTTATTAGCTACACCAACATTTTTTTTAATGGAAATGACGGTAATGATATCATTGAAACATGTTTGAAAATAGTACGTACCAAATTGACCCAAAAAATTTTTGGGGGAAAAAGCATATGTTTTTTCTCTAAGGGAGAATGTTACACCTTTCTACCTCACACTTTTATCTAGCTTACTTTTAAATAGAAAAATAAATAGGTAAATAAACCATTACAATTACTAGATGAATAGATTTTTTTTTTAATAGTAAGACCAAATTATTCCATATCGTCAATCTATTAAGATATTCAAATAAACCCCATTAATCCATATTTGTATCGTTCATGGTATAGTTCCACGGTTAATCACCTCCACCATGTTCGCCAATCCCACAAAATTTATTGAGATAATATGTAAATCAAGAAATCAACAATCTGACAACCTTTTTAATCTTATAATACCATTAGCTTCCAAAGAATCGTGGATTTCTTTGGAGCTGCAATCTATATTCAACTTATGACTTCCAATAGCCAACAAGGGGAGGAAACCATGAAATCCAGAGATTGAAACTTTTGTGAGTGAAACTTTTGTGTTATAAGCATAATAGTAAAATTATTTTCAAGAACGAGTTCAGAGATTGAGTTGTCTAATTGTTTTAAAATCAATTTATTGTGAACTACCCGCATGTTCCAAAGAGCCAAAATAAAAGATAAGAGCCAAAGAAGAGCATATATGATACATAATTATTTTAGAATGACATCAGACAAAAATGTTGTCTCCACAAAAGAATTGAGAGAAGCTTGGAGGTAATTATTTCATACCAAATGAGCTAGTCATTATTCATCTTTTTTTCCCCGTATTTACCATGTAAAGAGGATGACTCGATAATGTCTTCTTCTATCATTTATATATTTCACATATTATTTTTAACTCCTATTTTTTTCCTTCCATATAACAAGTGAGACAGGGAGATCGCACCCAGATTTTTCGTTATGCGAGAATCAATAGGATTATTGAACCACAAGATTCTTGCACCTAATATTCTTGTTAAAAATTGTCTGCCCTAGTGTACATTTGGAAATGTATTTCAACTTACCTGGGCTCTTCATTTAAATTTTTTTTTTCCTCAACTGAAAAGGCTACCCAAAAAAAAAACACACCACCACCAACAACAGTTAAGTAGGCCTACAGTCATATTCATATGATATAAAGGCTTCCAAATTTAACTGTGCTTCAACAGTTTCTATGACAATCAAATGTTTGAAGAGCACCTGTCAAACTTATGTATGTTTGGGATGGACAGAGATGCAGGGAGAGCACCTGATCCGTGCATACCCCTCCATCCAAACATAGCATTAATTGTGATACAGCAGTTGGGGAAAAACAAACCTGCATAACTGTGGAGGTAAAGAATGCAGATGAGCAGCTGAATGGAGCATGTAATAGGATTCTTTCCTATTTCCAAACCAGAAGAACAGCCAAGACCCTCTTTTTGACCCCAGGTACTTCATACACTTGGATTTTTCAAAGCTAAAAAGATTCTTTCAAATTAAC
This sequence comes from Quercus aquifolioides, assembly GCA_019022515.1. Classification (NCBI taxonomy): domain Eukaryota; kingdom Viridiplantae; phylum Streptophyta; class Magnoliopsida; order Fagales; family Fagaceae; genus Quercus; species Quercus aquifolioides. Next base: position 25,522,902 of record CM032335.1, on the reverse strand, counting down.
CATTAGTTAATTTTAAAACAAGCACCCCAACTAAGCTTCACCTGCCAACGGCTACAAGAATGCATTGAGGCATCTGATCCATGTAACAACAAACTGTAAATGCAACATTCACAAATCACAATGTTGCAAACTCTTGGAATCACCACAACTTATGAAATAAGCCATTTGATACACCAATACGTAGAAAATCAGCAATTTCAATACATTGAAATGCTGACACAAGACGAAGTCCGGATTATAAATTTATAACTTGCATGTTGGGAACAAAGGAAGCACTTATGCTAGTTTCATGCTCAACAACTAACAGAGAGATTCTCTTCAAATTTTTATGAAAAAAAAAATCCTTTCCATATGTGCACAACAGAAGAACAAATGAAGTTTCCTTGCATTTAAGTCTGACGTGCAACTAGGCAATCATCTAAACTCAAGTCAGTCCTGATCTTAATACTGCACTTGCAAGGTAAGTGGGTGCTTTGTGCAATGCGATACAACAATGGGAATGCCTCCTTGTTTCCTATACCATTTCGCAACAATCATCGACAAACAATATCAAATTCTAATATATAATACAACAGCCCCAACCACAAAAGGATAATACAGTGCAGGGAAAAAAATATGGTTTCAACAATGTTACCATGCCTACTGCAATAAGTAAAAGCAAGAGGGGTTTCAATTCACCCATACCTGTAATGACATCACTTCTTATACCACATAGCACCATCTTCTCAGTGAAATACCACATTTGCGCCATCAAGTTAAGCAAGGCTCTCCATGTAAGTAGCTACATCTAAATGATAATCTCATTCTCATGTAGAGTTTTGGGGTCAATTAAAACAGACTTATATTTCCTCTCTAATTCACAGCTGGTGGAGACCAGCCGGGGCATGTTTTGAATTAGAAGTATACCATAGTTGGTGAAACCAGTGAAATCAATAAAAGCATCAACTGGTAAAACACAAAGTTTATTCCAGGAATCGAGCACACCATACTCCTTCATCACCCAAATGGAGCATAGCATGAAACACATCTTTAGACTTTGATGTGATAAAAATTAGTGAAACATAATATGCCATTACAAGAACCCACTAAACCGGGATACCCAGATTGAAAAGTGAAGGGAATTCTAAACTCGGATATGGTTTCAAAGGTGCGGTCGAAAGCGAGCGTACAGACTTGACTGTGAGGACGAGAAGGAGGAGGATGATGTGGAATAATCTTGGGCCTGTGTTTGTGTATGACATAATCATGATGATGATGATGATGATGATTGTGATTAAGGTGGGTGGAGATGAAATTTGGGTCGGTGATGTAAGAGTACCAGGATTTGCAAACGCACCTGAATCTTAGGACTGATTTCACTGGTAGCCTTGCTAGGATTTCCAACACGATTTCGTCTGGGAGATCATTGTTCGTCCTACGTCGGAGGATCGTCGGTGGTTGTGCTTCTTTACTTTGGGACATCATCTTATAATTGGTTGATATTTTTGATATTTGGTCTCATCTTAAATTGCTTTCATACTTTTTGGTTATCAAGACTTTGGAGATTTTAGTTTTTGTTGAGTAAATTTTTTTAGTTGATGTGGTTTTTTTATTTATTTTCCAAGTTGTTTACATGAAATTGTTTGTTATGATTAAGCTAATAAATAAATGTTTTATTAGCTACACCAACGTTTTTTATTAGCAGATGACAATAATAATATCATTGAAACATGTTTGAAAATGGTAGTTACCAAATTGGCAACCAACAACAACAACAAAAAAGTTAGGCGAAATAGCATATGTTTTATCCCATTTAAGAGAGAATGTACACCTTTCTACTCATACATTTTATCTAACTTACTTTTAAATAATAAAAAAATCAATAAAAACAATCTATACCAAATAAACCGTTACAATTACTAGATGAAGAGTTTATTTTATTGTTGGTTTGATATCCTATGTTAATCAAGAAATTGACAATCTAATAACCTAATTAATCTTTAATAATATCATTAGCTCCCAAAGAATCATGGTTTTCTTTGGAGCTACCATCTATATTCAACTTATGACTTCGAATAGTTGATAGGGGGAAGGAACCATGAAATCCAACTTAGTTGTTTAGTAAGTGAAACTTTTGTGTTATAAGCATAATAGTAAAATTCACAGGTATAATGGATAGTTTCAAGAACGAGTTGAGAGATTGTGAACCAAAATGTTCCAAAGAGCCAAAATAAATGATAAGGGTCAAGGAAGAACATATAAGATGCATAATCATGTTAGAATGTTGTCCGCACAAAATGAATCAGGAGAAGTCTGGAGGAAATGGATTTCTTAACTCCAAATCTTCTTATTTAAAATTTTTTGCAACAATGTACATTTGGAAATGGATTTCAACTTACCTGGCTTTTTAATTTTTGTAATTTTTTTTTTTTTTTTTTTTTCTAAACCAGAAAACTTCACTAACAAACGAAAAATACATGTCAAATAGGCACAGTTAATGTTAAGATTCTTAACCCCACCAACCAGAATCTTGCTTGGTTTATTTGCAAGTATTGAGAAACAATATGCTTAACTTGTTACACCCTTGGGTTTGAAATGTAATTTAGAGAATGTCAACGAACCACAAGATTCTTTAACTCCAAATCTTCTTGTTTTAAATTTTTTGAAACTAGGAAACGTTTTTCAACTACCTGGCTTTTCTTTTCTTTCTTTTTTTCCTGAACCGGAAAACTTCACTAAGAAAAAAAAAAAAAAAAACACATGTCAAGTAGGCATACAGTCATATGATATTCAAATTGGGGCTTATGGAAAATCCTATATGATGGCTAAATGTTTGAAGAACACCTGTCAAACTTAATTGTGATGCAAGAATTGCAGAAAACAAACGTGCATAGGTTTTTTAGTATGTGTACTAGACAGAAGAAGCAGAACTTGCCTTTGTGTTAGATGGGAGAGGCCTAGAAGTGATTGGAGAAAGCTAAACACGGATGGGTCCTCCCTAGGCAATCCGGGTTTAGTGGGTGGAGGAGGTGTGATCAGAGACGAATCCGGTAATTGGTAGATAGGCTTTTCAAGAAGGATTGGTGTTACTTCGAGCTTTGAAGTGGAGCTGTGGGCGTTAAGGGATGGCCTTACCATCTGTGTGAACAAAAATTTCCAAGCCATTGAAGTTGAACCGGATGCTAAAGCAATAATAGATGTTCTTCAAAATCCCACTCAGACAAATCCCATAATTTCCCCCCTCCTGGATGACTGTTTGCAGCTGGCAACTCAGATTCCGCAGATTCGGTTCAACCATTGTTATCGAGAAGCTAATAGATGCACTGACTCGCTCACAAAAAAGGGTGTGAAAAAATGATGAAGTTTTCTGCAGTTTTGAGGTTCCCCCTGTGGACTTACTCCCTGTTTTCAACCATGACATGTCTGGGTTATTTATAAGTAGGTGCTGTCCTACTGGCCCTTTGCTGGTGTAGTTTGCTTTATTTTTATCCCCTTTACCAAAAAAAAGATCCTCATTCCATCTCCCTTGTGTGTGTGTGTGTGTGTTTCATTCTAAAATAAAAATGTTGTTCAATTGGCCATGCTCAGCACCAATAAAACTTGTCTCCCACCTAAGCTTCACCTGCCTATGGCTACAAGAATGCATTGGGATCACTTTTTTTTTTTGAGAAGAGCATTGGGGTCACTTAGATACATATATATGCTATCACAAAACACTTACTTTCAGTATACTTTTTATACAGCTGACCACAATAACAACAACAAACAGTACATTTAAAACTCCATCCAAAAAAAAGACGTCCATGTAACATTTGCAATGTTGCAGAACTCTTTGATTCAACTTATGAAATAAGCCATCTGATACTCCAATACTTAGGCAATCAGCATTTCCAATACATGGAAAGGCTGACACAAGACAAAGTTTGTGTATTATCTCATATATGTTGGGAACAAAGGAAGTACTCATGCTTGTTGCAGAACTCTTTGATTCAACTTATGAAATAAGCCATCTGATACTCCAATACTTAGGCAATCAGCATTTCCAATACATGGAAAGGCTGACACAAGACAAAGTTTGTGTATTATCTCATATATGAACAAAGGAAGTACTCATGCTTGTTTCACGCTCAACAACTAACAGAAAAATTCTCTTCAGATTTCTAAAAAAAAATACTTCCATATGTGCAAAACAGAAAATTTCTGTCTTACCCAAATAAGCAAACAGTTAAATAAATAACTTTCCTAGCTTTTTGAGTGACATGCAACTAGGCTACCAAGTAATTTCATGTCAGTCCTGATCTTAAGATACTGCACTTGCAAGGTAAGTGGGTGTTCCCTTCCATGTGATAATGTCAATCAGTTGGAGCTGGAGGAGGCTATTTCCCTATTATTAAACCTATGCATGGCACATCAGAACTTGGCAACATGGAAATTCACTTCCTAAATCAGTCAGTATACTTCAATTAACTAACTTGAAATGGTAAAGTTCACTAGATTAATAAGACTTTCCAAATCAGATGAAATTCAATTGCAGCAAAAGACACTAAATTGCATGGTTCCCTTTCTAAACAGTAATTCTTCATGCTTTAATGATGTTTAAACTCGGCAACAACTAACAGTGATAACTGATATGTGATTCATCTATTTAACAGACAACTGCACTGTCTGCCAAGATAAAATTTTGCAGCTCTTTGCTACAACATATCCAGTTAGAATAGACAATGGACAACAGCACATCAAGATGAAAATTCAAAATTACCAATTCTTTTCACAAAATCTAGACAAGAACAATTAACACGATGAAAATGAAGGTAAACAAAAAAAAATCTCCATCACATACAAGATACCGTCCCAGATGAGGAATCGCATTAAAAGCAAAAGAAATAGAAGGGCAAATTAAAAACATAATACAAGCATCTTAATTTCTTTAACCTATTCGGCTTTCTGCGAGCATAAACAATGAAGTAAAAACATTGAGGTGCAATAATACCAAATATACCTGCCTGCCAGTAGGGCAGAAGTTAAGCCAAACTGGTCTATTTCTATACTTATGGCAGCTAGTGCCCTTCTTCTTGAGTAGGCTTCCAAACTTTCCGAGCATAGGCTTCTTCTTCTTATGTTGCTGCTGCTTTGATGGTGGGCTTCCACCATCATTAATGTTTTCTGTAGAAGATATCCCATTTATCTGATCAAAGTTCTCACCTCCTTCCATCTTTGAGTCCACTTCCTCTTTGTTGCATTCCTGTTCTGCTTCTCTCTGTGGAAAAAATTCTTTCTTTTCAATCTTGCAGCTCTCCCACATCTCAAATTCAACTTCTACCCAGTCTTCTTCCTTTTCTTTGCTCTCATCCTCCTTCTGCAAAATATACAACAAAAACCACTTTATTATTTATTTTATATTATTTTAATAGGCCTGTTTTATATCATTATTTTATTAGTAAACAACCAAGAGATTCTAGAAAGTTAAAAGAAGTTTTATCATTTATTCTATATTAATAACCTACCATAATTTATAAATTAAAATAATTATTATAAATTTATATAATAATTCAAATTTGAAGTAATATAAAAAATTTAATATATTTTATACTATTTTGAATTACTTTTAACAGGTTTCTATTTCTTCTTTTCCTTCATTTAAGACCGATTGTGTACGACTAAGCACTGAAACATACGGAATTGTATATACCAATTATTTAAATTAATTAGACATTTATAAAATTATAACGAATATATAGCTATCCTAGCAATTATTTCATAGAGAGAGTGAGAGAAAACAAAAAAAGGATTTTATTTTTGGTTCCCTACTCATAAAAATCCCCTGGTGCTTATTTATTTATTTGTTTTTCGTTTTCAAGTTTGAAAAAATAGTGGATAACTCAGTTATTCCAACACATATAGTCTGCCACTTAAGTCTCCTTATTTCAGGTAATTTGAAATGGTGCCGGAATGGCCTCCTTAAGGATCACCTTCCATCACCATGGATCAAGCCAAAAGAAAATACGAGAACCACAACCCACCTCAAACTCGATGATTTTAAAAAACCTTTAAACCCATTCTGAATTGTTTCCCTAAAGATACACCATAGGTTTCAACTTTGAGTTTCTTTCAGTCTCTTTTTTTCTTTTTCTTTTTAGGGATAAATGAGTACTTCATTAAAAATAACATAAGTGAAACCACCCTAGTACATGGGGGATAGCTACAAACAGAAAAAACAAAAATAAGAAAGGACCAATTATAGAAAAATAAGATATAATAGCTACTACAAAGGATTAATGTAGACCTAGAGAATCCAGAAACTCTAGAAGCCTTGTGAGAGAGGAAAACGGAGACATTGAATCCACTCGTATAAGGATTTCAACAATAAATATTTCAACTTTGCCACACTTAACCCCTGCTTGTCAAAGCAATGAGCATTCCTTTCTCTCCATAAACACCACATGGTCATTCCTAGCCCTACCAATTTTATGGGAATAGAGAAAGCCAAGAAAATAATGTAAAATCTCCATCTCTCAATCATGGACTGATCTGGTAAAGAGAACGTCCCAATGAATAACTCCATTAGTCCAATGCATATAGTGGGCTGAATAAGTGTCCTTATTTAGGGCAATTCGAAACAGTGCCAAAAAGACCCCCTTAAGGATGACCTCCCCACACCATGGATCAAGCCAAAAGCGAATATGACAAACACAACCCACCTCAGACTTGATAAGTTTAGAAAACCTCTTACATTCATTTCGATTATGTTTCCACAAAGACACACATAGGGCATAGCTACAAACTAAAAAACGAAAGATTTTAGCAAAATAGGAAATAAAAACTACTACAAATGATTAATGTAGACTTAGAGAATTTAACAATAATTATTTAAACTTCACCACTCTTAACTCCAACCCGTCAAAATAACGACGATTCCTCTCTCTCCATAAACACCACATGAGACACCAGGCGATCGCGTTCCAAGTCCCCTGCTGCTTCTCCCACCAAACCTCCCCCTCAAAGAAGACAACATTTCATGTACCATTTCATGTACCATTTCTTTTTTCTATTCCTTTTTTATTTATTTATTTATTTATTTCTCTTTATTCTTCCTCTATCTCTTTTGCCATATCTTTTTTTATTATTAAAAAAAAAATTGTTAGATAGCTCTAATGAGTTCTTTTTATCACTACAACAGAGACACACACAAGCAAACAAGATTATTTTGGCCCATCATTTTTATTGGTTCACTATCTGTGCAACAATCATTCATAAACACTATCAAATACTAACATATAACAGCCACAACCATAAAAGGATCATATATATCCAGGGCATAAATAATGATTTTAACAATACTAACATGCCTACTGCAACCATTAAATGCATGACAGAAGTTTCAATTCATACATACCTGTGATGACATCACTTGTTATACACATAGCACCATCTTCTCAGTAAGAAACCAGATTTTCTCCATCAAGTAAAGCAAGGTTCTCCATGTAAGCAGCTATGTCTAAACGATTATCAACGTGATTACCAATGTAACTAATCTCCTTCTCGTGTAGAGTTTCAGGATCAATTAAAAAAGTCTTATCTTTTCTCTCTAATTCACTGTTAGTAGAAACCAGCTGAGACCTTTTTTGAACTAGAATTAAACAATACTTGGTGAAACCAATGAAATTAAGAGAGCTTTCAACTGGTACAACACAGAGTTTATTCCAGGAATCAAACACACCACACTCCCTCATCACCCAAATTGAGCATAAAAGCATGCTATGTGGTTGCACACTTCTTCCAAATTTAATCAAAGCCAGCTTTTCCTTGAATGACGTAAGACATTTTGTAATACAACTTCCTTCATCATCAGGCAGTGGTAGCTCTTTGAATTTCTCACTATTGACATCAAATGACAAAATCATAGAAGTAAGCCGCCACCCTTGCCCATCTCCTTCTTCAATTATTTCTATCATCCAATGCAAATGTCCACTCACAAATGGGAATGTCAAAGTATAATTAAAGTAGTGGGCCAAAACATTGGGTCTCCAGGAGATTCCAAGTTCAATTCTTTTCCATGAATCCGAACTTAATGAGTACACCTCAACCTCAGGGAGAGGCTTAGGTTTGCCAATAATAGTCCATGAAAAGCTGACAACCTTGTAGTCATTATTCTGGGAATCATACCCAAATCCGAGTGCTACCTTACTTAACTGGGTCAAGCAAGTATTGGGCAACCTCTTAAATTTTCTAATACTGGGGTTCCACAAGTATACATCGTTAGACTTTGATGTGATAAAATCAGTGAAACATAATATGCCATTACAAGAACCCACTAAACTGGCATACCCAGATTGAAAAGTGAAGGGAATTCTAAACTCGGATATGGTTTCAAAGGTGCGGTCGAAAGCGAGCGTACAGATTTGACTGTGAGGACGATGAAAATAAGCCATGTGAACAGCAGTCCTGGGCATGTGGATGACATAACCACCATCATGATTGTTGTAGCACAGCAAGTGGGTGGAGATGAAATTGGGGTTGGTGATAAAAGAGTACCAGGTTTTGCAAACGCACCTGAATCTTATGAGGGATTTCACTGGTAGTCTTGCTAATATTTCCAACACGATTTCGTCTGGGAGATCATCATGCTTCGTCCTACGTCGGAGGATCATCGGTGGTCGTGCTTCTTTCCTTTGGGACATTTTTCTAACGGAAGAGTGACTCTTTCAGTTTGTGTCTCTTTCACTTTTTTTTTTTTTTTTTTACATTCACTCTCATTTTTTTTGATGAACCACTCTCATTTATTAAAATGGGTTCATTTTGAAAATATAAATATTTTTTAACATCAATTGTGGTTATTTTCCTTTCCTTTTTCCCTTAAATATTCTTTTCACTTTATCTTCGCCAAAAGGCCGAGAAAGGTATATCTTTTTCCCTTAAATATTCTTTTAAGTATTATCTTTGTTGTAAAGAAAAAAAAAAAAAATCTGAAGAAAAAGAAAAGAAAGAAAATTTATAATTGGTTGATATTTTTTATATTTGATCTCATCTTAAATTGCTTTCATACTTTTTTTTTTTTTTTTTTTTTTTTTTGAGAAACCAGACCGCTAGCTTGAGAATTTATTCAAAAGAAAAACCAGAGTCAATGAACATCATGAAACAAAAGAGGAGCAATGTCAGCAGGAAGGTCTCCCGACCATACTTGCACACCCTCAACAGAACTAGCTTTCTTAGCTAGAGCATCAGCAACAGAGTTACACAAACGGCTAACTAAATTAAAATCAAAAGACTGAAAAACAGAGACATGTTCCCGAATATCATCCAAAACATTCCCATAGCAGGTCAGCTCGCCCGACCCTTTTCGAAGAGCCTCAATTACAGCAGTTGAATCCCCTTCAAAAACCACTCGTGTAAGACCAATTTCTGAAGCAAATTGCACAGCCCTCATACATGCTAGAGCTTCCAATTCTGCCACCGAGCTCCCAAGAGGAGTGGGAACAGACAGCGCTCCAATCACAGCACCACTGCTGTCACGCACAACCACTCCCAGTCCTGCCAAATTGGAAGACCGAAAAACTGCAGCGTCGAAATTTACCTTACAAACGTCTGTCGTTGGAGGACACCAGCTTTCATACTTTTTGGTTACTAAGACCAAGGAGAATGGAGATTTTAGTTTTTTTTAGTAAATCTTTTTTAGTTGATGTGGCTTTTATTTTCCAAGCTGTTTACATGAAATTGTTTATTATAATTAAGCTAACAAATAAATGTTTCACTAGTACTTTATTGAAAAAAAATTGTATTAGTAGATGATAGTAATGATATCATTGAAACATGTTTGAAAACAGTAAGTACCAAATTGACAAAAAAAAAAAATTTGAGGTGGAAAAACATATGATTTTCCCCATCTAAGGGTGAATGTACATCTTTCAACCTCATACTTTTATCTAGCTTACTATTAAATAGTAAAAAAAAATAAAAAATCAATAAAAACAATCTATACCAAATAAACCATTACAATTACTAGATGAAGAGTTTTATTTTTATTTTTTTATAATAAGACCAAATTATTTCATATCATCAATCAATTAAGATATTGAAATAAAAGCCATTAATCCACACTTGTATTGTTTCACAGTTAACCACCACCACCAATCCCATAAAAAATGTTTTGACATCCTATGTTAAAAGAAATCAACAATCTAATAACCAAATTAATCTTTGATAATACTGTGTGTGCCCAAATTTTCCTCAATGGACTGGGCCTAGGATTGGGCTCACAATTTACTTGTATAGTGGGTAATGAGTTTCCTACCACGGGTAGCTCTCTACCAAGCTTTTGGATTATATGCCTCTCCTTTGTGTGAAATTCCTTCCTCTCCTCTGATAGTGTTCTCTCTCTAGCTCTGTATTTTTACTTAGAATGACCAACCCCTTCTCTCTACTCTCTTCTCGTATTTATAGCTTAAGGTTGGCGGGGAACTCATGATTACCTTTCAGTCTCACTCGTGTGGATGGGGCCCAATTTGATTATTCCTGACAAAGAATATGCTTCCTTGGAAATAGTGGTAATGGCGTTGGAATTGGTTCCAGCCTCCAAAAGGTTGCTCGGCAGCGATATTCCCCAAGGTAATACCGAGTTGCCGAGGTCACGGGCTATTCCGAGTACGTACATCCCTCGACCAACCCATACATGCTCGGCATAGGCCTGTCTAGCTTGCGATCAACTAAATGGGCTAACCATTGGATTTGGGCTTAAGAGTGTCTTAGGAGTGTATTCGGGCCAAGGCCTAACGGGCTCGTGGCCGTATGCCGTACAATAGCCCTCCTTGATTCATGTCCGGTCATCGGGAACGAATCAAGGACATCCTGACAAACTAGGGATTCCTCGGGAAGCCTAACCGTCAGTCATTAAATGAAGGATAAGACGGTTATTAATGTCCTTTACAAGAAGCGTTATGACAGTCTGTTAAATCCAACCGTAATCATAACTTGACGGTTTGCGAACCGAGGTTACGCGTGTGGGAGTTACAAAGAAGGGATTTGAAAGGCCTTTCCTGCTCCTTTTTCAATAAATACATTCTCCCTATAAATAGTACCTTCCTCCTCTTCATATCATTTTTTACATCCCTACTCTTCCAATTCCTCTATTGCCGAGCATATTCTTCCTGAGCATAGATTCTCCAACCAAGATCACCAAATTCCTAGAGCCCACAATAAGTTTCTTTGTTCATTCCTCCTCTTGTTTCAATTTCTTTTTCTTACTCTAGAATTAAGAATGGGTTTCTCATATCTTCTTAACACCGAGGCATTCTTAGCTAACTTTAGGGCGGTTTATGATATCCCTGGGGATGTAGAGGTTGCATATTGTCATGAGGGTGACATTACTTTTCAATGGTGCCCTCATGTGGTACTTTTCCCGTTAATGGCTATCTTAAAGGGATGGGTTAGATTTCCCGTAGATCCCCTAATACTTAGGACCCTTTGATTTTACGGTTTGTGTCCCGACCAATTCCCCCCTAATTTTTACCTAGTGGTGAGTTGTGTCAGCCAATTAAATCAGTTGTACGGGCTACAGCTGGACCACCATGATATAAATTTCATGTATGGTTTACATGGTAACATTAGAACAGACTATTACCTAAAAGTTAGGGACGTACGCGTATGGCTGATATCGTGCCTTCCCGACTCTAACAGAAAGTCTACAGGGGAGTATGTCATGGTGAGCGATAACTGGCATGCAGGCGAGCTCACTTGCCCGACCTCACCTCAGGACGTTGGTCGGTATCGTGCACATTTAACTTTATTTTTAATTTAGTGATGTTTGCTTGTATTTATTATTGTTTAAACACATACTAACCAGCTTTTGTTTCACTTTGGCACAGATAGTAAGAGGTTTGTACTGGACATTAGAGTCATGCACGTTAGAGACCTAAACTTTGTGCTCCGGTCAGAGATTTTTATCAACTTTAACGGGCAACTTCGAGCATCCCACCTTATCCTCGCTTGCACTTCGTGCTACACTACCTGGCAGCCCTTTGGACAGGCTCTGCTGGTGGACAACCCGCTATTGTCCTACATTGACGTACGACATTTGAATCTCTTTCCTCCCAACCTAACAGTAGGCGAAGCTCGAGAACTCAGTCCCCAGTTGGTTCGGGCAGATTCACTAGTACCTGTGAGAGACGCCTTGGCTGATCTAGTTTTTCAAGGACGTGCTGTTCACATACCAGTTGAGGAGCCCTGGGCTGAAGTCTAGCTAGCCAAGCAAGCATAAGCCGAGTCAGTGTATTCTTTCGAAGTAGAAGCCGAACAGGGAGAGGGCGAGATGGTAGTAAAAAGGACGATGACTATCGACCGGTTTCTGCCTGGCGCCTGCTCGATTGCATAACAGTAACAGACTCAACGCAGGAATCAGCCTTCTCTTGCCACCCACACTCGGAAAGACAGCGCACCGCTGACCAGCCTCCAAGAGTACTAGATGACACCCCTCTGAGGACTCCCTCGGTTTCTACAGCGGGTGGAGTGGTTATCTGGGAACCCACTGGTAGCGCCCGTCCAACCACACAGATCGGATCCAACCTAGCGTCTTCCTCTTCTCGCCTTGCCATGGGATGGCAAACGATCTTTAGGCTCAAGAATGAGCCTCTCTCGGTGACGGCTAGCATTAGAAATTGGGCTCAAGGTGAGGGTGGCCGGATTTCTCTAAGCCTCGAACAAGGCCTGCAACTTCCCGAAGAAGTGCACTTTTTCTCGGGCGGCGCTGACGAATCCTGAACTACTTAGTTGCAATGGCATACAATTGCAGTAAAACTTTATTTTTCTTTTGTTAAATATATGTATATTTTTCCTTTTCATGTTCATTGATATTGTGGTTACAAGCAGCGCAATTGGCTTACATGGTTGAAGATCGATTGAAGGACGCTGCCGAGGAGGCTGACCTAGAAAAGGCTCTGAAGGATGTTGCTGAGGCCACGGCGAAGGATAAGGGCAAGGCTGCAGAGGGTGCCGAGAAAAGGGCACGGGAGGCCAAGAGGGCTCGGGTACTGGTAGAGCAGAAGCTGGCGGAGATAGATGTAAAGCTAGGGGGAACAAAACTTAAGTTGGCTGAAGCGGAAAGTCTAAATCTGGCATAGGCCCACGAAATTGTCGAGCTAAAGGCAGCCCTAGAAGCTTGTGAAGACAAGTGGTACAACGCGGGCTTCGCAGATGCCGAGAACTCCGTAGAACCAATTGATTACCAAGCACAACGACATGGGTTTGGCGAGGGATGGATAGCCGCTTTGCAAGTGATGGGGGTGCCCGATGATTCGCCGTTGAGGAATCTCGAGCAAATACCCTTCCCAGAGCCACCTCCTCTAGTTTAGAAGTCCACTGGTGCCAAAGAAGAAGACACTCCGAGCATGAGGGAGCTGGTGCAAGAAATTGATTCCCACGTGGAGTTGGTTGACCTTGAAATCACCAGCAATCCAAATGTGGTGTCGGATTCAACTCCATCACAGTTCCTTGACTCTGCTACCTTGCCTGCCGTGAACACTGCTCTAACTCAGCCTGCCGTGGACACTATTCCAGTCACACCAAATGACCCTGCTACTTGAAATATAAGAAAACATTTTTACTTTGCTTTTTCTTTCGCTTTTTCCTTTCTTTACCTTCCTTGCTTTGCTCGGTTTGCCTATGGTCACCAAGATGTGGTGATAGAACACTTGATTTCAGTTTTTGTTTATCTTATTTATTTTACTTATAGTCACCGGGGTGCGGTGACAAGACATCAGCTTTGGCCATATATATGAATAATTCTTATTGCTATTATTATATATTTTTTCTTTTTTTATTAGAGTTAAATTATTTCTACCATATTTTACTCTCGTTCATTTATAGCTATCATATAACCGAGTTAAGGTGTGCTCTTGGTCGGTGACCGGGGTTAAACCAATCAGAGGTTTTTAGGTAACATAGAAATAAAGTTTCCACCTGTTTGGTGACCAGGATCGAACCGAGCACAGGTTTCTATTCTTAGATAAAATGTAGATAAGGTTTCCACTTGTTCGGTGACTGGGATCAAACCAAACACAAGTTTTTGTCCTTAGATAAAATGTAGATAAGGTTTCCACCTATTCAGTGACCGGGATCAAACCGAACACAGGTTTCTGTCCTTAGATAAAATGTAGATAAGGTTTCCACCTATTCGGTGACTGGGACCAAACCGAGTTTCTGTCCTTAGATAAAATGTAGATAACAATGATGATTCAACTTCTGTATATTACACGCATAAACTTTTTTTTTTTTTTTTACACAGCAGTTTGTAATAATGGTAAAACCTTTTCAAATTTTGAACATTCCATGGCCAGGGGAGTGATCTCTCATCCATATCTTCAAGGTAATACGCTCTAGCTCCTGCAATAGCAATAACTCTATACGGACCTTCCCAATTTGGAGCCAACTTTCCGGCACTCAGATCTCGTGCATTCCCCACTGCTTTCCACAATACTAAATCTTCGACATTGAACTCCCTGTTCTTGACGTCCTTGTTGTATCGGCGAGCCTTATGGTTGCTGATTCCCTGCATTCCTCTAACGAGTCTAGCTGTTTCACCTTTAGCTCTTCGTTCTTGGCAGGGACAAATCTTGAGACCCAGGCACTACATAAGCTTACTTCAGCTAGCATTACCACTTCCCCTCCATACGTCAGTGAAAAAGGCCTCTTGTAGATCTTCTAGTAGTTGTCCGGTATGCCGATAAGACATTCGGTAACTCTTCGGCCCATATTCCCTTTGTGCCTTCTAATCTTTTCTTCAATCCATTCACAATCACCTTGTTAGTAGCCCCAGCTTGACCATTACTCTGTGGATACGCCGGGGTAGAATACATGTTCTTAATACCAAGATCGCTATAGAACTTGCAAAAGGCTTTACTGTCAAACTACAACCCATTATCAGATACCAGGGATTTTGGCACTCCAAATCTTGTTATTATGTTTCTCCACACAAATTTCTTAACATCTACATCCCGGGTATTGGCTAGTGCCTCGGCCTCCACCCACTTAGTAAAGTAGTCCACAGCTACTAAAACAAATCTTCGGTTTCCTATAGCCTGAGGGAACGGACCAATAATATCTAGCCCCTACTGTGCAAAGGGTCATGGGCTACTGATAGGGTTCAAACTCCCTGCCGGCTGATGTATCAAAGGAGCATGCTTTTGACACTGCTCACACTTTCGGATGTATTCAGCAGCATCCTTATGTGCAAAACAGAAGAGCAAATGAAGTTTCCTTGCATTTGAGTCTGACATGCAACTAGGCTATCATCTAAACTCAAGTCAGTCCTGATCTTAATATTGCACTTGCAAGGTAAGTGCTACCATGTGATAATGCTAACTAGTTGCAGATGGAAGCAGCTATTTCCCTACGATTTAAGGTATGCATTGCACATTAGAGCTTGGAAACATAAAATAACATGAAATGGTAAAGTTGGCTAGATTTATAAGACTGTTTCCAAATCAATTGAAATTCAATTCCAGCAAAAGACATCAACTTGTGTGGTTCCCTTTGCAAACAGTTTTCCCAGGCAATAATGATGTCTTAACTCTGCAACATTTGACAATGTTGTGTGATATATCCATCTAATAGACTACTGCACATCAAGATTGAATTTTGCAACCCTTTGCAACGACTAGCATATCCATCTAGAATAGAGAACGGGAAGCAGCGCAACAAAATACAGATAGAAATCACCACTCTTAACAAATCTAGGATAAGAAGAGCAATGAACACAAAATGAAAATGAAGGCAAAAAAATTCTCCATCACATACAAGATACTGTCCCACATGAGAAATTACATTAAAAAAACAAAAGAGATAAAAGGAAAAACTAAAAAAAATAATACAAGCCTCTTCACTTCTTTGGCCTATTTTGCTTTCGGGAAGCATAAACAATAAAGAAAACACATTTAGGGGCAAATTAATACCATATATCCCTTCCTGCTAGTAGGAAACAAGTTAAGCCAAACAGGTCTATTTCTATACTTATGGTTGCTAGTGACCATCTTCCTGAGTAGGCTTCCAAGCTTTTTGAGCAAAGGCTTCTGCTTCTAATGTTTCTGCTGCTTTCATGGTAAGCTTCCACCATTGTCAATGTCTTCTGTAGAAAATACCCCATCCGTCTAATTAAAGCTCTCACCACCTTCCATCTTTGAGTCCACTTCCTCTTCAAAGCATTCCTGCTTTGCTTCTGTCTCTAGCAAAAATTCATTCTTTTCAATTGTGCTGCTCTCCTACATTTTTCTTTTTTTGATAAGTAACATAAGAAATTTTATTAAAAAAAAAAAAAAACAAAAACAAGTACACTGAAAGTGTACTACAGTGGCACAAATCAAAAACCCAGATTACAACGATCTATAAGATCGGGGAGAGAAAGACAAGAATAGGAAGGAAAAACTAAACTCCACTCAAGGAGAGTACAGAAAAAGAAAAACTTAATGTCAAGAATAGACCGTTCACAATTCTCAAAGCATCTAACATTCTGCTCCTGCCATAAGCACCAAAACAAACAATGCGGCACAAACCTCCATAAACCTATGTTTCGATGTCTACCAAACTTCCCCTGCCAAGAAGCTAATACGTCACTAACTTTATACGACATAACCCAATGTATACCAAACAAACAAAAAACCATAGACCACAGCTCATATCCTATAGGACAATGAAGAAGAAGATGATCCACCGATTCCCCACACCTTTTACACATAAAGCACCACTCTAACACCGCAATATGCCTCTTCCAAAGATTATTTGTAGTTAAGATCTTACCTAAGGCAGCACTCCAAGAAAATAACACTACTCTAGGAGGAACCTTGGATTGCCACACCATTTTCCAAGGAAAATCAATGACAGAAGAAGGAGATAAAGAGTGATAAAAGCCTCGAACCTCAAAACCTCTCCTCATTGCTGGCTTCCAGCAAAGTTTGTCATCACCAACACCCGCAAATTCGTGGAATAAAGCACAACCAAAAACGATCAAATGATTCTGACTCCCAATCTTGTGGTGGACAACGGAATCGAATGTCCAAATGAAGCCTCCCATTGGAGAAACACATCACCTCTGACACAAAAAACTCCCTTGCCCGACTAATACTATACAATTCTGGAAATGCTTCCTTAAGGGAACAATCCCTACACCATACATCCTCCCAAAACTTTATCCTAGTACCATCACCCACATCAAACTAAAGAAATTTAGAAAAGTCCAGCTAGCCACTTCTAATGGATTTCCACACACTAACACCATAGGTCCCTAACACCGGTTTAATACACCAACCACCCCCTTCATTCCCATATTTAGCCTTAATGACCTTCCTCCAAAGGGCATCTCTCTTCATTCCATATCTCCACAACTATTTGCCTAACAACGCAGAATTAAATCTTCTCAACCGTCGAATCCCTAAACCACCCTTCTGCACCGACATACAAACCTTAGCCCATTCCACCAGAGGAACCTTAGGAGCATCAATACCATTACAAAGAAAGTCTCTCTGTAATTTCTTCATATGATTTGCCACCTTTATTGGAATAGGAAGGAGGGAAAGGAAATAAGTAGGTTAATTGGACAAAGTACTCTTAATAAGAGTTACTTTGCCTCCCCTTAGAAAAATACAACCTCGTCCACCCAGCTAGACGCTGCTCCATCTTCTCCAAAACAGGGTTCCAGATTGTCTTCTCTTTATGGGAAGCACCCAATGGAAGACCCAAATATTTCAAAGGAAGTGAAGACTGCTGACAACCCAAAATCTCCACTAATTCATCCATATTGGGCACGTTACCAATTGGTACCAATTCTGACTTCAGTAAGTTAATTTTTAACCCTGATACCACTTCAAATCTGGCTAGAATTCCATGCAAAGCAACTAAATGATGTGAGTCAGCATCGCAAAAAATAAGTGTATCATCTGCAAATAAGAGATGGGACACTGTTAGCAACGTACCAGCTGAATTACCTACTGAGAAGCCTGAAAACTATCCCAACATTGCAGCTACATCCAACATACGAGTCAAAGCCTCCATGACAATATCAAAAAGGAGTAGAGATAATAGGTCCCTTTGACGAACACCCTTTGTGCTTCCAAAAAAATCAACTGGAGTACCATTGAAAAGCCACACCGCTTAAGCAAATACATAAGAAAATTCCAATTCACATGATCATAAACTTTCTCAATATCCAATTTGCAAATAACCCCTGGCACCCCATCTTCATCCTACTATCTATACATTTGGAAGCTGATAAGCCACAAATGTATTGACCCCTTGTGATTAAACCAATTAATTAAATAGCCAAGTTATTAATTAATCAATTTAACATGCAAACGCATGGTAGCACAAAAAAATCACCAATAAACTAATAATGCAGCGGAAAATAAATGACATGGTGATTTGTTTACGAATGGGGAAAAACTTGACGGCAAAAACCCCATCGGGTGATTTTCAGGTTACCACTCCCGAAACTCCACTATTATCACAACAAGTGGTTACAAGTAAAGGAATCCCAAGTACCTTACCAACTTACAGTTGAACCTTTACCCCAATACCCAATTGGACTTGTTCTGTAGTGACAGTTCCCCCTTTTGATGCACGGCTCCCAAGTACGTGACTAACCAATTACGCGGATCCCAGTATGCGACTTCAATCACCAACTAGAAAGAGTTGTTGGCTGCAAAGTTCTTCAGTTCATCCACGATGAAGATCAAGAAGATGCTTGGTCACAAAACCCAAAGGTGCACATACACAGCAACTTCTTCAGAAGAGATGAACTAGAGCAAAACTTTGTCTCCAGTCACAATTTGCTTGAACAGAGTTTGCTCAATGCTTGTGCAACTTGTGAACACTTTGACGGCCTTTAAAACAATCCTTTAATATTCCTAGGGTTAGAAGAAAAGAAGGCCCAAAAGCATATCCACGGATCCCAAGAAATTAGATCAGAAAATCTGATTTTATAAATCTCGACAGATAGAAGCTGTCGAGCAGCTATCAAGTAGGTGTCGAGCTTTAATGAATCTGCACTTCTTCAGCTTGTTTCTTGGATAGACTTGATGACTTCAACACTTGATCTTGAAACCTTGTTTCTTGAAGTATTAAACACATCTAGAACTACCCAATTACAAGTTGAGTGCATTTTGTCAAAAGATTAACCAATTACATAAAAGAATGACATATGTTCTTAACAAGTGAAACCATATATGTCCTAACAATCTTCCCCTTTGGCAATCCGTGACAAAACCACAACAAACAAATGAACATATGAGAGAAGTCATAAATCACTTAACTCATATTCACTTGTTGAATACAATAAAATCTATCCTAACACAAACTCTTGAAAAACTTTGCAAGAAGAGAGTTTATGGCAAGTAGACTTTGACAACCTGTATTTCTGAAACACTTTAAACAAAACTCATCAAGGCATCTTTGTGTAAAACAGAAATAATAGATTGCATAAAATAATAAGAAACATGTGTACAAAGATAGAAAAGAAACAACACATGAAGAGGTAGGTGAAAGAAACATACATCCACATATAAAGAATATAAGTACAATGTATGTAAAACTGGTCACAAGACCCAATGTACAAGAACAATGTATCTAATAAGGTAGAAAAGAAAAGATACATCATATCCTCACTACATCCCTCAAAGTCAACATTCTTCCCCTAACAAAATGTCCTATACCAACTCTCTCTCTAAGTATGACTACTCTCAAAATCCAAAACTACTTCCCCTTTTTGTCACGAGTGACAAAGGGTAAGAGTGTCAAGTAGACATCTCATCGGTAGAGCTAGCATCTCCATCATCATCCGAAGCGTCATCGTCATCACCATCATCATCATCATCCTCAGCATCAGAATCAGAAGCCACTGGAGGAGGTGGTGAAGGAGTAGCCTCAGGAGCAAAACCACCCATAGTCGCCTGCCGTCGTGCAATACAATCGACATGAACGTTCACCTGATACAACTCAGTAGAAAGTGTATCAAGGCGAGCATCCATGCGCTGCAGCTGCGCCATGATGTCTCCAAGTGATACATCGCCCAAAGAAGTGGAGGGAGCGGATGTGGACAAAGCTGAACGAGATGGAGCCGAACGAGAGGGAGGAGTGGAATCCGGCTGTCGCGACCTAAACTGCGCTGCACTACGTTTTACGGTAGCGGCGTCTATGACACAAATGTGTGTGAAGTGGTCGGACACAGAAAAAGGAACAGAAAAATGGCGTAAGATCCTCGTGATAGCGGAAGGAAAGATGAGCTTATCATGGGACGCCGAATCTAAATGAACATCTATAATAGAAAGAATGAAATGAGAAGGAAAGTCTATGGTAAGATGCTCAATAAGAGATAACAAAAATCGAATACGAGGCTCTGTGATGGAGTTGTAGTGAGAGAGAGGATGGAGTACAAAAGTCATCACCATGTTTATGAAAGGAGGGCCTTTAGCAAAAGCCTTACATGGTGTATACTGTCGCTCACCTCAGTTAGTAGGGCGCTCACAGAAAGCAGCCATGAGCTCATCTTTGGACACGGTCCGCAGACGCTCACAACTAGGATAGTCAGGATGCTCTATCCTAGGAACCCGAAGTACATCCGCAACAAGCTGCGGTGTGACAGGAATGCGCGTACCTCGAACGCGAGTGAAAAAGAGAGGTACTGATCGATCAATCCCGTGCATGTTGGAGTAAAACTCCTAAATCAGCACAAGAGGACAAGTGACCAGGACGTCACACAGTGACTCCCATCCCCGACTGTGAATGACAGAGGGAAGGTCGGTGTTGGCGAAGTCCGCCAAAATGACTTGGCGTTCCGAATGAACACCTCGTCTAGAGAAGTTCTCCGAGAAAGCCTTTCGAGCATCCTCATCACGGAACCGAATGTTAGAAGAAGTAGGATCAGAAGATGAAGATGTCCTAGAACGCAGAGGGTTCTGGGACGGAGCAGACTTACGTTTAGGTGCCATAGACACTACCAACGTAAACAAAGAGAGAAAGAGAGAGAGAAAGAAACACTCAGAAAAGTCCCAAGCAATTCAAATATATCAAATATATTGAAAAGAGAGTACGTATGCATGGGGAATGCATGAACATGTGACATGCAAAAGAAAATTCATCATGGGCTCAGCCCAATCCAATCCTACTAGCACACAAGCATATTTCACACATCTAAATGCATGAGAATATCATTATAATGCAAATGTGATGTAATGTATGAGTTTTTAAACACATTTAAATGAAAACCCAACCCAAAATTTCAAGAAACACTCAACAATTTTGAAAAACCCCAAGAGTTTTCAAAAAATCCCAAAACCTAGGTTTTAAAACATGAAATGCATGAAGAATGAAGAGAAAAGAGAGCATACCAAGTGATTTGAAGCAAGGATAGGCCGAAAATCATGTGGATTGAAGGTTTTGAGTGAGAAAAGAGTGCTTTGCTCTGACTTTCACCCGCCACCGGTAATGTAGTCTCCTCCTCGGAAGTAACGGGGATAACCTCGCGTATTGCCGGGGGGTAATATACTCTTTCTGCCCTTCTAAGGTCAGACGAGGCATCAACTCCTGCTTGGTCGAGCGCTTCGGTCCAGGTCTGGGAGCAAAAGCGCCTGCATACCTCAGGGATTTGCTCCTTGAAGGTAGCTTCAGTCTTGGCCACCCCTTCGGTAAAAGCCTCCTCTTCCGCTTGTTCTAAGGAACGCTTAGCGTCTGTTTTCACAAACACAGCCTCGTCTTTGGCCCTCACGGCCTCATCCCTGGCATATTCGGCAAC